>OU015757.1:51415003-51442694 GCA_907169655.1 Acomys percivali
GTGTGTGTGTGTGTGTGTGTGTGTGTGTGTGTGTGTGTGTGTGTGTGCGTGCATGTGTGTGTGTCATACCAACTCTATCTATACACGTATTTATTTATAATATACAAATACATATGACTGTCAGGGGACGGAAAATGATATAGAGATTAAAAAGCAAGTGACAGACACAAACATCTCGGTTTGAAATCTAATTCTGCCAGTTATCAGAAAAACAGATCACCTAAGCTAATGCTCTTTCCCATCATAAGAAGAAGAGGTTAACATGCTTCCTGGTGTAGTCGTAAGCTGTAACTTTGTGACTATGCATTAGAGAGTTAGAACAGTGCTCCTACGGAGCTTTGGCTTTCCTTCCAGTTGGCCATTTTGCGTATACATTTGCTTGCTTGCTTTGCTACCATCAGACAGCAGCCAGAGTCGTAGACACATCAAAGATTGGCACCACATGCCTTGGTGGCCAGAGAGACTTAAAGAAGGAGATGGACAGCTGACCTCTTATGAGATTCCAGAACTTGGGAACTGAAGTTTTATAGATCAACAATTCCAACTGTAACCAGCCTGACTGCCATGAACATATGATTAAGAGACACCTGTGCCCCTCCCCATGGCTCTTAGCTATTGAAACAAAGGGCCCCAAAACATTGGAGTTGCCCCCAAAATTTCATGCTTTAAAGATGAAATGGGTGGGAATGTGGTGCTAGCCAGGGCTGGAGCAGGAGCAGGAGCTCATCTCCTGGAAAAAGAGATCATATAATTGTGCCAACTTTTTCTTCTGTTTTTATTATATTTCTTTTTACATATACATTTATATTATTACACATAAATAAAATAAACTACATATAGCAAGAAGAACTACAGAACAATCAAGAATTATATAAATGTTAATTCGTAGTGATTTGGCTATTTGTATTTGGCAAACCTGAAGAAAACATCTTTCCTATCTTGGTGCATCTAAAATTCTGAGTGAAAATCATTATCTATCATATCTCATCTCTATTGACTAAATCATCTATCTAGACCCCCAAAAAAACCATCTTAACCCCTAAACAACTAAGCCAATTCTGCCAACTTGTCAAAGCACCTTGCAGGAAAGACTGGAACTGAGACCAAAATGGGAAAAAGGATCACATTTTGTCCAGATGGCAAAGGAAACCAAGCAGTTACACATACCACGTGCCCTCTATTTAAAACTAGACCTCATATGAGAAGGACTTGGGGGTGGAGGGAGGGTCACTGACCCTCTTTGTTCCTCTCCCCCCAGTGGCCACATTGAATATAAATATTTTTATGCTTTTCACTATGGCTTTGTCTCTTTAACTGGCCCGTTAAGGATAAATAGCCAGCATAGCTTCATGGTGTTTCCAGGGCCCAGGCTTGGCCCCTCACAGCTCTGCTAATATAAGCTCCCCAGGCTTATAAATAAGAACTCAGAAGCTTGGAGACATGACTGAACTAAGACTTCATGAAGAACATGTGATGAATCTGGTACCCAGACAACCTCAACAGCAGAATCAGATATTCCTGCAACTGCATGTCAGGTGGAGTTAATCCCACACACATCTCGCACAGCATTAGAGATTACTTTTATTTTTCTTCATGGCTACCAAATCTAAATCTAAATGTGATACAAACTAAGGCCAAGCCTCACATAGAGATCAACCTCTTTGCAATCCTGGGGTTTTGATGTATAAAGTGGCATCAACACTAGAACTTCATGAGAAGTTTATGAAATTAGATGAGAAAATAATATAGAATTCTTACTCAACTACACCACCTCTACCACATATCTCCCCCTCCTCAAATTCTCTAATTTTAGGAGTCATGCTGAATGAATAATGTTAAGTCCTAAGGACGATCCCACTTCCAGTAGCCCAGGAATCTGCTTTGCCTACCACTGCAATAGAAAACCCTTATTCCTTTGTGTTTACAGAGAATTAGGGGTACCAAGACATGGCAAGAACTGCTACGTATGGGGAAATTTTCACCTCCTTTGTTACTTTACATGAGGCTAGCTCTCGCTCCTAAATTGAATCAAACCATTCAGGCCTTATCTTTCTTCTCTATTCAGTTAACAGCCATGTATCTTTGCCCTGAAATGCCCTCTAGCCATGAACCAATAATATTCCTGGAAATGCAGCTTATACCATACTCAGAAACTATATAGCTAGGAGGATATATGTATCTGTCTGTTATCTGGTCATTTGTGGGCAAAGGTAACTGTGATTTTTTTTTTTTTAAATGCTGCTATCATTGCAGAAAACACAAATCGTACCTTGGGAGGCAGCCACCGTCTCAGGCTGTTCACAGGCAGCCAAAGCAGGAAGACACTATTTCTAATCTCGGTGCTGACCAACAATCTAGACACATCCTACAGTCTGAGAATGACATCCTGAGGAGGCTGAGATGCTTACCTTTGTGGTTTTCGATGGTTCCACTAGTAACAAACAAGAGGGTGAGTAGGGCCACTGTGATGACTGTCATTATTATCAGAAGGAAAATGAGGAATGCTTCCAGGGTGGAGAAGGTGCGCTTTGCCATTCCTACTAAGACAAAACCAAAATGAAGGGAGAAACACAGGAGGAAAAGGAACTACAGGCGCACAGGTGCATGCTGCTTCACCAAGACTAAATGATCATAGCTCTTGCATTTCAGAAGACTACGCCAAGGATGGCACACAGAGAACACATTTATCTCTGACTCCATGTCCCAAGTCCTTAGAAAACAAGGCCAAAAAACACAAGCAATTGGTACGAAAAGTGTAGATATGGTTTCCAAATCTTTCTTGGTGCAACGATTCTGCTGACAGCCACTGCTATGACTAAACACTGGCGCATGAAGTAAGACCCATTTGCATTCCTTGGCTATACCACATTGCTTTTGCTTATAGCAATGGTATTGCTTGTGGGCTTTATACACGGGTCTGGCAGGGAGGGGGTCCTTCCATGGGGTGATGGATACACGACACACTGCTTATACTTTGTAGGAGGCTAGCTGGCTTAGAGCTGCCCTCTTTGTTTATGGACCAAGTACAATTATCTTGACCAGGGGCTTGATGGCTCAGTGGTTAAGAGTATTGACTGCTCTTCCAGAAGACCCAGGTTGGATTATCAGCATCCAAGTGGAGGCTTGCAACCACCTGTAACTCCAATCCCAGAGGACCTGATACCCTTTTTTGGTTCCTGTAGGCACTAGGCATGCAAATTGTGGACAGATATACATGAATGCAAAACACCCATACATCTAAAATAAAATAATTTAAGCTATATATTTATTCATGGAGACAGGTCTCTTTATGTAGACCAGGCTGCCTTCAAACTCACAGACATCTATTTGCCTTTGCCTCCTAAATGCTTAAATTAGAGGAGTGTACTACCATGCCCAGATAAATTTAATAATGATAATAATGACAAAAGATAATGTTTTTTGAAATATTTTTCTTGTCTAGATGGAGGTGAGAGTCACTGTATTACTGTTCAAACTCTGTTGTCACCTTCACTTACTGCTTGAGGCAGAGAAGGAGACTGGTAGCTCAAGCCAGGAATCAAAAAAAGGAACTCTTTCTTTTGGTATCAGAAAGATGTCATATAGCTTGCAACTCCTATGTTCCACATAAGCACTTCTTTACCACTTTCTTTAAAGTATTTCAGAAGGATTTATCATCATTCAACATGATGTCAGCAGTTAGGATCCTCTACAACAGCAGTTCTCAACCTGTGGGTCACAGCGCCCCTGGTGGTGGTGGTGTTGGTAGTAGTGGTGGTGTCAAACAAATGACCGTTTCACAAGGGTCACCTAAGACCATTGGCAAACATAGATGCTGAGGTCCATGCAAGAGGAATAGCAACACTGCTCTAGAACTCAGAGAGTGCGGCCCACAGGTTAGCAACTCATAATTGGTGTGTCTCGGTGAGGCATAACTCCGAGAACTGCATGTCCTGAGGATTTCATGCTGTTATGGAGCATAGCTCTGCTTGTTACCTATGCGGTCCTTATAATCCCCTTAACATGTGAATTGTATGAGTACTATAAAGGGGACTTCCAGCCCCTCACTGGGCAGTATCATTGGCATACGCAATAACAATGCTTTATCTCTTTCAGGCATTGCTGCTGGAGCAGATTAATGATTTAACCACCACCTTTGAAAACAATCTACAGATGTAGATTGTTAACAATGATCATTACCCTTAGAAAGAATCTGGAAAAATAGATTGTTCAACAAGGTTAAGTAAAGATGTTTTTGTTAGTGGCTCTGATATAGAAAGCCTTATGAAAAAATAGATTGTTTAGCAAAGTGAGGTAAAGATGCTTTTGCTATTAGCCCTGATGCAGGAAATCTTAGTGGACAAATGAAGTAGAGAGAAAGTACCCTCTTATTAGTAAAGCTGGGGACTTTTTGAGGTTGGCCAAGCAAGAACAATGGCCCACAGCACCATTGGCTGATGTGACTCTTTCAAGCTGGGCTGGTGACTAAGATAATGATTGATTTCCTTATTCTATTGTTATGTCCTCAAGTTCCTGATATGATTTAATAAAACATATTAATGAGTAGAGGAGCACCTTTAGGAATTAAAGTAGAAACGGCTGAGTGTTTTTATATAGTTTAGATTTGTGATTCTTTTTAAGATTATTTCTTAAGATAATTGACTCATTCTTTGTAACTGCAAGTTGCAGCCTGCCATTAAAGAAAAGCTGAGAAATTATCTTGCTTTGCTTTATACTCTGTTAATATGTAACAAGTTGCTTAGGTACAAATGTGTGTGGGCTCTTGGAAAAACTTGTTATTCATCTTTGTTTCTCACCCATAACATGTAAAACATTTGATTATGTGAAGGTATTGGGAACATGATTTTCTTACATATATCCATTTTATTATTTATGTATAGAGAATAGAATGTAAACATATTGTGATTTTTGTACTGCCTGAAAGATTTTGTTGGGGCATATAAACTCTGGGAGAAAAAATAAAAGAAGAAGCTTGTTAGAACCTACCTGCTGGAGTCTGTCTTACTTCATCGTCAAGCATAAGTGTGTGTGTGTGTGTGTGTGTGTGTGTGTGTGTGTGTGTGTGTGTGTGTGTGTGTGTTACTTTTCTCTCCTTCTTTCCCTTTCTTTTTTAGGTGCTTGCCATCATGACTGGAATCCCCTGCTAGGAGCCATTAGCCCTAGCCTTCACTTGCCACCATCAGTGGAGACTATTGCCAGTAACTCTCAGTTCCAACCTGGAAGGTTGCCTTCAGAGAAAGTCTACAGAGTCACCAGCCAGCCAGCCACAGAGTTCACACCCCACCTCAGGTTTCCCCAGTATCTGATGCCGAAGCTGGACTTTGATACACAGACGATTCATAACAGTAGCAATCACAGTTACAAAGTACCAACAAAAAATAATTTAAGGTGGGGGATCACCACAACAGAGGAACTATATTAAAGGATTAGGAAGGTTGAGAACCACTGTTCTACAATATAACGAGAAGGAAAATAGCCTGGTGTTTTTAAACCAAATTCTGAAGTCTAATTACAAAGTTGAAATCTCTTACCTTCTCCTTACAAGGAAGTCTCGGGAAATTTTCAGATATTCTACCTCAGATATACAGTAATCATTTTAGTATCAGCTTTGTAGAATTCCACAAAATGAGGCTCTGTGTTGTCTGTATTGCTTCTTTTGTCCCTAGAGATGCAATTAAGTGCTCAAATGATAGTCTTTATCATTACATTTCAAAATAGCAAAAGCTGCACTCCTCTCAAGGGTGGAATATTAGAGCGTTTTTATAAACCCAGGTAAAATTTTTCAGAGTAATTTTTCATTTAAAAAAAATTGTGAATTTATAGCTGGGTTGCCTTATCTGGCCTCAATGGGAAAGGAGGCACTTAGTCCTGCTGCAATTTGATGTACCAGCGTGGGTTGGTACCCATTGGGGGCCTCCCCTTCTATCAGGAAAATGGGAGTGGGAATGGGGTGAGGGGGTGTAAAAGAGGGACTGGGAGGAGATGGGGGAGGGGCTGCAATCAAGCTGTAAAGTTAACTAATTAATGAAAAAAGGGGTGGCGTTGAGTTATTTATTTTATATGTGTGTTTTGCCTACATCTTTGTATGTGGAACATGCATTTGCCTGGTTCCCAAAGAGGTCAGAAGTCAAATTCAGCAGAACAGGAATTAAGGATGGCTGTGAGCCATCCTGCAGGTGCCAGAAATCAAAACAAGGTCCTCCGCAAGGACAACAAGAGCTCTTCATCACTGAGCCATCTCTGGCTCAGGCCTATTTTTTTAACCTTCCTTTAGGAAACTCAAGCAACTGTGTAGTATTAAAATCCCAGGATTTGACCTCAAAGCAGGTGCTTTCTGTCTAAGACGCCGTTCACCTCAGAGTTTCACAATGACAAGAGACATTAGGTGCATTCAGGAAGGCCCAGACAAGGTTTTGTCTTGATCTGACCCAGATGACAAGATAAACAATGTCATGGTCAGAGTCTCTGTTAGGATATAGTTTATACTTATAAAATCTGAAAGTTGACATTTTCTTAAATGTAGTAATCAAAGTGTGACAGCAAGTACTTTCTTTTAGGTGTGCCAGGAACTGGATACCTGCTAATGCCTGCCCGTGGGCTGAATCCAGTGAAATCACTTAATGGTTTCTGTAAGCACTGGCCTTTGCAATCCTTGGCTGGAGGAGAAAAATCAACATAAAAGCAGAAATTTCTGAGATGTATTGACCTGGGAAGGGACAAAAAGATGGGACATTTTCCTATTGGTAAGCTGTCCTGTTCTTTTACTCAACACCAATGATTGGGCAACCTCAGATCTAAGCCAAGATAATTCCGTTTGTGTCTTAGTCCCAGTTCCCCTCATCAGTCTCCAGAATCAAGAAATGCTTCTAAAATGTGCCTCTGAACCTGTGATACTTAAGGATATTTGCCTGTCACTAGCTGCTTTTTCAGTCGTGGACTTTAAGCCCATTATGTTTAATACTTGCTTAAAGCTTTTACTTCTAGATGCTTTTTCTGAACCAAGATGAGGAACCAGTGGGCATCTTAATCCTAGGTCATCAGAACGAATACTGTACATATAAATGTAGTCACAGCTTGTCTCTGAAACACAGATAACACACACAGATAACATACATGTGTGTGTGTATGTATGTGTGTGTGAGAGAGAGAGAGAGAGAGAGAGTGTGTGTGTATGTGTGTGTGTGTGTGTGTGTGTGTGTGTGTGTGTGTGTGTGTGTTGGTTGGTTGGTTGGTTTTACACTATCAACCCTGTATACAAACTCACTTGATCTAACTTCTTACTTGGACTTGAATGATGTATGTCTTATGCTTTCCCATTCTTTTTATCTGCCAGGGTTACTATTAGTACATAACCATTCTTCTCTCTCTCTCTCTCTCTCTCTCTCTCTCTCTCTCTCTCTCTCTCTCTCCCTCTCTCTCTCTCTCTCTCTCTCTCTCTCTCTCTCTCTCTCGCTCTCTCTCTCTCTCTCTCAACTTATTTATTTAATAACTTTACATCCTGGTCATAGACCCCTCCCTCCTCTCCTCTCAGTCCCACCTCCTTGCCCCCTTTGTCCTATCCCCCTCCCCCTTCTCCTCAGAGAAGGGGAGACCAACTCCCATGGGTACCAACCCACCCTGGCACATCAAGTCACAGCAAGACAAGACACATCCTCTCTCACTGAGGCCAGACAAGGCAGATCAGCTAGGGGAAAGGGATCCAAAGGCAAGCAACAGAGTCAGTGACAGCCTCTACTCCCATTGTTAGGGTATCCACGTGATGACCAAACTGCATATCTGCTACATAGGGGGGGACGGGGCCTAGGTCCAGCCCATGCGTGCTCTTTGGTTTGTGGTTCTGTTTCTGTGAGCCCAATTGAGCCCATTCTTTTTAAGCCACTTTATCTGACTTTACCACCACCACAGCCCCCTTTTCAGGAAATCCAACTTTGTATTAACACCATTTATTTCTAGCATTGATAAATAAAATCTCAAATCAAACATTAAGGGAGATGGCTTGTTTATCCCCCAAGGGCCAATGCCTCACAGTATATTTGCAACACAGACATCTATTTTTCAAGGAGAAAACAATGAAAAAATTAACAATTTGACAAATGGAATTTCAAGAGTTGAAACTTCCAGATTTTCTTTCCAGGTCTACATACTAAGATGAGTTAAGATTCCTTTTCCATATCTCCTCATTAAAAAGACAAAAAAACAAAAAACAAAACAGAAGTCGTTCTTACCTGATTCTGTAGATCAAAGCTGTGTTCACCTCCCGGGAAAACAAAATGGCTATTCAGAATCCTGTTCCTTGCAGGCTGCCAGACTGATTTCTCAATGTGTTTTCAAATCTGTTAAGGAAAGATTCCATAGTCAGGTCCAGGTACTAATGTTCTCATTAGCATACCTATGGCCACAGCATAATGATATGACTAAAGTACAATGATTACAGAGAGCTTATGTGCACTCTGCTGAGCCTGCCTGCTGTTGGAGATAGGCATCACAGAAGGCCTGTTAGCCTAAAGGTCATTTCAGTCTTAATGAAACTCTTCCAGGATGACAAATCCTGTGGCAGGCCTGCAACCCAGATTGTTAAAAATATTTATACATTTATTTATGTATATATTCATTCCGTGATCTGGAAGACAATGGATGCTGTTGCACATGGAGATGGACTATGGGAACCAATGAGTACTATTCAGAATAAAGCAGTGATTTTAACTTTTCAGTTTTCAGGCACTTGTAGTGAAATGTAACATCCAAATGAAATAAGAATGTGATCCATGGATCCAAGATGGCGGCGCCAATCATACACCACTTCTGCTTAGCAAGACAACCAGGACTACACAGAGACCTAAAGACCAAATTGATATTAAAAAAAATATATATATATATATATACCAGTGCTGCTGATTCCCAGGTGAGAGGGATGCACATTGTGTGGAGCATGGATGGGCCTGATCCCTGGCCACGCAGCTAAACCACAGAAAAATCCCAGGGGGACAACCCACATTAGCCGCCATCTTGAGAAAAACTGTGAGACACCTGGGCAGCTTTGGTCTCTCTTGCCCATCTGCTGCTTACCAGATCTGGGACAAAGAGCAGACAGGCAAAGCTGGGTCCTGGCTCCAGACACAATCCACATTAGCTGCCATCCCAAGAAAGAGTGCAGGGCACCCAAGCACCTTTGGGCTCTGATCTCTCTCAGCGCCCAAGCTGCTTACAAGCCCATCCCAGCTGGGTCACAGAGCAGATAGGCAAAGCCCTGTCATCTCAAAAAGGCCTGTGAAACACTCCAGCAGCTTTGGGCTCTGGTCTCCCGCAGCCCCCCAGCAACTTACCAGCCTGGCCCATCAGGAATACAGAGCAGATAGGCAGATCTGAGTCTGGCATGGGCCAAGACTCACATTTGTTGCCATCTCAAGAAGGTTTGTGAGACTCCTGAGCAGCTTCAAGCTTGAATCTCTCACAGCCACCCAGCTGTTTACTGGCCTAGCCCATCTGGAACATGGAGCAGATAGGCAGAGCCCTGCCATCTCGAATAGGACTGTAGGGCACTTGAGCAGCTTTGGGCTTAGAAACTTATCAGTCCACTCCTCTCCTGCCTGACCCAACTGGGATACAGACTGGGAACCCAGCTGAGCTGAGCTATGTGTAGGCTTTAACACCCACTGTCCAACATCCTGAAGAGGCCTCTGGGAGCCCTAGAAAGCAAACTTCAGCATGGAGCTCTCTTTACTTGCTCCCAACCTGCCTTGCCCATGTGGGACACAGACAGCGACCTCATTGGAAGAACCTCTAGGCCTGATAACACCAGATACAACCAGATGCCTAGAGGACAGCGCAAAAAGGTGAGCCACAAAACTCAGAACCATATACCACCACCAGAAACCAGTGATCCTACCACAGCAAGCCCTGGAGATATGAACACACATGAAGTGCAAGGAGAAGACTTTAAATCTGAGGTGATGAAAATGCTAGATGCCCTGAAGGAGGAAAAGAAATCACTCAGAGAAACACAGGAAAATACATTCAAACAGATGAAGGAATTGAATAAATCCTATAAAGAACTGTAGAACTTCTAAACAGATGAAGGAATTAAATAAATAATTAATTAAAGTTAAATTCAATCAAACAGGAGAAATAAATAAATAAAACTAATCAAGATGTAAAGAGGGAATTAGAAGCAACAAAGAAAACACAAGCTGAGGCAATCTTAGAGTTGGAAAACATAGGAAAGAGAACAAGAATGGTGGACACAAGCCACACCAACCGAATACAAGAGATGGAAGAGAGAATCTAAAGTGTGGAAGATACTATTGAAGTTATCGCTACATCAATCAAAGAAAATGTTAAAACTAAAAAGTTCCTGACACAAAACACCCAAGAAATCTGGGATACTATTAAAAGACCAAATCTAAGAATAATAGGAATAGAAGAAGGAGAAGATTCCAAGCTCCAAGGCCCAGAAAACATATTCAACAAAATCATAGAAGAAAACTTCCCCAACCTAAAGAAAGAAATGCCCATAAACATACCAGAGGTCTACAGAACTTCAAAGAGATTGGAACAGAAAGGAAAGCCCTCTCACTACATAATAATCAAAACATTAAATATATAGAAAGAATATTAAAAGCTGCAAGAGAAAAAGGTCAAGTCACATATACGCAAATCCATCAGAATTACACCTGACTTCTCAACAGAGACTATGAAAGCTGGAAGGGCCTGGACAGATGTCATGCAAACATTAAGAGACCACAGATGCCAACCCAGAATACTATACCCAGCAATGGGTATAGATGGAGAAAACAAGATATTCCATGACAAAACCAAATTTAATCAGTACCTAACCACAAATCCAGCTATGTAGAAGGTACTAGAAGGAAAACGCCAACTCAAGGAGGTTAACTACACCAGGAAAACTCAGGAAATAAATAACTCACCTCCACAAATCCAAAAGACAGAAACACACACGCGCACACACACACACACACACACACACACACACACACACACACACTACCACTACCAACATCAAAATAAAAGAAACTAACAACCACTGGTCATTAATATCTCTTAACTGCAATGGCCTCAACTCTCCAGTAAAAAGATACAGGCTGACAGAATGGATGCAAAATGCAAAAACAGGATCCATCGTTATGTTGCATACAAGAAACACACCTCAGCAATAAAAGTAGACAGAGTAGGCAGAGTAAGGGGTCAGAAAACTGTCAACTTTCAACTGAAACTAATCAAAAAAAGATGGCAAAGGTCACTTCATCCTCATCAAAGGAAAAATATGCCAAGATGATGTCTCAATTCCAAATATCTATTCTCCAAATGTAGGAGCCCTCACATTCATAAAAGAAACATTACTAAAGTTTAAATCACACATTGAACCCCACACATTAATAGTGGGAGACTTCCACATCCCTCTCTCCCCAATAAACAGATCATCAAGACAGAAACTAAATGGAGAAACAAGGAAACTAATAGACATCATGAAACAAATGGACCTAACTGATATCTACAGAACATTTCACCCAAACACAAAAGAATACAACTTCTTTTCAGCACCTCATGGAACATTTTCCCAAATTGACCATATACTTGGTCACAAAGCAAACCTCAATAGATACAAGAAAACTGAAATAATACCTTGCATCTTATCAGAGCACCATTAATTAAAGCTGGAACTCTACAACAAAAGAAACAATTGACAGCCTACAAACTCATGGAAACTGAACAACTCCCTACTCAATGACATCTGGGCAAGGGATGAAATAAAAATGAATTTAAAACTTTCTAGAATTCAATGAAACTGAAGGCACAACATACCCAAACTTATGGGACATAGTGAAAGCAGTGCTAAGGGAAAAGTTCATAGCACTTAGTGCCTTTTTAAAGAAACTGGAGAGATCCCATATTAGCAACTTGACCACACACCTGAAAGCTCTAGAACCAAAAAAAACCAGACCCACCCAAGAGGAGTAGATGGCTGGAAATCATCAAACTGAGGACTGAAATCAATAAATTGAAAATAAAGAAAACAATTCAAAGAATCAACCAAACTAAGAGCTTGTTCTTTGAGAAAATCAACAAGATTGACAAACTTTTAACCAAACTAACTAAAAAGTGGGGGAAGAATATTTAAATCAACAAAATCAGAAATGAAAAGGGAGACATAATGGCAGACATTGAAGAAATCCAAAGTATCATCAGGTCTTACTTCAAAAGCTTATATGCCACAAAATCTGAAAACTTAAATGAAATGGACAATTTTCTTGATAGGTATCAACTACCAAAATTGAATAAAGACCAGGTAAACAAATTGAATAGTCCTATAACACCTAAGGAAATAGAGCCAGTCAGCAAAAGTCTCACAGCAACAATAATAACAACAACAAAGGCCCAAGACCAGATGGATTCCCGACAGAACTCTACCAGATCTTCAGAAAAGAGCTAAAACCAATTCTCTTCAAACTATTCTGCAAAAGAAACATTACCAAACTCATTCTATGAGGCCAGAGTCACCTTGATACATAAACAACAAGACTCAACAACAAAAGATAATTTCAGACCAATTTCTCTTATGAACATTGATGTAAAAATACTCAATAAAATACTTGCAAACCAAATTCAAGAACACATCAAACTATCATTCACCATGACCATGTAGCCTTTATCCCAGGCATGCAGGAGTGGTTCAATATATGGAAATCCATCGATGTAATTCATCATATAAACAAACTGAAAGAAAAAAAACCACATGATCATCTCCTTAGATGCCAAAAAAAGCATTCGACAAAATCCAACACCTATTCATGTTAAAAGTCCTGGAGAGAGCAGTAATGCAAGGCACATATCTAAACATAATAAAGGCAATATACAGCAAGCCTATAGCCAACATCAAACTAAATGGAGAGAAATTTAAATCAATTCCACTGAAATCAGGGACAAGACAAGGCTGTCCATTCTCTCCATTGCTCTTCCTAGGTAGAGCAATAAGACAACTAAAGGAGATCAAGGGGATACAAACTGGAAAGAAAGAAGTCAAACTATCAGTATTCATGGATGATATAATGGTACACATAAATGACACCAAAAATTCTATCAAGGCACTCCTACAGCTAATAAACACCTTCAGCAAAGTGGCTGGATTCAAGATCAACTAAAAAACAAAATCAGTAGCCCTCCTGTATCCAAATGACAAACAGCCTGAGAAAGAAGTTAGGGAAACTATACTCTGCACAATAGCCACAAATAATATAAAGTATCTTGGTGTAACTCTAACCAAGAAAGTAAAAGACTTGTATGAAAAAAACTTCAAATCTCTGAGGAAAGAATTTGAAGATTTCAGAAAATGGAAAGATCTCCCATGCTCATGGATTGGGAGAATCAGCATAGTAAAAATAGCCATCTTACCAAAAGCAGTTTACATATTCAATGCAATTCCCATCAAAATACCCACACAATTCTTACAAACCTTGAAAGATCAATTGATAACTTCATATGGAGAAACAAAACAGCCAGAATAGCTAAAACAATCCTGTACAAAGGTCTTCTGGAAGAATCTCAATCCTGGATCTCAAGCTGTACTATAGAGCAACAGTAATAAAAAAAAAAAAAAAACCAGCATGGTACTAGCATAGAAACAGGCTGATTGATCAATGGAATCAAATCGAAGACCCAGAAATAAACCTACATACATATGGACACTTGATTTTTGACAAAGAAGCCAAATCCATACAATGAAAAAAAAAATATATATATATATATATATAGCATCTTCAGCAAATGGTGCTAGCCTAACTAGATGGCTACATGTAGAAAAATGCAGATAGCTTCATATCTATCACCCCGCATAAAACTCAAGTACAAATTGATTGAAGACCTCAACATAAAACTAGACACACTAAATCTGTTAGAAGAAAGAGCCGGGAAGAGACTTGAGGTCATTGGCATGGGAGACAACTTCCTGAATGGAACAACAACAGCACAGGCCCTAAGATCAACCATTAATAAATTGGACCTTATGAAACTTAAAGTCTTCTATAAGGTGAAGGACACTGTCAACAGAACAAAGCAACCTACAGACTGCGAAAAGATCTTCATCAAACCTACATCTGACAAAGGGTTAATATGTAAAGAACTCAAGAAATTAAAAACCACCAACCCAAATAAGCCAATTAAAAATGGGGTACAGAACTAAACAGAGAATTCTCAACAGAGGAATATTAAATGGCTGAGAAACACTTAAAGAAATGCTCAACATCCCTAGTTATCAGGGAAATGCAACTCAAAATGACTCTGAGATTCCATCTTACACCTATCCGAATGGCTAAGATCAAAACTCAGGTGATAGCACATGCTGGCAAGGATGTGGAGAAAGGGGAACATTCCTCCATTGTTGGTGGGAGTGCAAACTTGTACAACCACTTTGGAAATCAATCTGGTGCTTTCTCAGGAAATTGGGAGTAAGTCTAACTCAAGATCCAGCCATACGACTCCTGGGAATATACCTGAAAGATGCTCCACCATACAACAAGGGCATTTGCTCAACTATGTTCATAGCAGCTTTATTTGTAATAGCCAGAATCTGGAAACAATCTAGATGTCCCTTCACTGAAGAGTGGATAAAGAAACTGTGGTGCATTTGCACAATGGAATACTATTGAGCTTTTCAAGGAAATCTTGAAATCTGCAGACAAATGGATGGAACTGGAAAAGATCATCCTGAATGGGGTAACCCAGACCCAGAAAGACATGCATCACATATACTCACTCATAAGCAGATATTAGCCACATAATAAAGGTTAACTACACTAAAATACAGAGACTGATACATCAACCAAGGATCATGTATGATGTGGACCTAGGCCCTCTGCTCAGATGAAGTAGCATAATCTCCTGGTGGGTCCCACAATGTGGAGAGCAGGGATTACTTTGGACATGGATGCTGGCCACTGAACTTTGATCACTTCCCCTGGCAGGGTGGCCTTGCCAGGCTTCAGAGGAAGAAGTTACGTGTAGTACAGATGAGACTTGATAGGCAGAGACCAGATGTTAGGGGAGGAGGGTTCCTCCCTTTCTGAGGACTAGGGGAGGGGGGAGAGGGGATGAGGGAGGGACAGGGGATCAGGAGGGGATGAGGGAGGGGAATACAATCAGGATGTGAAGAATTTAAATTGCAGAACAAACAGGTAACTTATATTGTTAATCCCACTATATGGAAATAGTTCTGAGACTGGCTGATAAATGAATGTCTAGGCAGAGACAATGCTTCTTATTGGCTGCAGAATCCCTATGAATTATTATTAGATGCCATTCTTTGTGTGACATGAATGAAGATTTACAGATATCTTTTTTCTGCTCATACAAAGAGCAGAGAACTAGCCATAATTGTTCTGTGCATCATGCACACCTTATACATTTACAATTTTAGGCCTGTATAATATTTGTGAGAAATTATGTTTTCAGAACAACAGAACCAGACACTGACATTGGATCATACCGGACAGGATTCATTCCTCTCAACATGCTGGACACTGACACCCTGTACCCTTCATGTTCCAGCACCAAGTGCTTAGTTGCTGTTCCTCATCAGAGCAAGACAGCTCCCAGCACACCTTCAAAGAAACTCTCCAATCCCAATTGGTCCAGCATTTCAGACTGTCCCACACAGGACTCTAATTAAGCCTAAAATTTCTCAACACTTAGAAACTGGACCACAAATGCTATTCTTAGCTTGTTTAACCATTTCCCCAACTTTATTCAGCCCCTGCAAAGGTATTATTTGTTCAAAATCAGCTGGAAGAAACCTTAAGAGAATGACAACCCATTTCCTTTAAGGGGGGTCAGGTAGGTTTTTGGTTGCTTTCTTGGGGTATAGAGGTTTATTTTCAATGGGAGTTGGTTATAAGTTATTATTGGTCTTATTTAAAGAAAAAACAAGGTTGGACTCAGAGATGTCTTTCTTTTCCTTTGTCCACCATTCTTAAGTTTGGAGATCAGGGTTGAAAAGAAAGAAGGGGAATATAGAAATATATAGGGAAGTTAGAACAAACATATATTAATAAATCTACTCCTCAACTTAATGCCTTAATTGTTACTCACAAGTTTATTTTTAATACACTGGTATAGAATTTTGTTTATAGATGCAAAATAAGTTTAATTTTAGATATAGTGGTATAGAATTCAAATGTAAGATTAGCCTCATTATATATATATATATATATATATATATATATTTCTACTCTGAGGTTTTGTATACATATAACTCAATTATAATACAAGGTTTACTTCCAATACTTTGAAATCCTATTACAGGTTGTTTAGGATAAACAAGTTATACAAGTTAATTGTTAGTTGATCAAATCATGGTCATATCAATTACTAGTCTATTTTTATCATAAGAATATACATCTTAGGTGCAACAGATAGATATGATTCTATAGAAAGATAAGGTAAAATAGTTAGATAAGATAATCAAAAACCTCAGAAACATACAGAATATGGCATTTAAAATGTCTTTATTATTTTAAAGATTCATTGACAATGAGACAAGTTAACTACCTAACCTACCCCAAAGAGGATGATGAGCATCAAAGAACCTCCTTATGGAGACAGCTTCAAATGTAACAAACAAGCCACTGGGCAAAATGTCCTCATTTCTACCACAGACAGAATTCTGCCTAAAAAAAGGGCAAGCTTGGATGCAGGTAGAGTCAACAGCCAAACTCTGCCAAGGCAGGATAAGCAAGTCCTGAATAGTTCCTGCCTCACAAATATGTCTGTCAGATATATTGGGCCAGAAGGCTGACGATGATGCTCCAACATAATAGATAGTTTTGGAAGACTATTCAGGCAGCAAATTGTCTCTGTCATCTTCTCATTTGGGAAGCTATTAACCTGCACTCCCTGTATACACAGGTAATCAATTTTATTCCTTCTTTCTCAAGTGTCTGATGGGGTTGAAGATCAGATAATTTCATTTTACAATTAATCTTAGTTGTTTAGGGGTTAATGTCTTTTTACATCTAGATAGATATTTTAAGTTGATAAAAACAAGATATGATAGATAGTGATTTACATTCAGAATTTTACATGCACCAAGATAGGAAAGATGTTTTCTTCAAGGCTGCCAAATACAAATAGCCAAAACACTAAAAATGTAACATTTATATAACTCCTGATTGCTGTAGGTTCTTCTTGCTGTAGGTAGTTCATTGTATATATACGTAATATTATAAATGTATATGTAGAAAATTTTTAAATTTTTAATAAAAAAATGAGATCCATAAATAATGTTAACATTTAAAATTATATTGGCAGCAAGGTAATGACATACATACTAAGCTTTAGAGACCAGTTTGAACTATGCTGCAAGAGACTGTCTTAAAATAGTGACCATGATGACAGTATTATAGATCAAGTCCCGAAAGGCTTCAATGGCCCTGAAATTTTGCAATAGCACATGATAAAGACCAGACGTGAGGGTGCACAGCAAGACAGAGAAATTATCTGGTGATTAAGGGTGGTTTTTGTTTTCATTGTTTTTCATTTCTTGGTGGTTTCTGTAACAGTCCTTGTATCTCTTTTGTAAAGAAGAAAGGAAGTTTTTCCTATTCTTAGAGATTGTGCTCTGCACAGGTGTGAAGCTAGGCAGTGGCCTGCAAAAGCCAAGAATAGCAGAAATGGACTCACCCTACAGCTTAATTTTCCTTCAATGGGAACTGAACTCAAGTCCTTGGAAGAGCCGCAAGTGCTCTTAACAACTGAACCATCTCTCTAGGCTCCAAATTTTCTTAATAGATGACTTATAGCTATCACTTCTGGGCCATAAAAGGCATGGTTCTGACTTTATAGAGTCTACATTTACAGTTATATATTTTTACTCTTTAACCCCTAGAATACTTATTACTTTAAGAAAACATGTGTCCATACTGTCCTTTATATCATTTCTTGCTTAAGAAACGAAACATCCTTGGAGAGACTGTTGCTCTGGGGTCAGGAACAGAAATTACATGAACCAAATCTATAATATGTTATTATATGTGAACTCAAGAAGGTCATCAAGATTATTATAAGTGTGTCAAAAAGAAGTAAAAGAGTTCCTACTAATAAAAGATTGATAATTTGATAGTTTTTAAAATAGGTACACAATGGGATGAAACACATATGTCTGAGTCTGTTAACTCATAAGTGTAGTTATCATTTTCATCTCATGTGATTTTTTTAAGTTTTTATGATTAAATATTATATCCTTATTTATGGAGTACAATGTGTCATTTCAACTCATGTGTGCTAATCAAATGAGGATAAGAACTTCCACTTCTCCATAACTATTCTCTGTGGAGCCCCGTGATCAGTCACACATAAGAAATTATTGTAATCCATAGCTTTCTCTCACTCTGCCATAGATACAGAAACTTAACCATTCCCATACAACCATCATTTTATAAAAGACACCAAGGAACTAATTCTCCTTTCTAATAGCCAATAGCAAAAATAGAGAGGAGATAGGTTCATAAATTAAAAATCTACTAAGGTTTTTCTGTACAAATCTACCCTGGAAGAGTCAAATAATTGATGAAGGACATCGCACCAACTAAGGGATGGGGAGGGCATGAAAAAGACTCAACAAAGAGATTTGGCAAGTCTTGGTGTGTGATGTTCAAAAATTACTCTCAAGGATTTCTTTTTTACCGTTAAGTTAAATTTAAGTCAGATGGGCCTCTAAATCCGCCAGCCTGTTTTACAGAAAACACTAAAACACAAGTGAATATGTGCCAGGACCAATGTGCTGAGCCAGCATGAAAACCCAGGCTGCCCAAAACTGAAAGACAGTGAGCTAGCTGGTTTATATACACGTAGAAGAGAATAAAGGAGGAAGAACAGGAGCAGAAGAAACACAAGGAGCCATGAGAGAGAAGAGCAGGAATGCCTGTATGGTAGCAATGGGGGGAAAGGAGAAGAAACGGGAGAGACAGCACAGAGGAGAGGATCCCGAAGAGTCATAGCAACCCTGGATGCTATAAGACTCAAGCCAACATCATTTGGAATCTGATGGAGAGAAAGTGGATTTGCGTTTTCCCCCAAAGTTCTGAGACATTTGGGGGGAAGCAATACTATCTAGTCATTAGATAGGCTATTAAAACGCTCTTTTCAAAATGTTGCCATGCTAATTATTTTGTGGTTAAAATTTTTGAAGAGCTTTTTGTCATGGTGGTTGTTGTCCTAAAATACATCCTGAAACAGGATATTTTTAAGAAACAACAACAACAAAAAAAAAACATAAGTTGGATGGATGGGTACATGTGGGTGGGTGAATGGATGGATATATGCACAAGACAGAGGGAGGAGACACAAGCTTTGTTCTTTGATATGCCACTAGTTGGCAGGACAGGCAGGTTTCATATAATACCAGAGGAAATAGAAGGCTTCACTCAAATCCTATTCCAGTCCCAGAGGCTGGGCTCTCACCTTCCTACACTGTTAAAGTGGCTTAGGACCTGCCTGTCCTGGCACTGACATAAGATATTGAATCAGGATGGAACCTTTTGAAAGACGCAAGGGCGGCAACATGCATCATTCTGCCTTACCTAATGGCTACCTGCATCTGCTGGCAGCTTCCTGGCTGCTTCCTCTTTCCACAACTCTGACCCACATGGTCTATCTCTGAGCAGCAAAACTCTAAAAGTTAATCTGGGTTCTATAGTTCAGCCTCAACTCTTGGTCCATACAGTGATTTTGAGAGTTACTGTCCTATGAAATTCTGTTCTTTTTAGGCTCTGTAGAGGTGTCTGCTATGACCCACTAAGAACCTGTCCAAGCTCAGCCTCATAGGAAACAAGCAATGGACCTTCCACATTTTCAAAATGTCTACATTCTAAGCAGTAAATCCTGTGCATGCCAAACAGTCTCTGTGAACATGTGTCAGAAGCTATTCATTTGTGTGTGTTCTGTATATATTAGGAGGGGTGTGTATGTGTGTGGGGGGCACACGTGCATGTGTGAAGGCAGAGATCAAGCTTGTATGTCATTCATCACTCAGAAATCATCAACTTTATGTTTTTGAGAGGATCTCTTACTTGGACTTTAGGCTCACTGATTATGTTAAGCCATAGTGATTGCCCTGTCTCAACACCCCTAATGATGGCATTTCAAGCACGCAGCACCATGCCTAGCTTTTTAGGTGGGTGCTGGGGAACACACTTAGGCCTTCATTTTTACATAGCATGCATTTTTCCAACTGAGCCATCTGCCCCAAACTCTAGGAGGGTCTTTCAAATGTAAAGTAATGAACAGTTGCACACAATAAATTTTCATCAAAGAAATTAATTTTAAATACACAGAGTGGATGAGCTGACATTGTAGTACATTACTAACTCACAGATATTGCCCATGAATGGGAAAAATGATTTGAACCCCAAAACATTATGAGTTAGCTGTAGATTCGCTTTTTCACTTGTCTCACTTTAGCCTTGATCTGGATGAGAAAATTCTTTCTGTTGCAATCTGGAATTTGGATGTCTCATTTAAGGCTGAATGCTACACTCATCCTACAGTTGTGGAGTCTAACTTCATTCTGTGAAAGAGCTACCAGACTCCGTTGTATCACAAAAGACCTCCAACTCTAGCCCAGAAAGAACCCCCTGGATGAGGTCAAGCTTACTAATTAGTTCACTTTGGGAAAGCACCCAGAGTCCAAATACACTTTCTGCTGCCTTTCCTGTCTTTTCTGAGCTCTGGGATCTCAGTCCCTAGCCACTACATCGATGAAGGTTGAGAGTCCTAGCTTGGAGCTTGAATAAACAACCCTCATGTACTTGCATTGGAAGTGGCTCCTGAGTGGTCTTTGGGGATCTCATGATCTGGGCATAACACAGTGACTCTGGGATTACTGCTAGGGATATTCTACCATACAGTGGGAAGCTCAAGTCCCTGAGAAAATACCCAGTGACAACCACAGAGCCAGGGAGCAGAAGGCATAGAACAGGGAAGAACGCATTACTCATTACCCTGGAAAACTCACCAACCCCATGTACCCCTCAAAAACATACCAGCAGTTGTTAAGCAGCCTTTGCTTTGCCCAAAGAATGAGAAAAACTGCCAGTGTTGTTGGAGAGTTTGTCTCCCCCACTGACTCCAGCCCTGCCCTGGATACAAAGAAACGAGATAAGTGAGGCCATTGAGGTCATGGGAAGGGCTGGGACGTGAATCTGAAGGTTAATATTGGTTTCTTTAACCTCTCTGAGTTTTTTTTTCCTTTTTAGAAAACAATCTAACAAGAACATATCTTGTTAAGACATCATGGAATAATATATGTTTTTTAAAAGTTCCTTGCTAATTTTATAACCAGATGTCAGTTTTTACATCATGTGAATTCCTGAGAGTGGTAGATTTTGTACATTTATACCCCAGTAGCATCGTTATCTTTTCTTAGCCCATATCTTATGCTAGGTTCCAAAGATCTCTCTACAAGCTTTGATAAGCTACTCAGAGAGAAGAGATAAAATTGAAACTGCATAACCTCACCATTTCTACACATGCGGTCAACACTGGGGATTCGTCTAACCTTTTCCAGGGTGCTTGGAAATTATTCTCTGGTGATTTATCCATTTCCAAAACAACAGATAAGAATTTATTTCATCTTGTCAGTGACAAATGTGACATGTTTGCCATACAAGATTATAAAGGCAGATTGGAAGAAAACAGGCAACAGCTGCATTTATCATCATTTCAGAGACAGGGTAACAATATCTTTCCATATAACTCTTGCCCACCACATAAATCACAGAAACTTAGCATCTCCTTCCCAGTCCGTGGGATTATGGGAAAAGCACTGTGTTATCTTTTGGTAGAACTTGGGAAAGGGAGAGTCAAAGAGTAGCCTGACAGTATCCAGAACTGACCAGACTCAAACAACACTTTTTCTAAAACACAACAGATAGAGGGGAGGCTGAATGGAGGTTGGTGGAAGGTGTGTTGTCTTCCATGTTCTGAGCAGAAAAAGACCTGAGGATGAGATCAACCTGGTGAGATTCACTCATTTCTCTGATTAGAGCACATCCATCTACATCCATACACATAGAGTCCCCCATCAGATTACCCAAAAATCAAAAGATAATGGGAGCCTAACACTTGTCTTTATTTGTCACTTTCATGATACTCTGACTGCCTAACAAGTAGAAACTTGAGGGATTTAGTTTGGTCTGGGTATGAGGGTACAGTGTCTTAGCAAGGAAGACATAGTGGCAGGAACAGCTGGAATAAGCAGAAAGAAAAAAAAAAGATGAACGCCATCACTCAATCAGCCAAGTCTTTTTTCTCCTTTGTTTAGTCTGGACTCGAGTCCATGGCATGATGCCGCCCACTCTGGGTGGGTCTTCCCTCCTCAGTTAATCTATAGAAGGTCCCTTGTAGGCATGCCCAAGGTATTCCTCACTAATGCCCTTGGAATTTCCTCATCTAATCACATTGACCATCAAAGTTTAGTCATTCGGGAACCACATATCATTTCTTATATTCTCTCTTGCTGGATTGTTCCTCTACATTCCGAGGATAGTTCTTGTTAAGATTGTTGAACAAGGAAGGAAAATATTCTTGCTTATATATATCTCCTAGAGAGACCATGCCTATAAGAGGACGTATCACTGCAGGTTTGTCATGGATTTGGGATAGTGATAAAGACAATGTAATATCTAAAATACCAAGGCTCAAGAAATACAGCTAATAAAAGTAGAGTTTATCTGACACTTGTCTTCAACTAAGCTCTTTTCTAACCAGAAACTGAGGTGGACCTTGAATCTAGAGCAGTTGAGATTAGAGGTGGAATGGCTTACCTAAGTTCATTCCCTAAGAGTTTAAGAGCCATAAACCAATCTAGGAGCGAAAGTCAGAGCAGGGAAACCAGGCAGGAATTGGAAGTCTGAAGAAGACAAAGGCAGGAGAATCTATCTCCAGTGTCAGGTGATGAAGCCAGGGAAGGCTCAAGGTAAAGCTTATGAAGCACAAGTCTGAGGTGCTGAGGTTTACTCCCAAGTCTCCTCCATATGATGTATACAACTCCACTTTGTAGGTCACTAGATTAGAGATTTGCATGGGTTGGGCTGGCTTACCTAACCAAAATGAGACAGACAATAATTAAAAGAATATCAGCCCAGTGAGACCTTACATGTAGACCTTTACAAAGTTAATACAAGAAGAGTTGCCTTTCAAAAAAATCACTGTAAAATAAACTTAGTGAACTATTAGTACATGCTGAGTAGTGTTCCAAGAGCATAATACAAACTGCCTCATTTAATGGTTCCAATAACTCTATGAGGATAGTATTATTCTTATCCTCAATTTATATTTAATGAAAAACCAACCAAACAAGCAAGGGGGACAAAACCTATCCTAGAGAAAATAAACAACTAACTGAAGGTCATACAGCCAAACTAGGTTCTAAGGACAAGATTATCTGTCCCTGTACTCTTGTGAACTCTCAATTTCACTATGCAATGTGCACATATACCTTTTGTTATTAATAATAGATATGAGAATCTCAAAGTAACAATAAGCTAATGCATACAATGTCATTCAATCCGCAAAGCTATTATAAAAAGAAATCAGGGAGCAGAGGCTGGAGATATGGTTCAACAGTTAAAAGCACTGGTTACTCTCCCAGAAGACCCGGGTTCAATTCCCAGCACCCACATGGCAGTTCACAAATGTCTGTAACTCATGTTCCAGGGGATCTGACCCCTTCCTAGAGACAAAACACCCAGGCAAATCACCAATGTACGTTAAAAAATAAAAATGAATGAATGAATGGATAAATAAAACATTTAGACTCAGGGGTTCTAAGAAGAGGTAGGGATTCAGGAGTCATGTAAGCCACACACATAGGCAAACAGAAATTACTTGCCTGTGATCGCTGTGAAAACCTGCTGAACTCCTTAACATCTGATTCTCCATTTCTTCATGAGCATATAGCAAAATGATGCTTTCCCCTCTGGTAGTTACAGACCAATGGACTATGGGTGTACATGTGTCACTTCTAGACTGAAGTAAATAATGCCACTGAGGCATTTTAGAGGAGGCGTGAGTTCTGCCTGGCCTCTCTTTCTACATCACTGCAAACCTAATTGTGATGCATCCTACATGCCAGATCTCAGACTGAAGAAACAAATCTCAAAGACTCAACAGATAAGGGATACACTTTTCCCATTAGGAAATCAACATTTCTATGTTAAGCACTAAAGTGTAGGGCATGCATTTGGTACTACAGCAAAGCCTCCTGTGCATCCAAATACAATGACACTATCAATTGATAAAGATGATTCCTTGGCTTAGCTCAATTATACCTTTGTAATTGATCCCATTGATCAAACATCTCCAATCAAATGGTTATTCTCTTCACTTCAAAAAGGATCAAAATCTAACTCAATGTCAAAGTTTATGAAACCTCATCTTTAAGACATAGTTAAGAACAGGAAGTAAAGAAAATGGACCTGTAGCTCACAGAAATTCATGTAAAAAGTCATGATTCTCTTGCCTAGGAGAAGCTCTGGGACTTACTCAGATCCTGTGACTTTTGATTTGCTAATGTTTAGCCAAGCATTCATTTCAATCATAGACAATTAGTTCAATTAGTATTTAGGGAAGTAGGTCTCAGTGGCAAAAGAGACTCAGATTAACTCAGCCTGGAACTATAACCAGTGGTTGGAGTGACAATTCATGCTTTGTTTTGTTTGCTTCTGTTTTCCAAGACAGGAAGACAGGGTTTCCCTGTGTGTCCCTGTCTGTCCAGGAACTTACTCTGTCGACCAGGCTGGTCTCAGATTCAGAGATCTGCCCGCCTCTGCCTCCTGAGTGCTGGGATTAAAGGTGTACATTAATTCATGACATTTTAACAAGCTCTAAGATACCCACACTGTGAAACACATTCCTCCAAGATACATACCCTCACCCCACTTTGGATTTTAAAATAATAAATAGGCATTTTAAAGCTACTTAGAACATAAAGAGGAAGACAGAGGTAGAGATAGCCACACTAATATTTTTCAAGATGCTAAAAATGTTTGTTAGGGAGAAATGTGAAGTTTGTTTTTTCACTCCATCTAATCATGTTAAATTTTTTTTTTCTGTAATAATCACATTCTACTTTTGTGATACAAAAGTAAACTCTTCAGGGGTGAATTCAGATATCTCTCAAGGAGGCTGGTGAAATGGATTCTACTTATGCATAAGATAAGGTCAACATTCAGGGCAACCCCGTGCACACACAACCAACTCAGCACTGATAAGATCACTTCCTGATTCTCTTCTCAGAATCATTAAGACTGGGCTCATCTCAAATTACATCATGGTTGAGCACCTTAGTAAGGGGGTTATGTGCTTGGGGAAGTAAACTGAGTCAGAGCTAATGGATCAAAGTTCTGCATGCTTAATTTACTTCGCTAATCAGAGAACAGGCTTAGCTATCTGCCATACCAGGGTAAGCTAAAACTTAGATGCACCACGATGATAAAAATTCTTTGGAATTGGATAATTATACTGGTATTTATATATGGGATATGATAAGTCTACTTTGCCAGTAGCTGTTACCAACTTGCCAAGCCTGTTGATTTTGCAAATAAGTATAAGGAGGTGAGGATGTCATCTGAAACCAAAATGTTTTCCATTCCTCTGTGTCAATTCAAGGGTTGATAAATTCAAAATTCTAACAACTGGCTCAGAATTGGCTTTGCCCGTTGGAGCAGATGCCAGAGTAAACAATGGACAGGTTGGCATCCCTGCTGCGTGCCAACACCCTGGCTGAGTTTCTCTTTAGAGACTTGAGATTGGCAATGAGAGATGAAACCACTAAGATAGTAGCTTTATAAATAGAGGGAAGAGTGAAAACTCCAAATTTTTGAAACCATACAATCTCATCTTATGATGCTACAAAAACCATTTTAATTCAACATACAGGAGAGTGTTGAGAGTACCACTAAAGGAGAAAACATCAGAAAACTGGCCTAATGTCCCTGGCTAGCCTACCAATACTCACAGGTGAGGATGCCTTCAACCAGCCACAGCTTCTGCCATTGTGAAACTAACTTGCTTGATTTTTAAGAAATCTTGCTCCAGTTTAGTCAGATGAAGAACTGAATTAGTCTGGAAAACCCTTTGAATGGAGAAAGAAAGGAGCCAGTTTGTACAGGATGAGGCCAGGCATTAGCAATGCTTGGGGAGGCCAGGACTGCTGACCTAAACTCCCATCCTGAAGGTGGAAGAAGATAAGCATTTTATCAGCTGCTCTTTGGAGTTATGTTCTTTGGAGCAGGTAAGTGCGTGAGGAAATCTGCAGATTCTGTCTGCAAGAGGACAATAACAATGGGCATTGAAGATACCATGAGGACAACTGATTGTCAGGGATAAAAAGTGTTGTCCTATCCAAAGGTCACAGCCAGCACTCATCAGTGCCAGGAAGAAGCTCAGACCCAGTATTGATTGCTAATGAAATCCAAGTAACAGTGGAGTCAATGGCCAATTTCTTGACTTATAAATGTACCAAAGAATTTAGAGAAGAAAATAAAACAAAGGAAGTTCATCACTCTTCAAGTCAACTCAGTGGGAGGAACAGAGTCTACCAGCTACCACCTCTGCATTCATTCCTTCCTTCAACTACATTTTCTGAGAATCTATGGAATATGCAATTAAACAAGGGTCCTGATGGCTGGGTGGTAGTAACCCACTTCTTTAATGCCAACATTTGGAAGGCAGAGACTGGCAGTTCTCTGAGTTCAAGACCAGCCTGGTCTATGGAGTAAGTTCCAGGACAGCCAGGGCTACAGAGAAAAACCCTGTCACAGAAAAACAAGCAAAGAAACAAATAAACAAAAACAAAAAAATAGGAGTCCTGTCCTGACAGATCACAGAGGCTTGGCTAGGATGTCATTCTATGACTATGTGCTAGGTAAGGGTTTCTCCTCAGTGCTGCTTAAATTAAACATTGGGTTCTTTTAAAAATAATAATAATAACGTTTAAACTAAAAAGAATTAAATCTAGAGTGAAACAGGAATGACTCTAACCCTTAACTATCAGTACCTCTGGGATCTATAAAAAGAACCTGCCAGAAAGGGGCTGGACGAAGAGATGCTGTATAAGTTGTGACCAAAAAAAGGTGGGAACTGATCCAGGCTATAGATATCTATGGCTGCATGACAAACCACCTCAACATTTACTAGCTAACAATAATAATTTCTTTAGGTCGCAATTGTGGACCTGCTGAGTAGCTATAATCTGGGACTTATTATCTCTTCAACAGAGATGCTAGTGTGGATAGGAATCACTCATCTAAGAAAGGGTCCTATCAGATAGACTGTCTTTACTCTACGGAAACTGTTTTTTCAGCAACCTGGCCGAGGTTTCTGCTGATGACATCTGGTCAACCTTCAAAGACTGGGTGGAAACAGGTTTAGAATTGGCCCAGAGTAATTTTCTCTGCAGCCTGTTGGCCAAAGCCAGGTTAAGGGCCCACTCAGACTCAACCGAAGGAGAAATGATCTCTGCCTCCAGAGGGAAGTCACATTGCAGAAGGTGTAGTTCCTGCGAGATGCCAATTTGTTAACCCCCTTTAGCTAATAGAAGATGTGGTATGTGGAAAAGCCCTGAAAGTAAGAGAGAGAGAGAGAGAGAGAGAGAGAGAGAGAGAGAGAGAGAGAGAGAGAGAGA
>OU015757.1:51442704-51469292 GCA_907169655.1 Acomys percivali
AGAGAGAGAGAGAGAGAGAGAGAGAGAGAGAGAGAGAGAGAGAGAGAAGGGAATTACAAGGAATACAAATTGTTTAGTATGACAGCAACAAAGAAGTCAAAAGGGTTTCAGGGGAAGGCACAGAAGTGTGATCAGAGGCCAGATCATAAAAGACCCACTGTGTATTCAGCCCAATGAGATAGAAAGATTTCTTAAAGAGCTTTCTCCCTGCAGACAAAGCAGCCACACAGTAGATATCATGCTTCATTAAACGTAATACTGGGCTAAAGAGAAGGCTCAGCTGTTAAAGGATGGCTCACAAGCAAAACCTATTATCATCCAGGCTCACATCTAGTTTGAAACTGCTCAGGGAAGGCAGCATGAAAGAGGTAGAAGTCAAACTGGACTTTGAAGGACAAACATGACTTTGCCAAGAAGAAATATAAGGGTAAGCATCAGTCAATGCACGGGAATCAAAATATAAAACAGAAAACACAACAAAAACCGTACTGATGTGACTTGGCTAAGCTAAGAACTGCAGTTCCCAGTCTCTTTCTGTCTGAAAAAGACCGTGTTCACATACAGTATTATCACAGGCACACCCTGGATGACTGCCAGAATTAAGACAGGATGTAGAATTAGGTCTGGATGCCAGCTTTGTGACTATACTACCGCCCACCCTTACCCATTAATCTTTTATGATACTGCATCTAAGATCACTGACGCCACTCCCACTAGGGAAGCAGGTAGGCCAGCTGAAAATCTTCCTCTCTTCCTCCTCCTCTCCAAAGCCACCTTCTCCCCTCCCCCAGCCCCAATTCTCATCCTCCAGGGCTATAAGAGACCATCTGATGTGACTTCTCCCCTACCCTGCTCCCATCTCCTCTAGTGGATCAAACAGATCATCCCCTCCACACATACTTCCCACAACTCATTGCTTTCTCCCAGCCCCCAACTCCAGCGTGCATTCCCTAGGAAGCCACAGACTACTCTGGCCATGGAAGTAGGTAACCTAACTTCAGATCTTTACCACTTCTTCCTCTTCTCCAAATCCAATGCTCCTAGTCTCACCCCCTTCTCTGGAGCAGACCACAGAGGCTGTGGCTGCCCGTCCGCTCTGCCTCCCAGCTCCAACTGATCATGCAGATCTTCTCTGCCAAGCTTCCACCTTACTCATCCTATTATGCCAGCCCCCAACTCCAGCATGGATTCCCTGAGAACCCACAAGGCAAGCCTACCAGAGAAGCTAGTATGTCGTGCCGGTGAAGCTGGGAAGACAGCTCCAGATCTTCACTCTCCCTCCTCTCTTCCATATCCAATGTCCCAGTCTCATGCCCAGCTCTGCAGCAGACCACCTGTGGGGACTTTCCTCACTCTCTGACCCCATTTACAGAGGACTAAGCAGATCCTAGTGGAACACCCTGCTTTCCTGCCTCATGTGGAAGCCCTCAGCTCCACCCTAGCCTATCCCCATTCCTAAGTGTCAGCTCCTAATACCTAGAAAAACATTTTACCTACAACCCCCATTGGTCACACTGAGCGGGATCCCAGAAGAATTTCATACCAGGCAACACACAGCCACCATTCCCTCCTAAGAACCAGAGAGGGTAACAAAAATCAAGGGACAAAACACACACCCAACAAAGACAAGACCACATAGTGGCACATAGAATTACAATCATCCCAAACATGGCTACCTAGAAACCAGCATAAAACACAATCAGTAACAGCCAGGACAATATGTCTCCACTACAGCTACAGTCTAGCCACCCTACTGCAGTAGGCCTTGAAAATTGCAACATAGCTGAAAGACCTAAAAGCCTTTATGAATATGATAGAGATCCTTAAGGAGGAAAAGAATAAATCCCTTGAAGATATCTATGAAAATACAAACCAACAGTGGAAGGAAATGAATAAAACAGTTCAAGGCCTGAAAGTAGAAATAGACTTAATAGCCTTCATGAATATGAAAATGAATATGAATATGAAATGAACAATCTAGGGACTCTAAAAGGAAACTCAGCAGCAAGCTTCATCAACATCCTCATCTTGTATTCACAAGAGATGGAAGAGAGAATCTCAGGCATTGAAGACACAGTAGAAGAAATGGATCCCTCAGTCGAAGAAAACGTTAGCTGTAAAAGACTCATGGCACAAAACGTCCAGGAAATCTGGGACACCATGAAAAGACCAAATCTAAGAATAAAAGGACTAGAGAAAGGAGAAGAAACTCAGCTCAAAGTCACAGAAAATGTTTTCAACTAAATCAGAGGGGGAAAAATGTCCCTAACCTAAAGATGGAGATGCTTATAAAGGTAATAAACATACAGAGCATCAAACAAATGGACCAGAAGAGACATTTTCCTCAGAACATATTAAATAAAACAGTCAATATACTGAACAAAGAAAGAACATTAAAGATGGCAAGGGAAAAAATACCAAGTAACATATAAAGGCAGACAGATATGCTGCAGACTCTAAGAAACCATAGACGCCAGCCATTACTACAACGCTCAGCAAAACTTTCCATCACTACTGGTGGGAAAAATAAGAAATTCCATCATAAAACCAAATCTAAGCAATATTTATCTATAAATCTAGCCATAGAGAGGGCACTAAAAATTCTAACCTAAAGAGGTTAACCACACCCAAGAAAACCCAAGAAATAAATAACCCAGAATTTGAGTCCCAAATCAAAAGAGGAAGCACACACACACACACACACACACACACACACACACACACACACACCATGAAACCACCACCAGCAGCAGCAATAACAACAAGAAAATAACAGGAATCAACAAACACCACTTTTTTCCAGGTGGTGGTGCACACCCTTAATCCCTTTTAATCATAGTACTTGGGAGGCAGAGGCAACGGGGTTACTGAGTTTGAGGCCAGCCTGTTCTACAGAATTCCAGGACAGTGAAAGCTACACAGAGAAACCCTGTCTCAAATAGATAAACAAACAAACAAATTGTAGATATCTCTCAACACCAATGATCTCAGTTGCCGAATCAAAGGCACAGACTAACAGAATGAATGCAAAAACAGGAACCCAACCTTCTTCTGCGTCCAAAAAAACCACAATTTAACATCACGGATAGATACCATCTCCGGATAAAAGGATGAAAAAGATATTCCAAGCAAATAGATCTAAGAAGCAAGCTAGTGTAACCATTTTAATATCTGACAAAATATAATTCAAGCCAAAATTAATCAGAAGAGATAGGGAAGGACACTACATTCTTGTCAGAGGAAAAATCTATCAAGAGGACATTACAATTCTGAACATCTATGCACCAAGCACAAGTGCACCTGAGTTCATAAAAGAAACACTACCACAGCTTAAATCACATAATGACCTTCACACACTGATAGTGGGAGACTTCAATACCACACAGTTCCCAATAGATGCCTCATCTAGACAAAAACCATAGAGAAATGTTGGCACTAACTAACGATATAAGCCAAATGAACCTAACAGATACTTATAGAACACTGCACCCAAACACAAAAGAACGTATCTTCTTCTCAGCACCTCATAGAACTTTATCCAAAAATGGTCATATATTCACACATAAAGGAAGTATCAACAGATACCAGCAAATTGAAATAACACACTGCAGCCTATCTAACCACCACTGACTCAAACTGGATAGCAACAACAGAAAGCTTACAAACTTATTAAAACTGAATGATTTACCATTGAATGAAAAATAGTCAAGACAGAAATTAAGAAATAAATTAAAAACTTTCTAGAATTGAATGACAATGAAAGAGAGATTTCATACTAGTAACTTAACAGCACACCTGAAAGTTCTAGAAAAAAAAAACCCCACTCAAAAGAAGTAGACAGCAAGAATAATCAAACTTAGGGCTGAACACAATAAAGTAGAAACAAAACAAAAACAAAAATAGTAGAAACAATTAATGAGCTGAATAGTTGGTTCTTGATACACCCTTCTCCGTGCTAATAAAAGATAGAGAAAGAATATTCAACAATATCAGAAATAAAAAGGACATAACAAAAGACACCAACGAAATCCAGAGAATCATAAGGACATACTTTAAAAACTTGTACTCCAAAAAAAAATTGGAAAATTTAAAAGAAATGAATAATTGTCTCATAACATGCCACTTACCAAAGTTAAAACAGGGTCAGATAAGCTATTTAAATATTTCCCTAAGAAAATAGAAGCAACTGTTAAATATCTCTCTCTCTCTCTCTCTCTCTCTCTCTCTCTCTCTCTCTCTCTCTCTCACACACACACACACACACACACACACACACACACCACTCAGGGCCATATGATTTTAAAGTATAATTCTACCAGACTTTCAAAGAAATGAATACCAATACTCCTCAAATTATTCCATAAAACAAAAACAGGAGCACTACCCAATATGTTGTTTTTAACAAGATCTCAATTGTTCAATTTTACCAATAAAGACTTGGGAGGCAGATGCTTCAGAGAAAGCCTGCTAACTCAGAGAAGCAGAAAAATCACCCGGCTGACCTTCCTCTTCAGCTGACCTGACAAAATAAAGAAGCCTATTTCCCATACCAACTCCAAAACTCTCAAACTGAATGTCCCTCCCTTCTACTTCCTGTGCTTCTCTCTGTTCATCTTCCTGATTTCCTCTTACTCACTCTGCTTTTTTCCCCTATGTTCACACTCTGTCAACTGGTTGCTCACTCCACCTCTTGACCTATAGTTGACTTTATTTAATCCTCTTTACAACACTCAAGCAGAAAACTCTTGGATTAAAGGTGTGTGTTAGAGCTGAGCCACACCACAACTAACAGGTTTTTCCAGTAAACAACACAAACGTGGAGTTCACAGCGTCTGAATAAAAAGGAAAGATTTAAACTCCAACACAGCAAAACTCTTTACGATAATAAAGCTATTTCTGTCAAGCTTTCCACAATGTCCAGCTTGGTTGTATTTGACAGTTTTAGCATTAAGTATGTTTGAATTCAAGGTTTGTGTCAGTGTCATATGAAATCAGCAATTTGAATATCCTGAGCAGTTTGTAGTCCAAAGCTAATCTTTGGGTGCTGCTTGTAACATAGTGGCAATCCTGATGAAGTAGAACATAATAGCCAACTCAAAGGTGTCTACCATTTAAACAGAAACTGGCATCAGAAGAAGCATGGGGCAGTTTTGTCCAGCGCTTAGCATTATCACAGTGCAGGCAGATTTGTTCTTGCAGGGGCCCATCATTTTCATGGAGACCTCAAAGGTTACTGCTAGGAATGGTCATAGTTTTTGTATAAAACATAAACATTTTAAATGAGATATTCAGCAGATCTCTGAAGGGGTTGAGGACCACAATCTATTAAATACATATAAGATACACAAACTTTTTTTTCTAGTTACTTGCTTCAGATTCAAACCTGAAAACACATACAGGAGGCGGGATGAAGCTTATTTCTAGAATTAGTTAGTACAGTGTACCATGACCAGTACCATGACAGAAAGGTTAGATATACATAATAGTCTCATAGATTTTGAAATAATATTTATACATTAAGAAAAAAATTTAAAGAGTCAAATGAAAACCAAAAGATTGTAAGATTAATGCCAGTAGAGTGTTCTTTTTTTTTTTTTCTCTGTCCCATACCAGGTAGATCTTCTGATATGAGATAGAGATTTTGCATTTTCCTTTAACAATCATGTGTGTGTTTAGAGGAGAGAGCCATGCTCCAGTCCTAAAGCCCGCTTTAATTGTTAATTGAATTAGGCCCACACAAAGACCATTTGCCACTTATGTCTGTAGAGGGCAGCAGAGATGAGCTGAAGATGGGTGATACCACATGGCCGATTTACTCCTCTTCTTGGGACATTATCTCTTGATGATCAGTTTTTTCTTCAGATTTTCATTTGGCCAGTAGCCTCTGGATGCCTTAGTTAGATTTTTTTTTTCTCCTAGAAAGATAAAAACAAAACCATGCCCCAACCTTAACTCTGATGGCGGGGTGGGGGTGGGGGTGTCCTTTTGGGATAGGTTATATCTTTTCCTAGGTCAAAATATTTTTTGGCAACAGAAAAAGTATTATCTTTCAATTAATATTTTAAAATTACTTTGAAAAATTGAAACTAAATGTACCTTAATATGTGTGGATAAATATACCTATATTCCCCTTTCTCTTTATATATCAATTCAAAGTTTAAGTGTATTTTTAGATCACAAAGGATATTTGCTTTGGATTTCAGCCTGCCTTTTGAAAGAGGTTTTTAAATTTAAATCACTGTAATTCTTATGTGCCTGACTCTGCCTCCCAATTGTTGAGATTAAAGAAGTACCTCCCAAGTGCTAGGATTAAAGGTGTGAACCAGTGCTTGGCTATAAATTCCTTATAATAGTTAGTCTTATAGGTTTGTACTGGTTTAATTTGGTTCTTCATTTCCCCTTATTTTTTAGTGTTAGAGTAAACTTTCAAGTTTTCCAAATGTGCACTGTGTCATTCTTGCTGATTTAGTCTGAATTTGTTCCCTGGCAAATTTAAATTTTAGTCTAATTAAGCATGATGCCATTTTGTCTACTATTTCATTATTTTCAGATGTTTTGTTTGTCTTGCCGGTATGAGCCACATAAAATTTGATGCCTTTGGCTAAGTTTTGATAGGTTTTGCCATTTCAATTCATGCCTCTCATCTTTTCTATTTATATGCCAGTTAATGGTTTTCCATTTTGATGACCACATAGCTATACTGTTGCACATGCACCATGAACGGAAGAAAACAGTTCTTCCTTTTGCTTTCATAGTTGTTTGTCTTATAGCCAACAGTATTGTGCTGATTTTATGGCCAGTCCTTCCTCAGCATTGGCTATCCCATCCCCTAGACTATAAGTTGCCATATTCCATTAGTTTTGGTTCCATCAGTGGTTGATGAACCATCAGCAAACCATGCATTAGCCAAATGTGACTATTCCATTGGTCCCATCGTTCAATACATGCCTCTTTTGGAGGAAGGGTGAGCAAATTAGGATTATAGGCAACTGAGATATTCCCTCAGTGTGGGAGGACACAGTCCCCTATGCAATCACATCCTGCTCAGGAAGGAATGTAGGTAACAGTCTCATAGTAGTACCTTTCCTTCCATGGCAAGGCCTGTGAAGGACTCTGCCTTTGAACAGATCCAATCCATCATTTTAAGGGTGACCTCCTGACCACAAGGTGGCTGGCAATGACTGAGTATAAGGTCCTCCATGCCTCTTAAAATTTCTAGATTTGTTTCTCAAAGAGAGAATATTTATTCTCCATATATGAGAAACATTTGCAAGAGAAGCCAGTAGGCAAATGTAGACGAACTCCTTTTGCTTTTTGCTAGTTCCCAGTTGCCAATTCACCAACAAATATGATGTCCTTAATTAGTATATCATCTGGTTCAATATTGGTTAAGTTTATACGCATGGGTATGAGTATACCAGCAGTCTGAAAAGCTACTTGTTGATCCACTGGAAATTGGCTGCCTTTCTAGTAACCCTGTAGAGAGATTTATAATAATCTGTAAATATGGCATATGGTTTCTCTAGTGCACAAACGTACCAATTAGGAAGAGCTGTTTCTGAGTTTTGTCCCTGGGTCACAGGATTGAAGGCATGCACCACCAGCACCACTTTGTTCACTGTAACTCTAGATTTTAGAAAACAACTAATTTACACAAATCCATTTGTCTCTGCTGGGATTAAAGACATATCCTACCACCACCCTGATCAAATATTTTATCTTTGCTCCAAATCACTCCGAGAGATTTAGAAAACAAGTTAGGAAATAAAGGTGACAAAGGGATTCCAGAATGCAAAGAGGACATTAGCTGAATCATCTCCTTTATGGCTCATAAATCTGTTAACATCCTCCATTTTCCTAATTTCTTTTGTATAGCAAGCGCAGGGGAATTCCATGGTCTGGTAGATTCCTCAACGTGTTGAGCATTTGTCTGCTCCGATACCAGTTGATCTAGTACCCATAGTTTTTCTTTGGTCATAGGCCATTGTTCCACTATAAAGGGCTGTCAGTTAACCATTTTGAAGGTAGTGTAATTGGTACATTTGAAAGAAAAACAGCTCTTGTGTCCTGCTTATGTACAATCTGAATGGTCTGTGACTGTTCTTAATACTTTTTAATTATTTTTCTCAAATGCAGTCTTTACTTTATGGTTTGTTTCTGAGATTGGAGAAATGTTAATCTATATGTTCCATTGCTGCAACAATATATGTCCCTATAAATTCATGGCTATGTTAGCCACATATAGCTTTAATTTTCCTAATTGTCCTTCTAGTCCTGTACACTCAATCTATCTTGCACTTTGTTTTACCTGAAAAAAAGGTCCAATTTCTAAAGTAGCACTATACAGGGTTCTAATGTCTTGTATTATGGTATTTCCCAACTTTAACTCTCTCCTTAAGAACTTCCAAGGTGACTTACCAAATCTGATGGCTTCTCAGTTTGTCTGCAGATGGCATAATTTCTTTATCCCTGTAGTCATGGAAGCATATTGGAGCACCAAATTTTGTTTTCAGCAAAATATCAGTTATTCAACTTTACAAATAAAGACTTGGGACTCAGATTCTGGGGTGAATGCCTGCTAGATCAGAGAGGCAGAGAAAGTACTCAGCTGGCTGTTTTCCTAAGATGATGTCCTAAAAGGAAGTTCTCTTTCTCCATGCCGTCTTCAAAGGCCCTCAAACTCAGTATCTCTTCTTTCTACTTCCTGTTGATCTTTCTATCTTCCTGGCCTCCTCTAACTTCTACATTTTTGGTTTGTTTTTGTTTGTTTGTTTGTTTCTGTGTTCACTCTCTGTCAACTGGTTGCTTGCTCTGCTTCTTGACCTAGTTGACTTTATTTAATCCTATTCACAAAGAAAGCTCTTGGATTAATGGTGTGTGCTAGGGGTGATCCACACTACAACTAGAACAGGTTTTTTCAGTAAACAATACAATCTTGAGGTTCACAGTGTAATCAAATACTCTGCAACAGTATCCTGTAAAGCAGGTGCCCTGACATTTACTGTTGTCCAATTCTTGTTTGGCCAGTTGGTTTGGGGATTAGTTTGGTTTGGGGGGATGGCGTCTCACTATGTAGTCCTAGCTTGCCTCAAGCTTAGACTTAGGATTTCTTCTCCTGAGTCTTGGGGTGTGATAATATTTCATGCAATAAAAAGCAAAAATTGGTACCCATATTCAGAGAAGGAAGAGAACTGATTTTAAGTCAGTCCCCTTTCTATGAGAATATACTGCATTGTGTTCTAAATTATTCCTTTGGGGATTCAGTTTTCTTCCGTTCAAATCAGAGCATGTCCCTAATGTGAGAAAGCCATTGTCCTGTTTGTTCCCTCATCTGTAAAATGGGTAACAGTATCTACTTAACTTATCTACTTAATTATGAGGGACTGGGGCTCTTGGTGCCAACTCAGGACATCCTTAGCTCTACCCCAACTGTTCCTCTCAGCCGTCCCTTCTAGCCCATCCTCATCCTCTTGTAACTCTTCTGACGTGCAGAACCACTGTCTACCAGGAACCCACAAACCCCACCCTGTGCTGGGAATCAGGTAGACTACCTTTCTCCTCCTCCTCCTTCTTCTTCATTCTAGTCTCTCTAGACTTAATCTTAGTCTTGATGCAACACGCTTGCCCAAGCCCCTCCTCCCAGCTCACCTTCACCTCTTTGGAATTTGGATGCTTGGTTTGGACCAAGGGGCACTCTTCTTCTTTCTCACTTCTCCTTTCAGCTCGCTATCCCATCTCTGTTTCTTTGTGACTCCCTGGCAACCAGCAGAACACCTCCCTAATAGGGACTGCCACATCTGCCACACTCTCTCACAGGAACCTCATAACACTTGGCTGGGACTCAGATGGGCAACAGCAACCAAAATAACAGAATAGCCAAGAAACACTTCAAGCATTATACCTATGCCTATATAATTATAACTATATAATTATGCCTAAATATCATTGTAGAAACAAAAACATGAACAACCAAAACAATATACCTCCACCAGAAGCTAGAAATCACATTTAGTAGGTTCTGAGAAAATCAATTTACCTGAAGCACAAGACAAGAACTTCAAAATAGGGCTGGAGAGATGGCTCAGAGGTTAAGAGCACTGTCTGTTCTTCCAAAGCTCCTGAGTTCATTTCCCAGCAACCACATGGTGGTTCACAGCCATCTATAATGAGATCTAGTGCCCTCATCTGGCCTGCAGGCAGAACTGTATACATAATAAATCTCAAAAACTTCAAAATAACAATTATGAGTATGTTTGAGGAGTATATGAGTAAATTCTTCAAACAAAACACGAATAGTTGAATAAGACAAAAAAAAAAAAAAAAAAAGCACCAAAGACTTGAAAGAAATTAACAAAGAATTAGAATCACTAAAGAAAATCCAAACTTAAATCCTAATCTCAGAGGTCAGTCTGACAAACAAATGAAAAGACATTGAAGAGAGAACTTCAAGTCTTAAATACAGAGTAGACAGATAGCCCTGTTAAAGAAAATGTTAAATCTAATAAATAAATAAATAAATATTCAAGCACAAAATAGTCAAGAAATCTGGGACGCTAAGAAAAGACCAAGGGTCGCTTTCAGTTCTGGGCGCAGAGGCCCCATGTGTTCCGACCCGCTGGACCCTGCACAACTCAGATCTGCTCCGCTGGGAGTGGGTCGGTGAGCATTGGGAGGGGAGAGGCGGCACAGCCACTGGAGCCATGGGAGACTCCCCTTAGAGGAACCCCTTGAGTTATGCAGTCTGAAATACGTTAATGCCAGTCTGAGGACTAAGTGGTATGATAACACCCAAGAGCCAGGAAATGGAGCCAGAGGACCAGGATCTTTGGGCAGAAAGAGTCCTGATGGTGAAGCTGGACGATGATGTCACCTGCAGGCCATAGTCCGCTACTAGGAAGCATCTAGCCCTCGAGAAGGCACAGACTCTGAAAGCTTTGTAATCAGTGGCGGAGGCCAGAGAGGAGGACAAAGGAGCAGATCTTTAAGTTGCTAATGCTGGAACAGTTCCTCACTGTTCTCCCTGGAGAACTGCAGAGCTGGGTGCGTGGCCAGCAACCAGCGGCCACAGAGTGGCGAGGAAGCAGTGACACTGGTGGAGGCTTTGCAGAAACAACCCAGAACACCAAGGTGGTGGAGGTTCCTGTGTCCCAGGATCCAGACTTCCGGCAGAACAAGGGTCTGGACACCCAGAGATGGTTGCTCTTCTTACTGCTCTCTTGCAGGAGACATGAGTGAAATCAAGGAAGAATGTGTTGAACAAGAAATAACACACAAGTCTATTTTGGCAGACCCGGAAGTTCACAAGACTCCAGATTGGGAAATAGTCTTTGAGAATGATACAAATAGACCCAGTGAGAGATTTGTTACAAATGTTTCTCAAGTTAATAGTTTCACAAGTATTAAAGAAACAATGCCAGTCCACAGCAAGGCAGCATCACTGCCCTCTGTCATAGAGGAATATGGTATAGATTAGCTGTGCATCCTCCCAGCTCTAACCTCCCAGTAGGGAAATTCTTTTCTGATGAACTAGCTGAGTTTTAATGCCAGTCAATCATCGTCATCGAGATGCATAAGAAATAAATAAAATGATACTTGCAGCCAAGTGCTCCCTCCAAAAGAAAAGACCAAACCTATGACACAGAACACCAAATATACCATACCAAAAAGAAACTCCTCATAACACATAACAATCAAAACACTAGACATAGAGTACAAAGAAATGATATTATAAGCTGGGGAAGGGGGGAGTCACATACATAGGCAGGCTCATTAGAATAACAACTTTTTCAATGGAGATTCTATGATTCAGAAAGACCTTGATGGGTTTCCAAGCTCTGAGAGACCAAAAAAAAAAAAAAAAAAAAAAGCCAGCCCAGACTACTATATGAACCAAACTACCAACTTTAATTGACAGAGAAAGAAGAAACATTTCATATTAAAAATAAATTCAAACAAATTCCGTCCACCAATCTACCAATCTAGTTCCACAGACAGAACTACTAGAAGGGTAACAAAACTCAAGAGAATACAAGAGATAAATAATCCTACAACAGTTCATCAAAATGGAGATAGCCCACACCACAATAATAAAGTAAGAAGAGTTGATTAAAAACTATCCATTAATAACTAAATATTAATAATTTCAATTCTTCCAATAAAAAGACAGAGATTAACAGATTAGATTAGAAAACAGAATCCGTCTTTCTGCTGCATGCAAGAAACACACCTCTGGGTGTGGTGGCACTCAGGGAGGGAGGCAGAAGCCAGTGGATCTCTGGCTGTTTGAGGCAGCCAGCCTCAACCAAGACAACCAAGGCTACACATAGAAACCTTGTCTCAAAAAAGCAAAAAACAAAACAAAAAACAAGGAGCACACCTCACCATCAAGGACAGGTGTCACTTTAAGGTAAGAGGATGGAAGAAGGTATTCCGAACAAATAGAACCAAGAAGGAAGCAAGTGTAACTATTTTAGTATTTAACAAGATAGACTTCAAAACTAATAAGCGGAGATAGAGAAGAATAGCACATACCCACTAAAGGAAAAACCCACAAAGAGGATACTGTAATTCTTAACATTTATGCATCAAACACAAGGCACAAGAGTTCATAAAAGGAGCACTGCTACACTAAATTCACATATTGACCCAAATACAGTGATAGTGAATGACTTCCATAGCCCATTTTCATCAATAGACAGGTCATCTAGGCAAAAAAACTACACAGAGAAATACTACAGTTTTAAAATGTCATAAACTGCTGGGCATGGTGGAGCATGCCTTTAATCTCAGCACTTGGGAGGTAAAGTTGGTGGTTCTCTGTGAGTTCCAGGCCACCCTGGTCTACAGATTCAGTTCTAGGACAGCCAAGGCCACACAGAGAAACCCTGTCTCAAAACAAACAAACAAGCAAACAAACAGAAAGGCAAAACAAAGCAAAAGTTATAAATCAAATGGACCTATCAGACATCAGACATCAATCAACAGACCATTCCAACCCAACACTAAAGAATATACTTTCTTCTCAGCAGCTTAAGGAACTCTCTTCAATATTAGGACACAAAGCAAGTCTCAAAAGACATAGATCCTATGTGACTGTTGTGGATCAAAGCTGGATATCAACAATTAGAAAGGGAAGAAAGTATACAAACTCATGAAAGATGAACAATTCACTACTTAACAAAATTAAGCCAAGAAAGAAATCAAAGACTGTTTATAATTCAATGAAAATGAATACACAACATGCCCAAACTTATGGGGCACAATGAATGCAGCTTTAAGAGGTAAGTTCATAGCACTAAGTGCCTACGTAAACAAAACAAACAAACAAACAAACAAACAACAGCAATATAACCCTGGAAAATCTCATTAACAACTTAATGACATACATGAACACTCTTGGAGAGCAACAAGAAATAACATCCATGTCCCATGCCCAGGAGTACAAGCCTTTAATCCCAGCACTTTGGGAGGCAGAGGCAGTCAGATCACTGTGAGTTCGAGGCTAGCCTGGTCTACAAAGTGAGTCCAGGACAGCCAAGGCTACACAGAGAAACCCTGTCTCAAAAAACAAACAAAACAAAACAAAACAAAACAAACACCCCTCCCCTTCCAAAAAAAAAAAAAAAAGGAAATTCCCATAAGCTTTCTTTGTCTCTAAAAGGATTGTAGGCACAGAGCAAATTTGCTATGGTCACCAGTCACACCCAGTCTCCAAGTACATGACAACGGGAAGATGGACTTTTACAAGTGATCTTCCACATGGAGTTTAATAGGAAACACAAATAATGTATGTATGCTGGGGGTGGAACCCAGGCTGGATCTTGTGCATGCATAGCATTCTCTCTACTTTGGAACTACATTTCCATCGTGGCATAGCAAATTCCTTGTACCGACCTCTTCTATTCACACAGAAAGCACAGGCTCCGGGAAAGGACTAGTGTGCTATCTTCAAAGGCAAACCACCTCCTAAGCATCTATGAAGCACTTCCTCAGCACAAACCCAGATGGCAATGCAGTCCTTGCAGTTGGGGGCACACAACATTTCTTCATGATTTTTTTTTCCTTTGTGGTGTAACAGCATAAAGATGGATCTGTATGATTAAATTAATAGGTCAACAAGTGTGGACATCAAGGAAAACAGTAGCTTTCCCTGAAAAGGGTGACCTGACCATAACTGTTCCTGTCTTCAAATCCTTTGCAGCATCTTAGAAATAAGTAGATCTTTGGCTTTTCATACTGTTCTATTAAAAGTTCAGAGTAATTTTGAATTAAAACTATTTTCTCTCCCAATGTCTTAAAACACCACATCACTTCTCTATGCAAAATTTTCTGCAACAAGTAATTTATCAAGACAATTGATAAATGTTTAAACAAGCTCTTAAAGGATTTAAAAAAAAAAAGTTGATGTATAACATTTGTCCGTTTCTGTGGTTTAGACTTCAAGCATTGCTGATTCCCAGTAACCAAAAAATAAATCCCAGAAGTCAGATCTGAGTGGGTGTGTAGAGGAACCGGCTCTAACTAGCCAATGTGAGCTGTCCCCAGCATACCACTGTCATTGTGCCAAGTCACTTAGGAGGCGTTTATTTCTCAAACATGGTCTCGGAACAGTGATGCTCTCAAAGTCAGGCATACAGTGTAGACCAGGGTTTGAGGCTGGATCCTTCAGTGACTATAGAAATTACCCAACTACTGTGATTGGCATTGATTTGTATGGAGATTGTGTTGTATGACTTCTTTTGTTTTGTTTTGTTTTGTTTTTTGAGAGAAGATTTCTCTGTGTAACTTTGCCTGACCTAGACTTACTTTGTAGACCAGGCTGGCCTCGAACTCACATTGTTCTGCCTGCCTCTGCCTCCCGAGTGCTGAGATTAAAGGTATGTACCACTACACAACTTTTGCTTATGGTTTTCACTCTTCCCAGATCAGATCATTCTGGTGAACCAATTAAGAAATGTTGGTAACAACAATGCTAGGAATCAAGGCTAGTTCCAGGAGCTTTGCCAAGTTTTGTCAGTTCTTGGTAGAGCTCCAAGAGTGCCTCTCAATTTTCTGTCCCCCGTACATTATTGACAATGCTCTCTGTGGTCTCTTGGCTACCATGTTGTTGAAGCTGAAGCTACTCATAGGTATAAGGAACTGTGTCCAGATATTCTTAGGCCCAACTTCTGGGAGAAATTTGATACAAAGTCCTCATGAGGAATGTCAGGACAGCGGAGAAGCTAAATATTAAACATCATGGGTAGAAAGGGCTCTTGGTGAAGGCAGCTAGGGTATCAGAGTTCCTTCCTCCGTAGAAAAATTTCCCTGACATCAAATCCGGAATATGAGGAGATTTCAGTTTGGGAATGCCAAAGTCGGAGATGAATAATTGGCCATATCTTATCTATTTCCTCCTGCTTTTATGAAACTCCTATTGCCTGTGGGCTGGTCCAGATCAGTTTACTTTGTTTTCTCCCTTTCCACACTGAACTGGCTCTTGAGGTTTGCTATCTCCTCCATCTCTCACACCCCTGTGAATAAACAGGTACTTCCTTCTCTGCTAGGAATAAAGAAACTGGAACAAAAAAATCTCACTGCAGAAAGACATTGGAGGACCTTCCCGAGCCAAACTCCTGGAGTCTGTTTAACCAGAGGCAAAGTTTGTTGACAGCACTTTACAGTGTGTTTCCTATGGCAGCAGTGACGAGGAAGGGCCACGCCTTTTTACCACTGCACAGAATTAGGGAAGAAACACAGAGAAAGTGTGTGGTCAACTGCACAGGTGTTGTCTCTTGCATGCCAAGTTCACTGCTTCACCCACATCTAACTCCGAAGCATTATTTGCTTTCCTGTGCTGATGCTTCCTGTTGATGAGTCTGCCTCTATGCAAAAAACTGCCATTGGAGTGACATCCTGTTCTCTATTGTCAGCGCCACCCCGGAGGTTGGTATATTGGCTCACATGCCTACAAATGAAGCAACTGAAACTTGAGACGCTTCAAAAACTAAATAAACTGAAAACCCCGGGCTTGAATTCATATCATTTGTATCTTTTCATTCCAACTGCTATCATGACACCCTGTCACGTGACAGGAGCTCAAGAGAATGTTCCCTGGCAGTTTTGGGGTCAGATAGTAGACCGGAAGTTGCCGCTGGGTGACCTGGGTAAGCAGAGTCTGCGTAAGGACACTTTAGTTTATCCTAAAGACAGAAGGAGAGAGAACTTTGAAAAGTCTCAAAAGTAATGACAGAACCACCGGAAACTGACAGGAAAAAGATGGACAGAGCATGAGGGGAAATCACTACGCGAAACTCAACTCCAGCATCACAGGAGAGAAAAGGAGAAGCAGATGGCTCATCCAAGAGGTAAGCCAGATATAGCCCCAGTGAAGAGAGCGGCAGTGCACCTCCGGTACACAAGCCCACCAGAGGCCTTGTGAGCCTCAAATTCAGTCACTAGTTTGGGTAGGATAGTGATTCCTGGGGCCATGGGTCAGCTGTGGAGAGGACCAGCCCTTTTTGTTACTCTATATAACTCGGTAGGCAGGACTACCTGACCAAAGTGTCTTCCTGAGAGAGAAGCTACTGTTCAAAACCCGTCTGTCCTGGAACCGGAAAACAAGGAACAATCATAGGCCAGGAAAAACAGAATCTAAGCTGCTATAGCTCCAGGGTGAGAGAGGAGCCTAAGAGATAGCTGCAGAAAGGAGCGTCAGCCCCCGACAAGCCAGGGGGTGCAGGTGCTGGGTGGCTCCACTGGGGATGAAATGCACTGCCAGACAGCATGAGCCTGCAGCTGCCTAGCTGAGCACTGAGATCAGCACTGAGGGCTTAGAGAAGGTAGGAGGACAGGGCTTCCTCTTGTACTACCCTCAGTGCTGTGGCTTCTCCCTTCCAGACCCAAAGCACTCGAGAGACACAGCCAGCAAGAACATTAGCCACTCCAGGGCACACAATGGAGGAGAGTCTCTGGTGGGTGAGATAAACCCATCTAGCCCATAAAACGGAAGGATTTAAATTTTGTGTTTTGTTTCTTGTTTTTTTTTGTCTTTCTTTCTTTCTTTGCTTTTTTCTTTCTTTCTTTCTTTTAACCTTTTCTTTTTTTTCTCTCTTCTTTTTCTATTCTTTTCTTTTTGGTTTTGGTTTGGCTGGTTTGGTTTTTTGAGACAGGGTTTCTCTGTGTAGCCTTGGCTGTCCTGGAACTCACTAGGTAGACCAGGCTGGCCACAAACTCACTGAGATTCACCTTTCTCTGCCTCTGTGAATGCTCAGATTAAAGGCATGTGCCACCACTGTCTGACTATTTCTTGTTTTCTTAAAATAATAAATTAGTATTAGTATTATCATTATCATTATCATTATTATTATTATTATTATTATTCCCCATTTCCACATTTACTTAAAATAAGTTTTGATTGTATAACACATTCTACACTATTTTTTCACTTTCCATTTTTTGATGATTGGTGACACATTTGTGGGTATTGATTACTTTTTAGTACTTCTAAATCTTGTACACCTTGATGCTGTTGCCACTATAGAAGTTTCTTTCTTTTCTTTTTTCCCTCTCTTTGAATAGAATTGGAGATTAAGCATTCAAAAGCTGCTCCTCTAAAATATCCACAAATAAAGGCTTGAGACACAGCTCACTGGTTAAGAGTACTTGTTCGTTTTCCAGAGAATTTGTGCTTGGTTCCCAGTACTCATGTGGGAACCTTAATATCACTCCAGTTCCATAGAATTGGTGCTCTTTTCTGACCTTCATGGGCACCAGGCATGTACATGATGCACTTACATATATGCAGGCAAAACACTCATATGCAAAAAAAATGGCTTAGTGGTTAAGAGCACTGGCTACTTTTCCAGAGGACTTAGGTTTAATTCCCAGCACCTACATGGCAGCTCACAACTGTCAGCAACTCCAGTTCCAGGGACCTAACACTCTCATACAGACATACATGCAGGCAAAACACCAGTGCACATGAAGTTTAAAAAAATAAATTATTTTTTAAAAGTAAATCTAAAAGAAAATCATTTTAACCCACAAATAAAGCCAGAAGTGACTTCTAAGCCAACGAATGCTCAGATTTCATCCCAGAAACACAAGGAATGCTTAAGGCAAGACAAGACTTCTCCAGAAGGTGATGCCTTTTCAACTTCTGAATTCACAGATTCTGAAGTGGGTAGAAGGCCAGTTAGGTATGTCAAATCTTACTAGCAAAACTGATCACTGACCTCAAAGATACAAACAATCAGATGAATTAAGTATAGGACCAAAAGAGTAAACTCAGAAACAACAGAGGAAAAAAAAAAACCCATAAAATGGATGGTGGGGAAAGGCTAACAGTATAAATGAAAAAGCCAGCAAGGATATGCTAATACATTTTTTTTTTCTGAAAATACCTCTAGACTCCAAAGAAGTTGAACTTTTGCTAGACCTTGCAGCCAAGTTAATATGCTGAAACAGGGGGCTGGAGAGATGGTTCAGTGATTAAGAGCCTTATCTGCTCTTCCAAAGGACCTGGGTTCAATTCTCAGTACCCAGATACAAGGGATCTGATATCCTCACACCAATGCACATAAAATAAAATTAAATAAATTATTTAAAAATTTTTAAAACAATCATAGGCAAAACAACTATCCCATAAAGACTGAAGGCAATATATATATATACAGGCTAATAATATATGTTTGCAGGCTTGAGTGCTATCCTAGGTGAGATGTGTCAGTAAGTGGCTTCCTCCCTCATAAAACTATGTAAAGAATCCTTCATCTATTCCTCATGCCATGTTTTCTGGGCTGGTCAATAAATATAAAACAAGGCCTTTTCTTAGTGTCAGACAGAAGACACAGGGTTTTTAAGTGGAAAATCCAAACGTATGGTTACTCTTAGTCAAACTACTCCAAGAGAAAGTTGCTTTATTTTCATTCATTAATACATTGTCAATGCACAAGGAAACAGATTTTCAAAAAGATGAAAAAGGCCAGGAAAGAAAGACTCAATGAATCAACTAGCAAACACAGAGGAAAGCATCACCAATAGACGCAACCAAAAAGAAGAAAGAATATCAAAGATAGAAGATAAAGGCAAGGGTATTCTACATTTAAACACACACACACACACACACACACACACACACACACACATACACACACACACCCCAACAGGAACATGATCACAAAGTCCTAGGATTCTGGAATGTGATTAAATAACCAAACATACAAACAACAAACCTCAGAATGCAGTGGGTAGAAGGAGGTGAGATTAAAAACTAAAGACAAATAATTTGTTCAGCAAAATTAAAGCAGAAAGTTCTCAAAACTAGATTTTAAAAAATGGACATTTAAACACAAGAAGCATTTATCACCCCAAATAGATGTGACCAGAGAAGAACTTCCCCACAATGTACTATAATCAATACATCAAAAATACAAAGCAAAATACAATATTAAGATCTCTAAAGGAGAAGCACTAAGTTGCCTACAAAGGCAAACAGCGTAACACCAGCTCTCACATTAGCAACCCTAAGAGCCAGGAATCATGGAGGGATATATCCTCGAAATATAGAGATAGCAAAGCTATCTCTTGAAGTTGATGGAGAAATAAGGGTACTCCAAAACAAGTGCACACTAAGGCAGCTCACGATCATCCACCCATAGCGGTTGAAGACACTTAATACTATACAGAGAGCAGGAAGAGTCTGAATCATGACGTCACAGGAAAGAGTGAACTTTGTGAGAGGAATAAACAGCAAAGGAAAGCTAGAAGTGAATTAATCATGTGTAATACAGTAAGCCAGCAGAATCCCTAACACTAACAGGGCCACAAGAAAAGAACAGGGCTGGGAAATGGGCTCAGCATTTAGCAGCACATCCCGCTCTTCCCAGGACCTTGCTTCAAATCCCAGCAGCCACATGGTAGTTCACAAACATGTATAACTCTAGTTTCAGGGGAATCTTCTGACCTTTGAGGGCACTAGTCATGCATATGACACACATATATACATGTAAGCAAAACAGTCATATACATAAACTAAAATAAATAAACCTAAAAAAATTAAAATGGTCCAGCCAGAAAAGAACAAATAAAGATACCAGAATTAGTAAATATTGTCTTTAATGTAATTGCCTCAAATCACCAGTAAAGAGATCCAACTTACCCAACTGGATTAAAAATCAAGACCAACTCTCTATTGCCTGCACACACACTCACACACACACACACACACACACACACACACACACACACACACACACCTCATTAGTAAAGACACCCACATACTGACAATCAAGGTTTGAAAGGCAGTCTTTCAAGCTAGTAGAAGCTGAAAACAAGCTAGTATAGTAATTCTGAGGTCTGATAGGATTCCAAATTGAAATTAGTCAGAAGAGATAATGAAAGCTACCACCTGCCAGTAAAGAAAATTAAAGTCATCAAGAAAAAAGAACAACTGTAAATATATATGACCTGAATGGTGGAGCTGCCAATCATTACATAAAAAGATACTAATAAGCATAAAATGTTTGAATGATACAGTAACAGTGAGTAACATCAGCACCCTATTCTCATCTTTAAATAGGTTATCCAAACCAAAAACCAAACACACACACACACACATACATGCATGCACACACACACAGCCAAAGGAAGCCTCTGAGATAAATCATACCATAGATCAAATTGACTTAATAAATAGAACACAGAGTATCTCAGCCAACAGATATGAAATATACATTTTTTCAATAGCCTGTGGAACATCCTCTAAGATAGAATACATGTTAGGCAATCAAGTTTTAACAAGTGCCACATAATTTAACAAGTACAACAAATAATTTCTAGTAACTTAATAGTGGCATAGAGTTAGAAACAAATAGCAAGAGAAGCCACAGAAAGCAGACAAATACTTGGAGAACGAAAAACATACCAGCAGATCACCAGCAAAACCTGGAAAGGGTTTTTAAATGTTTCTAGAATCAATTTAAGTACAACTTCCCAGCACTTTGGGGATAGAATTAAGGCAGTTCTAAGGCGTAGTTATAGTTTTAAATGCTTACATTAAAAACCAAATCAGAGATGGTTCAAATGAATAACCAATGATAAACCTCAAGGTTTTAGAAGAACAAGAGCGATCAAAACCCCAAAGCAGTAGGAGGCTAGAAATAAAAATGCTGAGGCCTGAAGCCAGTGAAAGAACAACACACTGAATCAATTAAATACACAACCAGCTCTTTGAAAAGATATATAAGATTGACAAACTCCTAGAGAAACTAGCCTAATGAGAAAGTTCCAGAATAATAAAATTGGAGGGGCTTTCTGAAATGCAATCCTAAAAACTGGACAGTCGAGAAGAAATGGATAAATTTATATACACATATAACCTGACTAAATTAAATCAAGAAGATCACAGCAACTTAAACAGTTCCATAATCAACAAGACTCAAACAGGAATGAAAATATTCCCCACTAAAAAAAAAAGGCCTATACCAGAGGACTCATTGCTGAAGTCTACTGACTCTTCAATGAAGAACTGGCACCTTCACTCTTCACGCTGTTGCCAAGATGGAGCCAGGAGAGCATTAACAGACTCATTATCTGACATCAGTATTGCCCTGACACCCAAACCAGATAAGGACACATATGCCAATAGAAGACTGTATACCAGGTCTCCTCAGGAGCGCAGGTGAATAAAATGCTTGCAGACCTGAAGAGGTGCTTCAGTGGTTAAGAGCATGTATTGCTGTCTTCCAGGGGACCTGAGTTTGGTTCCCAGAACCCAAGCCAGGGTGCTCACAACTACCTGGCAATCCAGCTGCTGAGGAGCTGATGCCCTCTTGTGGCCTCCAAGCACACCAGCATACCTACACAAAGAGACATACACATAATAAAAATAAAATACGTCTTTTAAAAACTAGCATCTTTAACCAAAAATGTTCAGAAAAACATTAAGAGCATATACTGTGCTGAAGTTGGTTCCAGCCCAGGGATTCAAGGTGGGTTCGACGTATGCAAATCAATAAAGGAAATACAGAACACATGGAGGCTTATGGATACAAAATACACAACTATCTCAATAGATGCAGAAACATACCTTTTGGGAAACTTCAACATCTCTTCATGATTTAAAAAAAAAAATCCCTGAATATGTAAGAATATAAGGAACAAATCTCCACATAAAGACTATACATGACAAACCTGTAGCTGACATTATACTAAATAGGGGAAACAAGACAAGGACTCTTATCTATCTGTCTGTCTAACTATCATCTATCTATCTATCTATCTATCTATCTATCTATCTATCTATCTGTGTGTATTCTTACTCAGTACAGTGTCCAAATGAGGGGAAATCTTTAGAAAAGAGATTAAATGGAAGTTGGGGGTCTGATTGCCTTGAGTTCTAACTGCACCTTGCATTCCTGGAAGTTTGCAAATATCTTCACCTTCCTCCCTGTGCCCAGTGCTTCTAGGTTGTACCTTTACCCCACAGTGCTCCCCTTTTCCCCAAATTCCCTCCTGACCACTTCTGAGCCTCTCACCCACGTTTCTTTTGCTCATCAACCAACCAGCAGCCTCCAGGCTCCTTATCCCTTGTTTTCAGCACCTGTCCTTCACTTCAGCAAATACTCCTGGCTTCAGGCAAAGTGATCTGACAGGCATTAAGCTGATTTACATGGCAGTCTCTGAGAGTGACAGCAGTTTGCCAAGTTTTTCAACAGCGTTCAATTCTTTCAAAGGGAAACTTAGCTGTCAAAGGAATTCAAGGGATGGAATACAGATGGATTAAAAATTATGGACACTTACTAGATAATATTCCAGGTGATTCAAAAGCATTTGGATATTGATTTTGATCAGCATGCTGGGGAGGGGGTAATTCATTTAATCTGCTGCTAGTGCAGACCGAGAAAAAGTCAGTGATCTGGCTCATCTGGAGTGTAGGGAGAGAGGGACCCTGAGAAACTTTAAGCTAAGGCCTTGCACTCAAATTCAAGTCTTTGAAGGCATTTCTCATCTATTTTGATTTTCTGATATGTTTTCACTAACAAAATACAAGTGTATGAAGTAATAGTACTCTCCCAACACCCCCAACCCCCAGACAAGCTGTCTAGAGGCTGATTAGAGGACACAGCATTCTGAAGGTTGTTTCAGGTCACACTGCCATACACCGGGGACTAAAGTAGTCAGGTTGTAGGAGAGGGGGAGATGTCTTGTCTTAGATGATGCCTCCCTCACTCGGGCTTATGATGATGAATCCTAGAAGTTTGCCTTGGGAGTCTGGGGTCTTAAATCCTGTCTTCCAAGAAAATGGATTTCTGCTGTTTGTCTCCACCAATTCAACAAACAACTTCAGATCTATACCTCTGAGTACAGATTTACAGGAGAGATAGCAAAAACATCTTTGAACCCCACTGCAATCATGACATTCAAATGACCTGATCATGCAGCACTAGAATTCGGATCAGTTTAAAGACAATCCACCGATGCAAGGACCAGCTTATATGAGGATGGAGAAACTGCTTGCCCTCACCCCAGCACACTGGGCTCTCAGTTCCCATGATAGAAAGCAGGCTGATAGACAGCTGCTCTTTCTCAAAGAGAACTTGTTTGCAAACATGAACAACCCTTGCTTTGTTCTCTTGAGAGAAAACAATACAGCATCAATCAAAGCAAAGCCACGACGTACCCAAGCCCCGTTCCTGCAGCTGCTCGCTCAAAACCGCGTATCATTCCCTGCAAAACCAGAGTGCCTGCCGGGAAGCTTGGGAATCCTCTGCCGGGCTCTTCAGAGCACTGCTGCGGATTAACTCTTGAAGGCTGGACGCTCTAACCCAGAAAACAAAAGCTCTCTCACTTAACCACTTGCTTGCTGACTCATTCCAGCAGGCAGGACGCACTCAGCTGCTGCTGCTGCTGCTGGGCGTTGAACCGAAACACTTGAGAGGTAACGCCTAAAGCAGTGTTTCTCAACTGTGACCCTTTCAAGTTTTACAGGGGTCGCATACCAATTATCCTGCCTATCAGATATTTATACTACAATTCATAGCAGTAGCAAAACTAAAGTTGTGAATGGCAGAGAAATAATTTTATGGTTGGGGGTCATCACAGCATGAAGATCTGTATTAAAAGGCCACAGCATTAGGAAGGTTGAGAACCACCCACCTAGAGGCTGTCCTTTCGCACCAGAAGCAAACTTCATCATGGGCTCAGTCTACCTGCTTGTCCTCTTTGATTTGGAAAGCAATCAGTTCGTTCCCTCAAGATATCAATTGCACACCGTAGAGATAAAATTCGACAGTCAGCGCAGAGATCCAAATAAAGAACATTTTAGATGAGGGAGTTCACTTCTAGGAAAGAAGATGCCTCCAGTTTTCTAGATTGGAGAAAATTATTCACACGTAGTAAATGTATCAAATTACCTTGGTAATTTGTAGAAACAGATACAGACATATTGGGACTTCCCATGGTGTCCCTCCAGGGAAACCCAGAGACAGCTTTCTGCAATAATGCCTGTGTTACCTACAAGAAAGTTATTAGGGTTCTTAGCAAAGTAGGTGGGCGTGTGAGAGAGCGTCATTTGTCTGACTGGAGTTGATCTACAAGTATGAAAGCCACGGGAAGAAAGCAAAGCCAGCGTTGGACCCACTTTTGTTTTTGTGCTTCTTTTTGGGCTTTTCCTTTTTTAAAAAATATATTTTATTAATGTATTCATATTACATCTCAATTGTTATCCCATCCCTTGTATCCTGGACTTTTTCTTCTTGAGACAGATTATCACTGTGTCCTAACCTCAATTCATAGCCATATGGATCCTGTCCCCCTGTCCTGATTCAGTCCCCTCTCGCCTTGCCCGCCCACCCACCCCCCTGCTGCACCCCCATCCCCCCTCCCTGCCTGCCTTGGCCTCTTCAGTGATGGAATTACAGGAATGTGTCCTTGCTGGCACTGGCTCAGGTGTTTGCAGTCTATCTCATTCACTCCCCCCCTCCCGTGTCACTATATAGAAGGCTAATGTACCTAGATTTGCCAAAGAAAACTGCTCCTTTTCAGCTTCTAAGTGGGTTGCTGCATAGTAGCTCTGGGGCAAAAACCAAGCTACAACAAGCCCCTAGCTTTTTTCAGGCAGGAGCTGCTGAGGTAGCAGAAAGAAGTCGGACGGTGTGAGGAGGTGTTTGTCATGAAGGCACACAGACCAAAAAGGAACCGGGGCTAGGGACTTGCTGCTTCTCTTCTCTGCTATCTGGAACTGCAGGGGCTGCCTTCTAAGACTTGTTACCTGTGAATCGGGTTTCTAGGCTCTGGGGCCTGGAGGTCTCAGAGCTCCAGGAAAGAATACAACTGACCTATGCAGAGGAGACATACACTTCTTGGGTAGCTGTGGGAACAACAGCAGCTACTGTGGTGAAGCTTACTTCATGCCAGCAAATGTGCTGACCACTTTACCTGCACTCTGTAGGAAGGACCACCTGATCACCAGCAAAAAACAAAATAAAATAAAAAGTTTCCTCCTATAGTTAGGCCCTGCCCTGTAGCTGCTGAAACCTGAGCTATGGGATGTCAAGAGTGATAGAAGTGAACACACAAAGAAAACTGAGAAGATGCCCTTATCAATAAATTGACAAGAGGAGGCTGGGAGGAGAGACAGGACAGAAGAGAAAAAAAACTGAACAAGGGCTGTCATGATGTCTGATTTCAGTTTTTACAGAGAATGGTCATGCTCTCTTCCTGAAGTGTTTGGTAAAATTCACCACCGAACCATTTGGACAGTTTAATTTTACTTCATCACCTGTAATTACTGTGACATCTCTCTCTCTCTCTTTTTTTTTTTTTTTTTTTCTCAAGACAGGGTTTTTCTGTGTAGCCTTGGCTGTCCTGGACTCACTTTGTAGACCAGGCTGGCCTCGAACTCACAACGATCCACCTGCCTCTGCCTCTCGAGTGCTGGGATCAAAGGCGTGAGCCACCATGCCCGACTGTGACATCTAAGGCAGCCCATTTTGTAACACTTGACCTGGAGCCAGCTGACAGGTGTGTTCAAATCATGAGAGTCACAAGCATCCCTTTTGTGTCTGCAACACTTCAGTAAAGTTTATCTTTTTTTTTTTTTTAATTCTGTGAAATAAAAAACAAAGTGACTCTGACTGTAGCTGAAGTAAACAATGGTGGATATGATTAGCTCACCAGAGAAAGTCTAAGGAGAACACCCCAACAGTTAGTCATCTTAGGACCCAAGTTATCTTAGGCCCTGCTGGAGTAACGGGGCACCTGTACCCACAAACATATTTAAGGACAAGAAAAATTTCCAAGAAGTTGCTCTAGGAATTTCCTTTAAAATAGCCCATCAATTTTTTTATATATATTTATACCCAGGAAAACAAATATACATGAACCATAGCCTGAGGACTGTGTGCTTATGCAAGAATATTCTTGACTGCTTTAATCATATCAACACTAGTAAAGAATTGAGCTGTGGCATACTCAGTAAACTTGTTCAGTTTACTACTCCTAAAAAGAAAGAGTGAATTGTTCACACACACACACACACACACACACACACACACACACAGAGAGAGAGAGAGAGAGAGAGAGAGAGAGAGAGAGAGAGAGAGAGA
>OU015757.1:51469700-51484657 GCA_907169655.1 Acomys percivali
AGAGAGAGAGAGAGAGAGAGAGAGAGAGAGAGAGAGAGAGAGAGAGAAAAGAAGAAGAAGAAGAAGAAGAAGAAGAAGAAGAAGAAAGAGAAGGAGAAGAAAAGAGAGCAAAGATGGCTGAAATGAGAGAGTTATACAGAAATGAGAACCTAGGGAAAGCCATGAGCTGGAGAAATTTAGGGTAAGGAGGGGGTGTGGGGTATGTGGTGGGGGTGTGTGGGGGTGTGGGGTATGGGGTGGGGTGAGAAGAGCCAGGATGTCAAAATGGATTCTGTAGCATGTATTTGTGATGCTGAGAGAGGCTGGAGGACAGCATGGACTTTGAAGTGCCAACAGTCACCACAGTTAGCCATTTGCCCTGAGTTTCTTTCGGACCTGAGCAGGAACTCATTCTGGGTAGAAACCTAATGCAGAAGCCATGGTGCTGCTTACTGGCTTGCTCCTCGTGGCTTGCTCAGCCTGCTTTCTTATAGAACCCAGGCCAGCCCACTTGCAATGAGTTGAGCCTTCCCTCATCAACCACTCTCTCAGATGAGTCTCTCTTGTTTGAAGGTGACATAAGAACTAGAAAGCAAAGTAATAGAAACAAAGAGTGGGAGTTTTACCTCAGCTCTGCAGGGCTGGTCAAGGTTGACTGGGAAAGCTAAGGGGAGCTTTCTCTTCATATAACATTGTTTGATTAATGATGGATTGTATAGATACATTTATCTGGATAGATAGGTTATATAAATACACTTGTCAATCAAATAAAGTACACTAACTTGTATTTTTATCGTTAATTGTGGATATATATTTATCTGAAAACACTGGGCCTTGCAAGGAAGTTAATTATATGTTTCAAGATTATTTAAGACTATGTATTTATCCTGAGGTCCTACTGAGTATGCAACCCATTTACATTTAATCTGCCTTTAAGAGAATAATGTTGTTACGATTGTCACTTACATACTTATTATGTCTTAGACTTCTCAGGCAATAGGCCTTCACAATATAAGCTAGCTTTAATTTTATAGAGCAAAGCTTTACTTTTAAGATGTGTATTCTTCCATGTCCCTACTATAGAATATTGTGTGTTGTGGTAATCTTTTGCTAAAAGAACTCTACAGTTTTAAAGCATACATAAACAGAAAAAATATCCTACAAATGTTGGACACAGTATGTGGATGCAGTTGATGACACCGTGTATGGTTTTGAGTGTTATTCTGGGTGAGCTATGTCAACTAAGCAGCTTCTTCCCTTGTAAAACTCTGTTAAAGAGCCCTATAAGGAATCCCTTATTCCATTCCCATAACTTTTATTTTTTCAAGACAGGGTCTCTCTGTGTTAGTCTTGCTTGTCCTGGACTCGTTTTGTAGATCAGGCTGGCCTCGAACTCATAGCGATCCACTTCCCTCTGCCTCCCGAGTGCTGGGATTAAAGGCGTGTGCCACCATGCCTTTCCCATAACATGTTTTCTGTGCTGTTCAAGATATGGAGAGGAAATCCCTTAGTTAGGGTGAGGTAGAGACATAGGACAGACACGATGGAAAAGTGGAAGCAACAGATCAGGCACGCACTACAGATAGACAACATTCAGGCCACAAAGTACGAGAGAAGACACAGGGAGAATTCAAATTTGAGCTGACTCTTAGTCAAAGTAATCCAAGAGAAAATTTGTCATTTCTTAATGTGATATTGACACATTTTGGTGCCCACTCTGAGGTCTCTTTAATGCATTAGCTAACACAGTAGGTCTTAATTCAAAAGATAAAAGTATGAACAAAGTTTGGATTTGAGTTGAGGACACGTGTATGATATTGAGGGAGGAATGAACTGGCACCTTTATCTACTCTGGAATGAATGTGAAAATAAGACTAATTGATAAAGAGAAACATAAATGATCAATATGTGGAAAGCAAGTAGAATAAAATAATGGTAGAAACTATATATGGATATATAGGCTTTCAGTAGGAAATTTTTAAATAAGATCTCATAACAAAATGTAAGGAAGAAAACAGTTTGTACAGAAAAGTTCCTCATTTTTGTCTAAGAAAATAAATGGACTTTCTAAGGGCAGAGGCAGCCCATCATTTCTTCTGGTTTGAAGAAGTGATTCAGCATTGGATGACATATTTTGGCCACAGTTTTGCTGTCCCAGACATATAGGAAGCTCAGCTTTCCATTCCTGCCATATATGGAAGTGACACTTCAGAAACCTTCTTGTCTCCTATTCACTTTTGTTTGACTTTGGGAAGGGCGAGTGTTGGCAGCACTAGGGGGCTATGTGTACTGAACACACTGACATTTCCTCTTCTGGAGAAATAATGATTTCTTCCCCTCCCCCATGTTTCAAGCACTTGTGCAGTTGTTGGGTACCAGGGGCACAAAGTCTTGTAGGACAAGGCCTTCTGGCTTTAGTTCTCCCTCCACTTCCTCTTCCTCCTTCTCATTCTCTCATAGTTGCCTCCCTATACTCTGAAGATCCCAAGAGCCCCAGAGTAAACCCCTCAGGCACCTCCTTGCCTGGAGGATCCTGAGTTGCTGTAATGGCACCAGGAAAGTGCTCCAGGATTCTATTGGGGAGACCTGGTTAAATAAGCCTAGACGACTCCATGACTTCAGTGTCTTGTTAGTTCAGAACAGACCTCATCCTCTGTTCCTCAGAAATGAGTTCAGAAGTCACAGGAAATACTGTAGAAAATGGGTAGCCATTCAAAGAAAGGTAAGATTACTTAAGGTTGGCTTATTGCTGGTCTGATTGCTTAAGGAAGATTTACTGCTGGTTTGGAAATCTCCATTATCCTAAGTTTGCCCACACTTTTTCAGTTTGAATGCTCCAATTATGTTAAAGATTGCCTAATCCCCACCCCTGGAATCCCCCAGAATGTCTTTTTTTAAAAGCCTTCCAGCTCACCACAGGGTCACCATTTTGTCTAAGTAAGTGGTGACCCCAGCATGCCTGATTTCTGCAGAATAAGCACTCTTTGTTGCTTGTGTAGTATTTGAGTCTGGGGTCTTTTCTTCACCATGTTCAGGACTCTAACACTATGTCAATGCCACTTTCAAAGAGGACTTTCACCAACAGCTCTAGTGGGAAAATACTCTTTTTCAAGCCATTTGCAGTACTTGTTCATCTATAAAACCTGTGGATCAAGAGGGTTAGCAAAAGGCTATAAACCCATTTGATATGGAATCCAGGAGGCTCATAGAACTGGATATAATGTTGTCTGCTAATACTACTTGTTATGAAAAGGAAGTATGTGTTGGGACGCACTTTTTATCCAAACTCAGTCCCTTTCAGGTTCCCTCTTACAGCTGATGACTAGCCAGACATCAAAAGGCTTCCTTGTAATGATCACTTCCCACACACCTGGCAATAATGTGTCTGTGGCCTCCTGAAACTCAAAGTCAATGGTAAAAAAAAAATCTTAGTAGCTAGATGATGCTTCATCCAAATGATCTTTGTCTTTATTATTATTGTTGTTGTTACTACTACTACTTCTATTACTATTAATAATTATAATTATTATTAAATATTCTGATTCAGAACTTTCTTTTATGCAATAATTAGGCTATGTGCAACATAATTGATGTAGGTTTAGTTATTCTAAGATAGGAAAAGAATATCCAGACATCTGGCTATTTACAGATCTAATAAGTATCAACTTCTCTATATGGGAGGCTTCTTCATAAGATCAACTCACCTTTGTTTGACATAGATGTCTGTACTACACTATATTCATGACTCCAACATTGGAAAAAAAATGGGGGGGTTCCAACTTTCATTGGGTCTTTTGATAGTTTCATCTTTGACTATTTCAAGATTAGCTGATTTATTATTATTATTTTTACATTTTTTAAAAAAGCAAATTATCCAATCTATCCCATCTGTCTTTGTTAGGATAACCATTGCTGTGATAAAACACCATGGCAAAAAGCAACTTGGGAAGGGAAGGGTTTATTTGCCTTACACTTCCATGTTACTGTTCATCATCAAAGGCAGTCATAACAGGAACTGAAGCTGGGCAGGAACCTGCAGGCAGAGGCTGATACAGAAGCCTTGGAGGAACACTGTTTGTTTAGCTTGCTCAGCCAGAACCACCAACTCAGGGATGCCACCACTCACAATGGGCTGGGCCCTTCCACATCAACCACTAATTAAGAAAATGTCCCACAAGCTTGCCTACAGCCTGTTCTTATGTATTTTCTCAATTGAAGTTCCCTCTTCTCAGATGACTTCAGCTTGTGTTGTTGACATAAGACTAGCCAGCATACCATCCTACCCCCCATTCCCTCCCCTCTTAACTCCTCCCTTATCCCTCCTGATTGTTATTCCATCCCAATCTCAGCAGCCATCAATTGTTGATAGGGCCTCAGCTGGGGATGGGACTTCATGACTCCTTCATCCATTCTTGCTAGGCCTTTGGCTTGATTTGCTGTAGGTCTTATACATGTATCACAGCTGTGTGACTTAATTTGTACAGAAAACACTTTGACTACATCATCCACTACCTCTGGCTCTTACAGTATTTCCATTTTCTCTTTCACTATGAGCTTTGGGCCTTGGGAGAAATGGGTGTGACATAGATGTCCTATTTAGAGCTGAGCACACTCTTCACACTTACTTTTGGAATATACTGGTTGTGGGTCTCTTCTCTAATGAATGGTAAGAGATGCACTAATCTATGGATATAAAGATAATTGTTTAGGGGCACTTTAATAGCATTTTCATGTAGCAAGTAGTGGCAAGTTCTCCCCTAGGGTCTATATTTTGTCTAGCCACAGGTTCTCAGATTAGTAGAGCCAGGCATAAGTTTCATCTTGTGACATGGGCTTTAAAATCAATCAGAAATTATGTTACTCCTGTAACATTTATGCTACTGTTGCATTAATGGGCATATTTTACCAGGTCAGTAATTACTGTAGCTTGCAGGGTTCACAGTTGGATAAGACTGTTGATTTTCTCCTCTGATAACATACATAGCTCTTTCCAGCCCTATAAGAGCTAGCCTGCAGGAATCAAATGTCCAGATCAGTACCAGTTTTACTGATCCCTTTTCTGTAATACAAGTATGTGGCATTTTCAGAATCAAAGTCTAAATGGTAAATCAAGTTATGGAGGGTAACCAAGGACAGTGGTAATAGTCTGTAATGTTTGGGGGGTGTATAGAACTCCACTGTGACCAACAAATTCAAAGAATTGCCTACCCATAGTTGGCACTTTAGTTCTTGATAGACTATGGTTTCTAGTAGTAGAGGCGGTATTACCAGTTATAGGCTAACTCTCTTTAACTTTTTAAAAAAATATATGTATCTATTTAAAGAAGTTTCTACAGTGGATTTCCTATGGCTTTTTCATGCCTTTGGCTTTATTTATCCCTTTCCATCCTCCTTTCTCTACCCTTCCCTCCCATTACCCCCTAACTTTTACTGCTCTATTACTCCCCTTTCCCCTTTCTAACAACCTGTGTTCAAGTCCCCAATCCCTTACCATCCATCGCTATGGCTTCTTATTATACTGACTACTACCGGTACTCTAAACAGACACATTCAAAGCTAGAATCCATATATAGGAGAGCATATCCAGTTTCTTTCTGGGTTTGAGTTGACCAAAATTTACAATGATTATTTCCAGCTCCATAAAGTGTGCATGTTCCAATTTTTCATTGTCTATTTCATGTCTTGATGGTATCTAGGCTGTTCCCATTTCCTGGCTACTTTGAACTGAAGAGCTATGAACATGGACGGGCAGGTTTCTATGCAGTAAAATATAGAGTTCTTTGGTCTATGCCCAGGAGTGGTATAGCTGAGCCATACATCTATTTCTAGCTTTTAGAGGAACTTCTTCCTGATTTCCACAGTGTCTGCAGCAGTTTGCATTCCCACCAGCAGTGAGTAAGTATTTTCCTTCCTCTGCATCCATGCCAGCATTTGTTGTCACTTATTTACTTATTTTGATGTCAGTCTCTCAGATATTCTGGGTTAAGATGAAATCGCAAATTAATTTTAATTTGCATTTTTCTGAAGACTGAGGATGTTGAATATTAACAATAACAACAAAAACACTAGACATTCAGTTTCTTTTGAGAATTCTGTTTATGAGAATTCTGTTTAGTTCTATGCCTCAGTTTTTAACTAGATAGTTTGGTTTCATTTTAATTACTTTTATTTTTATATTTAGGTATTTTGCCTGCATGTATGTCTACACATCACATGTACAAAGTGACCAAAATAGGATGTTGGATCCCATGGGACTACAGTTACAGTTGTTGAGTCTTCATGTGGGTCCTGAGAATTGAATCTGATCCTCTGAAAGAGCAGCCAGTGAGTGCTCTTAGCTGCTGAGCCATCTCTCCCAACACTCATGTTTAGTTTTCTTGACATTAGCCCTTCCATTCTGTAGGCTGACTCTTCAGTCAAGTGATGGTGTCCTTTGCTTTATGGAAGCATTTAGTTTCACAAGGCCCCACGAACATACTTCTTTTTTGCAGAGCAATATGACACCTGGAATAATCTATCTACATTCTAGGTTCTATATGGGCATCACCAAGCACACCAGTGTATCAAAGGTTCTGGAAAGTCTCACAGCCGGGAAGCCTAGGGATGGGCCTTGGTAAATCTGAATAAATGCTAATTACAGAGTCAGTCCTAGAACAGTGGTTCTCAAACTGTGAGTTGTGACCTTTCGTGAGGGGTTGAATAATCCTTTTACAGGGGTTGCCTAAGCCATCTGCATATCATATATGTACACAACAGTAGCAAAATTATAGTTATGAAGTAGCAATAAAATAATTTTATGGTTGGGGATCACAACATGAGGAATTGTATTAAGCAGTCACAGCATTAGTTAAGAACCACTGTCCTAGACTAGAACCTCTCTATTTTTAATACCAGTGTCATTTTCCACTCATGACCTTCTGGGTATCTTCAGAGTTGACAGATGGAACACAAAACATAGCCAGTTGTAGTTCAACTGTTGTTAGGAGACATATTTCTGTACTCAGTCATTAACAATATTTTACAGATAACCACTTATTCATTGTCTACCAAAAATATCACCAATGCCTCTCTTCTACAGAGTAAAAGCTTGGGGGGGGGGTCCTCATTTTCATCTTTATACTAAGAAAAGGTTGGACCAAATAGAAAACTACTTTTCTTGGATACGCCAAAGAACTAAGGTTGCAGGTCCAACCACCACACCACAATATGTGTAGGTGCATCTAGAATAATGACCAAGTTCTGCTTTCAAGGAGCAGAAGCCAGTGGCCACAGTCATTCTAAGCTAGGTCAGCAACATTGATGAATTGCTTGAGGTGGAATAGAAACTAGTGTTAAAGAGAGATGCTTGGGGGCCCTTTATCCTATGCCATTTACCTTTAGCTTTTCTATTTGACTTTAAGAAGACAAAATACTCAACAAGAGTCAAGTGGTAGATTAGAGGGTTTAATATTTACTTGTTAAGTTCAAGCTTGGAAATACAACCCATCCCCATTATGAGACTATGAGGAAGCCCAGTTAAGAGGGACATCCAAAACAGTAGCACATCAAAGAACCATCAAGCCTCTGTTATCTGCAGTTGCAAGCATTAAGTACAACACTGATGAGCAAATCAATTAAAATTAAATTCTTATTTCCCAACCTAATGTCTACCTTTCAGGGAAAAAAAAATGTACAAAGTTTGCTAAAAGGCACGAAGAAATATCCTGAAGACAGAACAGACAAAGCAAGGATAAGAATGAGATCCAAGGGCTGGGGAGATGACTCTGTGCTTAAGAGTTCTTCTTGTTCCTATAGAGGACCTGGGTTCAGTCCACAGCATTCACATGTTGGCTAACTATGATTAATAACTCTGGTTTCAGGGCATCTGGCACCGTCTTCTGACCTTCAAGAGCACCAGACACTCATGTGCTGCACATACATGCATTCAGGCAAAACATTCATACATATAAAATTAAAGAATAAATAGAAGAATAAGATTCAGGAAACACACACACACACACACACACACACACACACACACACACAGAGTATCTAAAGAACTTTAAGTATATGGAGGGCACAACTGGATGAAGTAGGGCAAGGGAGAGAGGGAAACTTAAGAGCCAAAGGAAATGTTACAAATCATGAACATTGTAACAGAAACAAAGAATGGCCGTGAGGTGCTCATTAATGGGACAGGCAAGCTCAAGACTTAGGTAAGCTTGATATTTACCTGGAGTACAAAAAGAAAAAAAAAATCCTAAATTCTTCTGGTAACTCCACAAGGTTCAGCATACTGCAAGGAAAGAGAGTGGAGAATATTTGAAATGATCATGGCTGGCAACTTTCCAAAATTAATGATGGACACAAGAGTAGAGATGTGAAATGTTCAAAGAACATTGCGATCAAATTGTAAAAAACTGTACACCAGGCATGTCATACTCAAACTGCAGACAGCAGAGACATTTTTTTTTTAAAGAAGCTAGTGTAAAGACTCAACTACCTACAGATAAACAAGTATGAGATGACAGCTACCTCTTGTGAGAAGCCATATAAATAAAATGTAGGCTATAGAATGTCAACACCATGCAACTCAGAATTCCGTGTCAGCAGGGTATCCTTTGAAGAGAAAGGAGGAAATAAACAGATTCCAAAAGCTAAAAGATACTAGCTAATCTGATCTGCAAATAATGTGAATGTCCTCAAGCCAAGTGAAAATAGAACTCAGAAACTTAAATCTAGTCAGGTATTATGGTGGCACACACATTTAATCCCAGCACTCCCAGATGGCACTGGTAGGCAGATCTTTGATTTCAAAGTCTAGTCTGGTCTACAGTTCCAGGACAGGCAGGGCTACAAAGAGAAACCCTGTCTCAAAACAAACAAACAAACAAACAAACCAAAACAAAAACCCAAATATCAACTAAACAAACAAACAAACAAACAAACAAACAAAAAACTCCTAAATCTACTACATAAAGATGAACAGTCTTTGGTTTTTCTGATTGTTAATTTTCTAATTATTTTTTTTAAAGATTTTATTTATTTTATGTATGAGTTCTCTATCTGCATGTATACCACCATGCCAGAGGAGGGCATCAGATCTAATTATATATGGTTGTGAGCCACCATGTGGTTGCTGGGAATTGAACCCAGGACCTCTGGAAGACCAGACAGTGCTCTTAATTGCTGAGCCATCTTTCCAGCCCCAATTTTCTAATTGTAGTTGACCTAAATGATAATTGCTTCCTTAAGTGAATACTGGAAATGGTGTATTGGGTGATTATAACATTTGAATAAGTGAAATGACGGGTAGCAATGCTACCAAGGGACAGGAAGGAGTTAAGAATATACAGTAATGAGACACATTCTGTACTATCCTTAAGCCAGGCATAGCTGTGAACTCTAGAGCAATCTTTAGACATTTTTGTGTGTACGTTGTATATGAGTGTGTGTAGATACAAATGGCCATGCCAGAGGACACTGATGTCCTGTTGTATCATTTTTCACCACATTGCACTGAGACCGAGTCTCCCACTGAACCTGGAACTAGGCCAGAGGCAAGGGAAATGCTGTTTCAGCCTTCCTCCACCAGCACTGAAGGTAAAGGTACATATTACCACGCCTGGCTACGTATGTCAGTGCTGGGATTTGAACTCAGGTCCTCAGAAAAATATAGCAAACTCCCCTTAACCACCAACTCACCTTCCCTGACACTTATTAAGACAAGGTCTTGCTATGTTCTTCAGGGTTGAAATTTTGAGATGTGAAACAATCCTCCTGCCTCAACCTCAAGAGCAGCTATCTTGGACTACAAGTGCACACTATCATGCCTGGCAAAAGATATTTTTAAAAGGAGATATAACTGGTTTGCTGAGACCAAATTCTGTTGATGACAAGAATTGAGTAAATTCCTTCTAGCCTGTACTCTGAAACAGTTGCTAAGAAGCAGAGTGCTGAGAGTTTTACTTTCTTTTATGTAAGGACACTGACGAGAGAGAGAGAGAGAGAGAGAGAGAGAGAGAGAGAGAGAGAGAGAGAGAGAGAGAGAGAGAGAAAGGCTTTTTTAAAAAGAGATTTATATAGCATACTATACTGTAGTAAACTCAAAACCTAGTAGACTTTCTGTATAATGGAGGTCACATTACAGTGGCACAGAGTCTCCTCTTATGAGGTTCTAATCAAGCTTATGAAACACTGAACAGACCAAACCTGATAACCAGCTCACTGGTGCCATTCCCTCACACCTCATGATGAGCATTTCCTGTGACTCAGGCCAGAACTGACAGTCATCCAACCTCATCTATAGCCCCCATAGGCAGACGGTTCTCCCATTGTTCACAGCACTGCCTGGGAAGGGTGGAGAGTTGAGACTCCTTTTACTACCAATGTTCCGCTAGTCTGAGTCATTTTGGTTTACACATATAAAAAGGGGAAAGTGACTACCATCGTGGTTGTGTGAGGGTTAGCAAGATAATACATGCAGCATGCTTAACTCATGACTGAAATAGCTGAAGCTGTTTTCTAGGGATTCAGTTGATCAAACAGGGAAACAGCAGGCAGTTCTCCAGCCTTTATCCTGCTGCCCTGCAACCTCCAGGATACAGGAACCTTTGCCCTTCATGGGCTCTGTGGCAGGTAGAAGCAAATGAAGCCTGTCCAAGGAAGACAAACAGCAGCGCGTGTTCTCTCTCGTTTGTGTGCCTAGATTTTATTGTCACATAAAATCATGTATGTATATGAAAATGAAAGCAGAAGTGAAACTGTCTGGGGGTGCCAATGGAACAAGTGGGGGTACAGTGTACTGCTCAATATACAGTATATTCTTGTATAAAGGAAGGTCATTTCCTGGCACATACATGGCAAATAAACTCCTAAGTATTTATCTTCAACATATTTATTTGTTTCATCCAGGCATAATGACACATTACTTTCTGTTACCTAGAAGGCTGGGGCAGAAGGGCCTTACGTGCTTGAAGCCTGCTTCAGGCATAGTGAATACAAGGCCAGACTAGCCAATCTCAGACCCTAAAGCAAAATAAAAATTGTAAGAGAGGCCAGGAAAGGAGGCTGGCTGTGGTGGCTTGTATCTGTAATCCCAACACTTGGAAAGTGATGGTGATGGTCGTGGAGGACGACGATGGTCAGGAGCTCAAGATCAGCCTAGACTACACGAGACCCTAGTCTTATAACTAAGGGGGGTGGGGCAGAAGGCAGGGAATGGTACACTCAAGGTCCAGCACACTCAAGGGCCTGAGTTGAAGCACTTACCACAGCAGTTCTCAACCTGTGCAGATATCCTGCATATCAGATATTTACAATTCATAATAGTAGCAACATTACAGTTACGAAGTAGCAATGAAATAGGTTTATGGCTGGGGGTCACCACAACATGAGAAACTGTATTAAAGGGTTGCAGCTCAAAAACACTTTCAAATGTGTGTGTGCATGTACGTGCATGCCTGTGCGCACACACACGGGGGTGGGGGGAAGGGAGATCATTTCTAACATGTATTAGTAATTCATATTGATGTCTATCCTGCATCCTCTGCAGGACCTGGCATCTGGTTAGTGACAAGGTAAGGATGGGCCAGGTGGGCATTTTGCTGGGTTTGCTCCAAACCTTCGCTACGTAAGCTCCAATTCTGCCATCAAGCTCTACCAGCCATACTGGGCTATCCTTTAACAAAGACAGGCCTCTTCTATTAAGCTCTTCCATGCTTTATGTCAGGGATTGCCACCATTGCTCTCTGGGAAGTTTTCTGAGTGATGGACTGGCCCCATGTTGCCGATGCATCCTCCCCAGACCCTCCCTTCCCATTGGGAAGGCTACACTGCTTCCATTACAGAAAGGAGGGAGTAATTGGTTGAGTTCAGAGGTATTCACAAACATAGGAACAGGCTGATTTTAACTTCTCTGTAACCCTCTTTTCATACTGAAAAACAAAAACCTGTAGGGGTTTTGACAACTGAAAATACATTTTATTTTAAAGTCCTGCATGGATAAACAGATGAGCTGGTAAAGATGTAGGCCAGACAAGCACCGAAGCAATCCCAAGGCTTGGTCTCCTACATTGATGTAACAACTTCATGACTTCTGTGAAGAGGAACACAATATAACAGCCACACACTTTCAGTATCAGTTTTTATTAAAAAGTGCATTTGATTAATTTATGATTTAGGTAAGCTGTAAGATATCAGTATACTCTCCGGAATAATAACTTTACAAAGATTTAAAACAAACAAAAATTTAAAAGCCTTTTTTATTTCCTTCACCATTATTGTTTTACAATACAAATATCACCTGTGAGTACACACACACACACACACACACACACACACACACACACACACGCTCCCATGCGTGTGCATGCACTTTCATACACACATACACACTTGTGTGCTCACGTGCACACACACACACACACACACAAAACCTACAGAAGGTAATCCTGCTGCACATAAAATACAGAATGGATATTATATTTATATTTATATATATATACTTCTTCGTTCTTAGAAAACTATTTTGCTCTCCACGTTGGCAAGTATAGAGTAGAATACTTCCCACACACACGCGTGTCAGGAGTAAAACTCAGAGTGACATGCAGTTTCTGCACAAATATATTTTAAAGAAATAGATCTCTTGGTTGTTCTTCATCAACAAAACTGTCATGAGAGTATGGATAACTATAGCTTTCAAGTTTTAGGTTAAGTGATCATTTTCAAAACTCTCTTTAAAAAAAAAATATTCATGGCTGTTTTTTATTGAGTAGTTAGGACTGAACTACTAAACAGATGAGATAATTTCAGTGGTACTGTCATTGCTGCCTCTCACAGTATGTGAATGGGCACACAAATTTACTCCCTTATTCGCTAATTCAAAATAACTTAAAAACCATTAGCAGTCTTTTGATTTAATTTGGCTATAAATGCAAAATTTAGTAGTGTATACATACATTTATATTTTCATGGAATACTTTATTTTAAATAAAAACATTTAAGATTGCCTACCGACCGACCGTACAATCAAGACAAGAAAGGCACTAGAAACATAGACAAATTTCTCTCCCAAGAAGCACTTTTAAATTTTAACTCTCTTTTCTGTGACATGTAAAAATCTTTAAATTTGGTTTTCATAACATCATTTTGAAAAATAAAGTTAGGAAATACTTAGAAAAATTGCTTTATAACAGATTTTTTTTTTCACTTTTTGATACACCGTCTCTGCTGATTTTATAAAACCCCAGGTGACTAAACCTCTGTACACCTACCATCTTCTGCCGAACATCAGTGCAAGAGGCAGAGAGGTTCCGAGTCAACTCCCACTCAGACACTTAGAACCCTTCAAAGAGACATTTACTAGAAAATGGCTTACAGCCCTATCTTTGGGGCAAGAGATACGAAAAGTATGTTTTCCCAAGAAAATAACACACTTATTTCCAGATGGGGCTGGAAAGGCCAGAGCTTATGATATAGAAGCATATAGTGGCGCTCTGAACAGCACTGAGGAACATGGTGAGTGCCCATTATAGAAGCCCCAAGCTTAACAACAGGAAATGTGTACAGAGCCTGATATGGTAAATTTTCTTTATTGTTGTCCAACGCAGGTCCTTTGGAGAGAGAAAAAAAAAAAAAAAAAAAAAAAAAAAAAGATCACAGTGCTGACCAGGTAACTCAATAGGTTAAGTCAAGGTAACTGTTGAAAGATAATAGCAGTAGGAAGGTGTCTATTTTATGGCATTTTCTCTCATGGAGTTCTTAGCACTTCGGACAGTTCCTCATTCCCCTAGTTGGTAGAGCTGTTATGTGTCGTTTACCAACCGGCTATATTTGACTTGCCTACCAAGGTGGACTACTGGCCAGGGGAAGGGCCAATGGTAAGATCGAGGTACAATTCCTTGGACATTCTTTTCAAAGTACTGAAATGGCCTGTACCACCACACCCTGGCCAGGAGGTTCATCTGGGAAGCTTCCTTTAGCACCTAGGAAAGCAAAGAACATACACATTTTGTTTATCTTGCCATCTTTTGTTTAAAATATTTCCCATGTTAACATTCAAAGGATCCCAGACTTGCCCCACACCCACACACCCAGCCCAGCCTCAACTCAGAACATACCAGATTCCCACACAGCAAGGGGAACTGAGACTCACACCCTCCACTCTTGCCTATTAAATATCTCGATGAGCCTGTGCCTCACTCTCCTATATCGTAAATAAATATATTTCATAACTTAGTTAAATGTAACTATGAAACTAGTGATGGTCCTGTCATAACCAAAGGAGGCCAAAGGAGGTTAGGAATGTAGATTAAGTGCAGGCACAGGCTTACAGAATATTTTTCTTCACAGACAGTGAAGAGTCCATGGTTCAGAAGAAAGCAACATCTGTGTCATTCATTACATTAATACAGACTCTGCGGAGTCAGTTATTAAAGCCAGTACTATCTCAGGTGGCTACTTCTAAGAAGGAGAAACTGTGGACAATATCCATAGAGTCTCTGTTTCCCCAATACCTCTTCCTCTGGCCTAAGCCAGCAGCACCAAGCTGGGGAGGGTAGGAGAGGAGACTCACTTGCTGATTGGCCATCGTGTGATACCACCAGAAGAGTCTCGTGGTGATGTAATAAGCCACCACCACGTCCACAGTGTAGTGGTCATGTGCTAAGAGAATACAGAAGATTCCAACGACGCTGAGGAGCCAGCAGATCCAGTGGTACCACCAGAGTCGCCGAGGGGAATCTAGAAAGAGGAAACATTTGCAATAAGTCCCGTTCTCAAATACCAGGAAGGGCACCCAGCTCTGCCTCTGCCATTTTGGAGACCAAATGTCTTACACCTTTGCCCCCCACCCCCTACCCCCAACGAAAGCTCATTACCGAGGCCAGCAAACCAAGAGATGTTTGTTTTTCTCTAACCAGGGCTAGAAGGAAACAGCTTTCCATGAAATGATGTAGCTGAAGCAGTAATTTGTACAGGGCTAGAATGCGCTTCACGTA
>OU015757.1:51484667-51507930 GCA_907169655.1 Acomys percivali
ACAATATGTGGCTCCTGAGTCTTTATTGATAAAAACCAAATGATCAGGATTTTCTCTCATTAAAACAACAAACAACAAGAATCACAAAAAGAAAAGTGATATTCCCACATCATTTAGAGATAATAACAAAAGTAAAAACTATGCAAAAAGAGCTACAGAGATGGAGATCTAGCTAAGAGTTAAAGGGAAATAGGAAAAGGAGTCACATCGGGCTGGGTCAGGAGATCATTGTTTTTCATACCAAGTTTAGTAGAGAAAAAGTGTAGAAGATGGTAGTTCAGCTTGCAACCAACTATCCAGTGGGACAAGATGAGACTCAGAGCAGCTACGTGGGAGCAGATCCTGTGTATAGTGATGAGGGAGAGATCTTATATATGGCGATGAGGAAGGGGATCCTATGTATAGGGAGTCTGTTGTAAACTTAGGCTAATGAGTGTCTTAAGAAAAAATTTTTTTTGATAGTTGTACAACGTTTTTTAAGGTAAGTATCATTATATAAGAATACTAACATCAAAAGTTTATAAAGAGTTACTGTTAAGTATCAATTTATTACTGAGGGGAAACAATCTATAAACGTAGCACAGTCTAAGTGTGCAGTGCTTATTGGGCCTATAGCTGCACACAGTCATGTTCTAGGACTTCTCACGTATTCCCTGGTCTACCCAGAGCAATCTATAACCCAACAAGCACCAATAATGGTACCTGCCCCAAGCTGCACCAGCTGTAACCTTTTATACTTTGTCCTGTGTATTTTTTTATAATTAAACATATAAATACTGAAATCAAGTTACAACTGCCTTAGATGTTCAACTATCACATACTCTAAGGCTTGTTTTGTAGCCTAGAAAGGACAGGCTAACCCTCGGGGGTATGGAGTGTGTATAAGCATGAACCAGCCTGGTGACGTGCACCTAAAAGTGTATATACCTTGTTAAAAATCTTGACATTAAACAATGCACGATCACACTACTAGCAAAACCCTGTGCCAACCGCCATGCCAGACCCCAGAGTTTGATTAAACCACACATATAGAGTAACTTCCTTCAGAAGCCTAAGTCCCTTAGAGAAGTAGGAACGTACTGTCAATGTTATATTCCAACAACCCTGATCTGTCAAGGATCCCTTATAAAAATGCCATTCAGCCATTCATTTGTGAAATCTACCTACTTTGGCAAATTATGGTGTATTGTGCCTAAACAAGAAGAGTCTTCTTCCAAAGACAGAAAATACATTATTATTGGTCAAATGTCCCTGAAAGCTGTTTCTTAAATACTCAGACCAATATCAGGGCAGCTAAGGGATCACCCAGCAGGGACAGAAACAGAACTGGTGGACTCCATCCTCATCATCCTGCCTTGAGCAGCCTGCCACTGAGACCACCACGTGCTCAGAGAGCTCCCTCAGCCAACTCCCCAAATGACTGAAAAGCCATTCCCTGAGTGTTAGCCAGCAGGTGGCTGTCCAAAACCAAGAATGAAATTTCAGGAATTAACAGGAAGATATAAAATGTTCTTTAGGCCCCACTGGGAAAGTAAAACAGGAAGGGTAGATTCTTCTAGATTCCTCAGCAGGAAGAAGCTGCTCAAAGCTGCCCTTTCTACTTCCTCCTTGCTTTGTTTTACCGTCACCTGTTTGTGCAGTAAAAAAGAAGCAGTGGGGTGAATTTTTCAGAGCAAAATACTATATTCTCTTTATAGAGATTCCAAATTTTTAACAAGATTTTCCCATCAACTGTCTCACTGGGTCATCCAAAGCCTGTCTGCTTTGGCACCACGTACGCATGCACTGACTGGGCATCACAACCAAGGGCTCTACCTATGAGCCAAATTTCTCATTCTTGGAGAAAGCACACTAGAGCTGCATATACATTTGGAAACAGAAAGTGGCAGCATTTCCAGGTTCATATTTTGATACTATTCTAATAAAAAATTAATCAAATTTACCTTTTCATATGCTGTCTTAGATCAGGTAATCTCAACTTGATTCCAGCTCTCCTCATTTTATATTATGCTACATTGGTCTTCAACCTTTTTTTTTTTTTTTTGTATGTGAAATAGGTTCTCATCATGTGGTCCAGACTAGCCTCAAATTCATGGCCTTCCCTAGGGTTGGAGTTACAGGCATGCACCATCACGTCTGGCTTGCAAATACACGTTACTATTTATTTATTTATTTATTTATTTATTTATTTATTTATTTATCTATTTATCTATTTATTTATTTATCTACGTGTGTGTGTGTGTGTGTGTGTGTGTGTGTGTGTGTGTGTGTGTGTGTGTGTCACAGTACATATGTAGAGACTGGATGACAAAGACTTGGTTCTTTCCTTCCACCTTTACACTGGTCGGAGGATTGAATATAGGTTGATGACACATGTTTTTATGTGCTAAAGCCTCTCCCTGGCTCCCCAGATACACTTTGTAGGACCAAAAAATGAGCACAAATCTACCTCAAACCTTATTTTAAATACTTTATTTAAGCAGAGCAGAAGTGGTGCATGCCTTTAGGGGCCAGCACTCAGAGGAGGTGGAGGCAGGTGGGACTCTCTGAGTTCAAGACCAGCCTGGTTAACAGAGCAAGTTCCAGGGCAGCCTGGACTACACACAGAAACCCTATCTCAAAACTATACTGCTCCACACATGCCCAAATCCTCATGTTATCTAATATTCATACATGCACATAACATGTTTGGATCCAATCCACAACCCTGTACTCCCTTCTTTTCCCTGTGAATTTCATGCGTCGAATATCAGTTTTTAAGTTAACCAAGTAGGAATCATTTCACCTATTGTAGCCTCAGGTGCTATCTGTTTCCAAAACTGTTATGAATATTACAGAAATTGGTAACAGTATCACTAGTAACAAGTTAAGGTAATTTTGGGGGGGGGGAGAAAGGGGGGTCTTGGGCTCATTGCCTAACAGCCAGCAGATAAAACTGAGCGGCTCTCCTTGAACTGGCAGCCTTGCAGGATGCTCATCTGTGATCATCTCCTGGACACTCAAGAGACTCTTCTGGACTTTCCCAATCCTGAAGAGACGTGCTTTTCTCAACAAACACTACTACACCCACTACAAAGCAGTGGGAGAGGCTGTGCTGGACGGTCTCTGCCTGCATAACTTCTAAGACTTTTATTCCACTTGGCTATGGGAGGGTTTGGCCCTTCTCCATTCTCCAAAGTCTGTGTCAATTCCTGCGTTAGGCAGGCTTCTGGTGGGTGGAGGTCTCTAAGCAACATCAGCAATAAAACACTAATCCGTCACCAGCCCTCCGTTTACTCCAGCCAAAAACATTAATTGTTTTGTACACTTTGACAAGGACAGTGTGTAAAGGCCTCATAAAAACCTTAAGTAAGGATCAGCTCTGGGTTTGTTACCCACACTCCAGTGTTTAAAGCAAAATGTCCTTAATAAAATTACATTGCTCTAAATTCGGGGGGTGGGGGGGCATTCAAGTCCCTCTAGTCACCTTAGCTAGGGAACAGGTCACAAAAATAAAATGCACTCATGCTTTTATTTAAAAAAAAAAAAATTATATGGAAAGAATAGTGTAATGACTAATGAAGCCCGTCAACTTGGCTCAGTCTTTGTCAGTACATCAGCACATTTGCTTCTTTTTTCCCCGTGTCATGAGAATCAGTTTTATAATACCTCATTCCAAATTCCAAAATAAGTTCTCTTCTATAATCATGCTCATGAAATCTACAACGATTCAACCAAAGCACACTTCATAGTCTCCTATTCTGACCACTCACTCAATGGCCCCAGCAGCATCCTGGATCCCTTTCCCTGCTGCTCCATGATCAACTCAGGGACCAGCGCAGAGATGCCCTGGCCTGCTCACGCTCTTCACATCCTCTACTCTTCTTCTGTCTTGTTTTCCTTTTTCTGTGATATTCATACTTCTAAGTCCGTCTCCTTCCTAGATTTTCTCTGAATGCAGCAGTCTGCTTAAATTCAAATTAAATGCTGTTGGCAGAATAAACAGAGTGGCTGTGGTCTCCATCCCAGGCACCTGTGAGGAAGCCCTGGTGCCATTTGTCCGGCTACTGGTGTGACCATCTGGCCATGGAGATGTCTGCCAGACTTCTCTACTAAATATGTTATCTTTTCCCTTTATAATTAATAAATGTGATTTTGGAAAACTGTATATTACTGGCTTTAACCTTCATCCAATAGTTTTAGCACTACCCATTGTGGATTACAATTTTTTAATTATTTCTGAAATGACTACCAAATAATCATTTTCTATTTCTTTTTTATTAATTATTTTTCTTAAAGTGCCCCTCAACTTTTTCATTTTGTTTTTCTTTTCTTTCTTCTTTTACCACCCCCCACCCCACCGACAGAGCCTCTCTGTGTAGCCTTGGCTGTCCTGGATTCACTTTGTAGACCAGGCTGGCCTTGAACTCATAGCGATCCACCTGCCTCTGCCTCCCGAGTGCTGGGATTAAAGGTATGCGCCACCATGCCCGGCTGCCCTTCAAGTTTAAAATGCTCCTTTTGATTTATTATAATCAATTTGATATTGTCATGCTCAACCTGTGCCAAGCATAACCACTGAGAAATGAGGCTGCAGCTCAGGGAGAAGGGCAAGTAACAGGCCTGGGCTCTAGCCTCAGCACTGTGGAAGCAAGAAACAAAGCCTGATAAAATGAAACACAGCCAGAGAGTGAGTTCCTGGTCTTTTAGAGTGCTCACCGATGGCCTCTCACTTTCAGGTGGCTCCAAGACATTCCCCAGGATGACAGTGCCACTGCACACCTTCCTGCATCCTGAGCCAGTAAGGTTTCCTCTGAGGCTGCCTGGAACTCACTGGCCAATGCCTTTCCTCTTCATGGTACTTGACTCCTAGTATCTGTAAGGCTTTTCTTGCCTTACCAATGTCTCCTTTACCGCTGAAACACTGGGCCTGCTGTAGGTATTCCTCACTGTGAATTCATACAACCATGAAAAAGCATCACCTCCAACAGACATATGGCCAGATGTCCTGCCTCTGCCTCCTAGTAGCTCTGAAATATTTGGCAGAGCCTCTGACTGCAGTTTTCTCCACTTAGTGTTTTGAATCATGGCTGACATAAAAAAAAAAAGTTACACTTTGGCACCAAGGAAAATCTATCTCCCTCTCATCCAAATACCCACCGTATGACTAAGATGTATTTCTAAAATATTGTCAGTATACAATAACCCCTTTGTAAAACCTTTCATGGCTTCCTACAGCCCTGGAAATCCAAATTCATTAGAAGGGTTCAAGGCTCTTTAAAATCTTCCCATAGACTGCCTGTCTCACTTCTTCTCAGGCCACCGGGATCAGAGAACCCTAGCAGCTGTGTGCACTCAACCTCAAGTTATTCTAAATACCCTTGCATGGTCCCATTCTACCCACCTTATCTCTCATTCTGCTTGGTAGATTCCAACTTGTCCTTATGACTTATCCTTCTGAGCTTTGGCTCAGATGCACCTCAAGCAGCATGGATGGCTGCTTTCCTGTGCTTCCATGGCAACCAGGACCCTCATAGTCATACAGGAAGACGTGAACAAGCCTGGGAGCAACTCTTGGATCATACAGGGCCCCAGCTCTGGAGGCCTAGCGAGTGGGGATGGGCATGGATGGGACACTTGCTAGATATTTTTGTGACCTTAATATTCAACATACCATCTACCCACCACAGGTTATCCAGAGATGTTTGCTCAGGGGGAAATAACTTGTACTAATGAATTGAAATAACATCAGCAATCAGCATTTTCTTGCAGTTAGAGCAAGTGATGCCTTCTCCTCAATGAAGACACCCTGGAAATGCTGAGGATCTATACCATAATGCAAAAGACACTTGCCAAATGCAAGCTGCAACAGAGTAATAAAAGCATAAGACTTGGACTTTTGATAAAAATAATGATAAATGACTAATGTATTGAAATATGAATTTTAAAATATTCCATTACTATATACTTTCAGTGTGTTTATTATAAAATTTATTCATAATAAAACTAATTTTTAAAAGAGAAATGATCTAGTACATTGCTATCACTGCTGTTCCTAAAAACAAGAAAGGATAGCAACAGAGAGAAAAGAGAAAAATATTTGGGGTGGGATATGTTACTGAAAATTATATGCAAGAAACAGAAAAAAAATTGAAAACAAACAAGAAGGAAAGGTATACTGACAATAAGAAACAGGAGTAGACAGAAGATTGGGCAAAATCAAGCACCGGTAACTTAAGCCCCACACAATTTAACACTATGACACCAAGTTCCTTTTGTATGGAACTGGCTCTTTCTGAAGTCCTCAGAAGGCTGAGCAGGGCTAATCAGACTACCAAAGTGAGTCAGTGTGGAGGGGTTTTGTGACATACTCCAACTCTCACCTGAGAAAGGAGTATAACTGCCAGTGAGTAGAGTCTGCTGTCTTACAAGGTTGGACTTGGGCGAGGCAAGGGTTCGATGAGGCCAATGACTATGGAAAATCAGCAGCAAGTTCAAGCAGCCTTGAACCCTGAAATCTCACACTGAGACAAGCTGACAGCAGCAGAGACAACCCAACTGTGGAAGGTTTCCTACGGTTCTCCCACTCAACAATCAGCATCAGATGCCACCCAAATACTATTATAATATAGTCCTTGTCTGATGAGGAACTGTTTGTTGAGGGGGCGGTGCTGAATAAAACTTCAAATGAAATTCATCTGTCAAGTGCCTTGGTTGAGGTGTCATCCTGCTTTTTGAAATCTAAGGTCACCACAGAAACCACAACAGAACCAGCCAGTGGCTCAGGTTAATGCTTAGTCACCTCCCGATCAACTTGTGTAAAAGTTAACATGGGAATACTGTCTGCTTACATCTGGGGAGTTAAGCACAACAAGGCGCTTTCTTTTTTCTATGAGTTAAAAAGAAAAATAAGCCCACAAACTTACCTAAAATCAAAGATGATTAACTGTTACTGTACTGTTTTGTTGTTTTTAGTAAATGCTAAACAGTTGTGACAAGAAGTGGGAGGTGGGGCATCCACATATGCTCATGGGGAAAAGCTATGGCAACATTGCCACAGGCTAGTCAAGGTATCAAATACTTCGCAGCTTCCAGTAGAAGCCTGGTACACATCGACTGCATGGGTATTGGAGACTGCCTCTGTTATTTGTAATCCAGGAAGTGAATACATCACTTCCCTTTCCATATTCCCAGTGACTCATCACTGTTGCAGTAATATCCGATGGAAGGGATGCTAACCCATCATCTCATGACTATTTCTGAAGCTCTTACATTCTTGTGAGAGCAACTTCCATCATGACTTGTCAATTCGTCGCAACAACTTTCTTACAAGCTGTCCATTTTGAATGCCATGTTGAGGCATTAGGTATACTAATATGGGGGTAAATGTGATGATGGAACCAGGTTTAATTTCCTCACTCAGCAGAGCTCGACTATAAATCTCAACTGTCTTCCACTGAAGGTTAGTAATGAGTGAGAGCTTTAAGAGAACCTACCAATAAAGAGGCCTAAAGAGACCTCAGATCATGAACATCCATTAAATATTCTATGTCCTGTCTATAGACTTTTCATCTATATCATAGCTTTCGACACTGGCCCATAGTGGAGCATCCCCGCATCTGGCAGAACACCCACCAACTCAGGCTCAATCTGCCAGCTGAGGGTCCTTTCCAGCTCTTCCACCTGGACTCAAGACTGCTTTGTGTTCTCTCCATGAAGAATGACTGGCAAACATGCTAAAACTGAACCTTATCATGTCTCCATAGACAACTTCCTGTTGAGAGACAGTATGGCGGAGAGAGGAACAAGTGAACTGACACCCCAAGAAATAGATGAGACAGCTTAGACTGAGAAGGTGGGTGGCAGTTCAGGACCAAGGGTCTGAGCTCTACACTCCACTGGATTGAGGAGAAAGAGTCTGACAGACAGATAGAGCAAATGTCATATAAAGGGTCTGGATCCTACTGAATGCAAACAGACCATCAAAAATGCCTTCATGACAAGGGGGATATTCTGTGAACTAATAACTATTCAAGCCACAGAATTGTTAATTCTGTTGACTACCAAGAGTATAATGCTTATACGACAAAATGCCCAGTTTTCTGACGCATGCTACATCTGTAGTGATATAATGACTGGCACTTTCTGGTATTTGTTTTAGATTACTTCCAAAACAAAGAAGACAGCCAGATGAACCAAAAGTAACAAGTTGTGATAACAAGTGAATCTGAGGATTACATGTAGTGGGTTTCCTTCCACTAGTCTCTCTACACTCAATACATTAAAAAATTCAAGGCCAAAATAAAAAGTTGTGTTCCCTGGGCTACATGAAATCCTGCATCATCATCACCATCATAATAACAGCATGACAACAACAACAATAATAAATAAAAGGAGGCTGGCAACATGGCTGAGTGGTTAAGGGCACATACTGTTCTTCCAGAGGACATGAATTCGATTCCCAGCACCCACATCAGGTGACTTACAACTGGCTGTAACCCCAGCCCCAAGGGAATCTGACACATTCATGTATGCATACCTCCCCACACTTCCACAAACTATAATTAAAAGAGTAATTTTTAAGAAGCTGTCTTCTGCATTCTTTTTTCTTATCCTATGAAATGAATTGGACTGAGCTTTCCCTACGGTCGGCTAAGGTATGCTAACACAGCTTCAACTGTTCGTCTTTAAGATTCTGAATTTTAGCCAGGCAGTGGTGGTGCATGCCTTTCAATGCCAGCTCTCCCAGGCAGAGGAAAGCAGATTTCTGAGTTTGAGGCCAGTCTGGTCTATAGAGTGAGTTCCAGGACAGCCAGGGCTACACAGGGTCTTGAAAAACCAAAAAAGAAACAAGGAGAAAAAAAAGATTCTGAGTTTTAGAAGACTTCTATAGAATCATGCACTAGTTTGGATTCCCAGCCATCACATAGGTGACACATTTGAGTTAGTCTCTGTGCAGAGCCTGCTATCTCTGAGAGCTATTTTTAGCCATGGGTTTTGGTTAGTATGCTGATGACTCTGGCTGACTCTAAGCAACCACAGTTCACTGATGCTGAACCTGAAGAGCTGCCTAGAGATGCAGGCACAACACTAGAACTGGGATGGGGAAATGGCCCCTAGACAGAGGGCTTACCTTCAGAATCCACAGCTACCTACTTCTCTGCAGCAACTTTAGCACTACACAGACTCCTTTAAGAACTGAATTGTTAAGAAAGAAAGAAAGAAAGAAAGAAAGAAAGAAAGAAAGAAAGAAAGAAAGAAAGACAGAAAGAAAGAAAAGGAACTGAATTGTAGCTAGGTGTTGCTGGCAAACACCTTTAATCCCAGCATTTAGGAGGCAGAGGCAGGCAGATCTCTGTGAGTTCGAGGCCAGCCAGGTCTACAAAGCTAGTTCCAGGACAACCAGAATTACACAAAGAAACCCTTCCACAAAACAAACAAACAAACAAACAAACAAACAAACAAACAAATCAATCAAAAGAGTTGAACGGCACTCAGATGTGTGCCACAATTGCCAGTTTACAGTACAGAACGTTCTGTTTTTCAACTAGACTTGCTGAACTCTCAACATAATATGGTCGTTCCAGATATTAAATAAATAAATATCAATGAATGAATTCTATAATCTGGGTACTGCAAGTGGATTCTGGGAAGCCTTACAAAGGATGAAAACAGCACTTGAGGAAAGACTGCGGAGCAGCAGGAGAGAGTGCACAGAAGAAGGACTGCTGACAAAGTGTGATGCTTGGGGCATCCAGAGTTCTCCAGAGTTCAGGGAGCTGTGGACAGAATCAGGAAAGCAACCAGCCTCCTCTGTGGGAATGGACGCTAAGTCTGGGAAGAGACAAAGTGTTGGTAGAAACTAAAAGGATCCAGAACTTCCAATCACAAAGACTCCATTAAAAAACACCCAGAGTGGATGGTGCAGTCCCCTCTCCACAGCCTCTCTGAGATGATGCCTACTTTGGCAGGAAGAGATATAGAAAGGGATTGGACCAAAGGCAACTGGCTATCTCAGTACATGTCTCAATGCAGATAAATGATCTTAAAGTAAAGCATTATATATATATATATATATATATATATATATATATATATATATAATAAAATATATAAAAATATAGTTTTATATATAGAAGTATATATAAATATTAAATATACCAAGTATTTACATATATTATATTTCTATATGTAAATATTTTTATATATGTATATTTAATACATTAAAAATTCAAGAAATCAAGGCAAGAGCTTAGCCTCTTTTCTTTCTTACTGAAGAGCGTTAATGTATTAAAGAAGTAAGTCTTTTCTTATTTGATGACATTCCAAAGGCTTTTTCAGTTCAAATCTCTTCCAAGGTAATGGTTATTTAAATCTGGAGCAAAAGCAGAAACACTAAGCAAGGAATAAAGGGCAGGTTCAAAACCCGGGCTACAAAAAAGGTAATAGATGCACGGCCCCACACTCTTCTTGAGAGCACTGTCATATGAACTGGCAGAGAGCTGCCAGGGGACAGAAGCGTGCCTGTCTGGCTTTGCGGAAAGCACTGAAGAGAAGACAGAAGGGAAAAAGTGCCACAGGAAACAGCTTTCTTTCTCAGTGGAGGAGAGCACCCAGATCTGCAGCGAAGGAGAACTTATTTACCAGTCTGGCAGCAAGCAAAGAGCTCCACCCCCCTGTAAAGCTTCCAACACACTCACTAGCCACATTCCTTCTGAGCTGGGAGGGGTTGGCAAGGCTAGGGAATTCAAGGAGGGTGCGGCTGTCTGGCCCTATAGCTTAGGGACATTTCCCAGATGAAAATGAGTCTTAATAAACTGTCATCTTGGTCGTAGTCTAAAGTTCCCAGGGCAAGAGGAGAAACAAACAAAAGTGGGAAAGGACAGGGAGGAGGAGTTTACCTTCGGAGAACAGTTGAAATGCATGCCAGGTACTGGGAGTGTAGTTACATACATTGTAATACACCGATACAGGTACAGCGTGCCAACTATGCAGAAAAATCTTCTGCTAATAATAGACCTAGAAAAAGGGAAAAACAGGGCAGATTCTCAGTCAAGAAATTCCGCAGGTTCATTTACTTAAAGTTTTCAATGACCCAACAAAATAAACCCCAACATTTACTCAAGAGCTTGAAATCAGAACAGTAGGGTACCACTAGCAAAAGATCTAGATGGGTCTTTTTAGATTAATGTTCTTTATGCTTTATAAAAAACAGAAACAAAACAAAACAAAACAAAAAAAGCCATTAACTGGCCAAAAGGAATCACACTGATCTACACTGCTACAAATTCAGTATTATGAGCCATAAATCTGAGCTGCCATTCACTCGATGGAGAAGCAGAACGCATTTGGAGTGTTCAGAGCCCATATGGTACCTGTGGTAAATGTTCGGTGTCTCTCTGTCCAAAAGGCAGAGGTGCTAAGAATGACATCAGAATGACAACTGTGAAAGTTCCTAGTGTTTACGGAGTCAGACATTAAACAACTAGAGTTTATGCAACAGAAATGGAGTCACTGAGGCAACATGAGGTCAAGAAAAGAACTGGGAAAGACAGAGTCCATCCCCCACATGGCTCCTCAGTACTTTGCTGCCTCGGAGACTATGTCTCCCGTTCTCCTTTTCCCACCAAGTAAAACAAGGACAGCAGCTCTAGAAACACAATCTGGAAAGCTCTCACATACAGGAGGCACCAACAGCTACAAAGCAGGAATCAGAACAAGAACCACTGGTTTCTAATGATTGAGATAACTGCACGTGTGTTCCAAGCCCTACGAATTCTCCCAGCATCAAATTCCATCTGTTTCTTGGAACTAAGCTTATTACCGTAGTCCTATTCTATATCCTTAATTAAATATGACCTTTCACTCCCTCTCTATCTGTTTCCTGTTCGGCCAGAGTCACATCCTGTGGCTCTTTTCCCTCAGGCTTGGGAAGTTCAAATTGTTCATGCCCTAAGGGAGGTGCGAGTTAAGGAAAAAGGAAAATTTACAAACACTGGACATGTTTTCAGAACAGTGAACACATGGGGTCATTCAACCATTGTGCCTGTGTATAGTTTGCTCATGGTGGGTCCTCTGATTGAATGTGGAGGCCAAAGGAGAAGCTTTCACTGGTAATTGTTGTTTTAGTAAGAGGAATAAAGTGGCCCACTCCCTGTGGGATTAAAATAAATAACACACAAAAACAACTTTCTACTACTCTAGCAGCATACCGCTAGCACCCACAAGGTCCACACAGGTCCCTTCAGGATTAGTGAAGACTGGTGGGTATTTTGTCTCCTTAGCTGTATTTCTGTAGCTGGTGCAGAACTGTCATAGTAGTGTTGGCTTTCACTGTTTCTCTTAGTCGCCTGTTCATGTTTCTCCCAATGGTAAAAATTTATTCTATAGACAGCTGTCCTGGAGAGGTATATGCCACTGGCTTCAAGTCTAAATAGGAAAACCACAATCCAAGTGAAAACTACAGTCTACAGACGTCAGGAATACCATAAAGGGCATAAAGGGAGGTGCCAATGTGAATGACCTGTGCAAACTATTTGTGATGTTAAAAAGGAGGGTATGTATGTTTCAAAGGATTGTACTCCCAGGCATTCCTTTCCCCAATTCAAGAATTCTGTGCACTTAAGACTTCTTTGTCAAAGGTTTTAAAATACATGATGTATCTTAAAAAAAAAAAAAAAAAAAAAAAGAGTTGTGGAGCCCAGTCTAGCATTTATATCTACAAAACAAGTCCTGGACCTAACGTGCAGGAATCATTGTGGAGGAGGAAGCAAGAGATTGTAAGAGGCAGAGAGAGGATCAGGGAATTTGCTGTGAGCCAATGTCTCCTAAGAATGTCAGAGGTCATTCTCACCTACATGACTGTCTAAACACGATCTAGACAAGGATGACACCAATAGATACAAAAACGTGGACAGGAAAGACCATGAAGCCGCAACCCTACACGAAGAGCTACCGGCAACTAAGGAATGCTGGGAGCAGGAGAGAGAGTCTGCATCTGCAGCAAGCACACCACTTGGTTATCCAACATCAAATGGTCAGTCTAAGAACATACACACAAGGAACATTAACAGACCAAGCAGGCTCTATTTATGTATTTTGGAGTACATAACAATTAATGACAAAAGAGGCCATGAGTTTGATGGAAAACAAAGGTGGAGTATATGAAAGGAATTGGAGGAAGGAGAGGGAAGGAAGAAATGATGTACTTTATATTACAGTCTCAAAACTAATTTTTCAAAAGAATCATAAAAGGAATGTTCATGGGATACTACTATATATTTAGCAAATGTCCACAGGAAGTTAGATGCTGGATATAATTCTCCAAATCTCAGGTATTTGTGAAATGCCCAGAAATATGTCTTTCATGTTAAAAAGCCCATGTTCCATCTACTCTTACCCTAAGGTAATTATCATGTCACAGACTATATCAGCCAATAGGTAAGTATTGTTCCCCTATTATTTTGCATATCAGGCTCATTACTACTTTCCCCCCTGGGAACACTATACTTATCAAATTTGCCTATGATCAAATATGAGTACAAGTATTAATATTTTATATAAAACTATAGAAATAAACAATAGTATATATACAATATATACTTGCTGAAAAAGCATGTTGTACCCAGTGCAAGTGGCTTATAAAGCTGTGTTGAGGCAGGAGTTTGGGTGTAGGTAGTTGAGTGCAGGGCCTTGAATACAGGTAAGTACTCTTATCACTGAGCCATGGCCCCAGGTCCCTACTGAACTTTTTAACAGCCCTAACTTAAAAAGGAAACAAGACTTAGAATCTGATTATGTGACTGAACAACCAGTCTGAACACAGCAGCATTATGTGTCTCTGGCATTTAATACAAAGGTTTACAAAGCTAAAGGAAAAATGGCCAAAGAAATAAATAGATTGTAGACTTTAATTGATACCGGGAAGAGGAAGAGGTGTCTCTTTCCAGGAATCCATAACAAGGGGACAATCCCAACTCTTGGCCTAGAGTAGAATTTGGGCTGCCCAAAGAAGTAGGTCAACAGAAAAACACTTTTTTGGTAGTCTCCATTTTCCTCCCCAAACAGGGTTTCATGTATCCCAGGCTGGTCTCAAACTTCCAGGAGTGGCTTTCAACTCCTGACCCTCTTTCCTCCATCTCCAAAGTGCCGAGATTATAGGCAAGTGAAAGCACACCCACTGGTGCCTAACTCAAAATTAAATTGCTGTATTTCACAACCTCTTAAAGATGAACACATTTAAAGAAATTATAGATAATGACTGTTCTGATACCCAGATTAATACTGTTGTGTAATCTTTCCGTTTGTTTCATACCCATTTCCCAGACAAAGACTTTATTACCTACCTCCTTCTGGAACCTCTTGGCTTTTAGAAACAAATACATCTGTACACAAAGCAATGAATGCGGCATCAATTTCACAACTAAGAGGTAACAAAACAAGGGAGATGACATGCAACATGCTACAGAATCAGAAGGAGCCACTGTGGGCTGCGCTCAAAGCTCCTGTTGCAAGTCAGGTCGCTGCTCAGTCATTCAAGCATGCAATCCATGGGGAAGTATCGCTGGGCCCCAACACCACCATTGTGCTAGCTAGCTTTACCTTTAACAAAGACTTCTATAAACGTCCTATAAAATTTGCTTCTTCATCAAAAAAGGATGCTAAGAGCACTACCTTCCTTCTTAGTGTCTCAGGGAAATGGGCTAGCAATAAACAGAAAGGCGATGGAACAGCACTGAGCATGGGTATCACAATACTTATTTTAACTTATCGTTCTTTATTATAAGAGATTTAAAACTTGCTTATAAAAAAGTGGGGAATTTTGCCAAGTTTCCCCTTCGTGCCTCCAAGCTTTGTACCATTTACTTTGTTTCACTTATTTTCATTTTATATGTATGAGTACCTGCATGCATACATATGCACAACATGTGAGCCTCTTGCCCATGGAGGACTTAAGAGGCCTGTCAGATCCCTGGAACCAGAATTACAGGTGGTTGTGAGGCACCTGCTGTGGGTCCTGAGGGCCAAGCTCAGGTCGTCTGCAGGAGCAGTCTGTGGTCTTCACCACTGAGCCATTTCTCCAGCCCCATTTATTTCTTATACCAGCAATGCATGGCTAAGGCTCCTACTTCACAGAAGGCAAAACTGAAGAATAGTTACTTAAGACAAAAAAATACTTAACATTGTGTGAGAAATCCCATTTTGAGTACCCACAGGTGACTTGAGATTCTATTATACTTTAGCTAGATTTTAAAAGCTACTTAATCCAATTTTTCCATTTCCTGTTTTGTGTAATAGTTCCTATGTACTAGACTCTAAAACATTCTCTATGTGCTGGATGTTCGCACTTGACACACAAACTGGAGATGGCTGAATAGTGTGACTCTTAATGGAGAAAATGATTCAATAAGATCTGGCTGCAAGGTATTTTCTTAATTAGTTATTAAAGTGGGAGGGCCCAGCCCTATGGTGGGTGGTGCCATCCCTGGGCTCATGATCCTGGGTTCTGTAAGAAAGTGGGTTGAGCAAGCTATGAGGAGCAAGCCAGTTAGCAGTACCCCCTCCACAGCTTCTGCAGCAGCTGCTGCCCCCAGACTGCCGTCCTGTTTGAGTTCCTGCCCTGACTTCCTCCAAAGGACTACATTGTGGAAGTATAAGCTGAATAAAATCTTTCCTCTTCAATTTGGTCTTTTGTTATGGTGTTTCATCACAGCAATAGAAACCCTAAGACAATTATAACCACAGCAATTACTAAACACTGAGAAATCGCGTAGTTGCATAAAGTGTGACATGTCTTGTTTATGTTCAATTATTCTTATACCTTCTCTTACTTAGCCTTCCACTTTGTCCAAATTGTCAGTGACTTTTTTTTGAAGTATCAATCTGTCCTCGATGTAACTCGATTCTCTCTATGGTCTCAGTATTTGTGAGTCTCTCAAAGTCATGCTAAAATCTGATCACCAGTGATGACATCCGAGGTCCAAGCTCTCAGGAATGAGGTAAGTGTCTATTTAAAAGATCAAAGAGAGCTAGCTTGCATTCTTCTGCATTTGAGGAGGGCATGGCTACAAAGAGTAACCAGAGACTCAGGAAAGAATGATCAGCCTTGGACTCCTGAGCCTCCAAAATGAAGAAATAAACTGTCGCTGAGAAGAACTCAGCTTATGGTATTCACTTACAGCCTCAACAAGGCTGCCCTAAAAACCTACTCAGGATCACCTTCTTTGAAACCAGAAGTGGTTGTCAATTTTATTATTTACATCCTTCACCGAGAACACAAAACCTTAGGTCTTCCTAGCCTCTGACCACCCTTGCTTTGCTCTGCCCCATCCCCACCCTTCGGAACTCTCTAGACTTTCACTTTATCACCCAAAGCTCTTTGACCACTACCTGCAAAGTCCCTCCTACTGGAGGTAGGACTTCTGTGCCAGTGACCCTCTGCCTGGACTGTCTGAATTCTACCTTCTAGAACATACTTGCCCTTTAATCTGCTACTGCTATAGATATCCAGTCGAGAGCTGACCTCCTCTAAGAAGACCCCGTTTCTTTTTGTCCCCATCTCTCTCTCACTTTCTTTGCAGCATTAACAACCCGAGCACACCTCAGTGAAAGGAAAATAAATTGTGTGTTTAAAGCTGGTAAGCTCACCCCCATCACCAGAAGCAGCAGCACTGGAAGACCATACATTTCTGCTTTGAAGTTCTGCCCCTGATTCCCAACAGCCTTCCCCATTGCTTGTACACACATTTGCCATGGAAGCCCTTTCATTTATCTGGCAGAATTAATCTGTGCAGATGCTCACTGTCCTCCCCCTCCCCTCGCATCTTTTTTTTCCTCATTCATATTTTCATTTAAAATATTTGCTGAGATGGCTCCATCTATTCAAACAGTTCTGAAAACCATTTGAGTTTAGAGACTGTGAGTTCTACCAGCTTTCTCCTTCCCCTCCCTTTCTCATCCCCAACACAGAATTTTCAACCCTCATTATAGCCTTGGGATCTCCAGGGCAGCAGAGGACAGAGCAGACAACTCTGACACTCAAAGGAAAGGCTAGTTAGATCAAAGGGCAAGACCAAATTTGTAACAAAGAAATCACAATCAACGTTCTCCTAGAGGACATTTAGAACTCACCTAGCGATTTGGGCATCTCCATAGACAAGATGGTAGAATGAACCTAGCTACCCAAGCTCCCAGCCCAGAAGTGTGTGTGTGTGTGTGTGTGTGTGCGCGTGTGCGCGCGCGCGCGCGCATGCGCGCAATACCTTCTTAACTTTTACAAATCCAACTCAAATAAATGTCACTCCTTTGCATCTGTATATCTATTTAGCAATATTCCACTGTACAGGAAGAGACTTTAAGCATTGAGGGTTTAAGCAGCAGTGAATCAAAGGACCCCCATAAAGCCCAGCGCTCTAAGGGATAGCCACAATACAACATGGAAGAAGATACTAGTGGCTAATATGCCTAACCATTTGTTAACCTGTTAGAAGGTTGGGGAGCATCTGGGTGGTGGTGGTGGCAGCAAACACCTTTTAATCTGTGCTTGGGAGGTATAGATAGATGGATATCTAAGTTTGAGGCCAGCTTGGTCTACAGAGTGAGTCCAGGACAGCCAGTGCTACACAGTGAAACCCCGTTCCAAAAAAACAAAAACCAAAAACCAAAACTAAATTGGTGAGCAAAGTTCATGAGGACACTGTGGTCTGGAAAGTTACCACTTGCTTTGGCAGAACCCATAAGCCATGATAAAGAATGACTTCAGTGATACATGAGGCAGGCAGAAGAGCGATGCATGCTGATACACTCTCAGAGTTGCAAACATTGACAGTTGATTGAGCCAAGGGAAAGAGATCAGGGGGAGGCTCTAGTGATACCCCACAGCGGTTGGAGGTATGACAGTGACAGAAGCAATGAGAAGACTCAGATTTGCAGACCAGATGTTGGGGAAAACAAGGGGAAAAAAACCTGAAGATGTTTGCATTGAAAACCAGGAAGACTAGAGAAGCTCTCTTTCCTAAGAAGGGTATGGAAACAGCACCACCCTGAGTATAAGCACTCTGTGGAACACGGTACATTTATTTCTATTCAGCATCCTAACAATATGGGATGGAAACTACTACCAACCTTATCTTGTAGGTGAGGAAGTAAGTAGTTTGACCATAGCATTCAGGGGGATGTCAGACTAAATCAGACAGGTTCCTCCGACATCCACTATCATGACACTAATAGTTGCTTGGAGAAAGACCAAGAAGAAACACCTGTGACAGACTGCTGAGAATGGGTTAAAGGACTCCTTGGGCATGCTAGAATATAGGAGGCAAAATGAAACCACTGAAAACCATAGACCCAGCTTACAATGTGATCATAAAACTACCATTATTTTATCTCTGGTGTGTAGGCATAAGGTTATTGTGTAATTCAAATGCTGATTTTTGTACCCCTTATATCTGGTTGTAATCTTTGTTCTGAAAATCTCCTGTCTCAGTGTAATATAAACACTGCTCCCCAACTGTCCCCTGATATGCCAATAAAGCAGCTTAGAGCCAACTGCTGAGCAGAGGAGAAAATAGGGCAGGACTTTCTGCCAGTCACAGGAGGAGGAGTTAGAAGAGGAAGTAGGGGATTAAGCTATGGGAGAGGTACAAGTGACATTAGGAGAGAAGAGCTGGAGGAAGGAATAAAGTATCTCTGGGATGTACACTGGGAGGAAGCCAAATTAGCTTAGGGGGTTAAGAATAGACTAGTAACTGCCCAGTTCTTGTGCTGTAAAGCTTCTTAAAATAATATAATAGAGTCTCAATTATTTGTGTCATAGCTGGGTTAAGAGAGAAACTGAGAAACAAACACAGTTTCGTAAAAATAACTTCAACACTGATGAGATGACTTATTTGAATTTAAAAAAATTTATATATAACTATATATAATATATATTATATATGGACAACCCATATACATCCATATCCATATGCATATATCATGCATGACACCAAGATCAGATTATTTAGCTTATTTGCTCATGGGTCTGCCTGGCAGCCAAGTCTGAAATCTTGGTGTCAATATCAGTACCTGCTAAGGGCTTCCTTGCTACACTACTACCATGTTAGAGATCACAAAGTAAAGCAGGGCAAGTGGGTGAGCCTGGCCTCTCCTCTTAGAGACATGTGGGAGCCCATGTGCCTGACTTAGCTAGTCCTAATCACCTCTTAAAGGCCCCACATCCAAGCATCATTAACCTAAAAATTGGGGATTAATCCCCCTAAGCCAATGAGAATTTCGGAGGGCATATTAAAACAGCATCACTTACCAGTATTAGCCTGACTATACACAAGAGCGTCCCTTACTTTGGATTTAGTGTTATAAAATTTTAACTTGACTCTGTTAAAAGACTCACACGGAATAACTTAGTCAAATTTCTGAGATTAATCAATTTAGTGGTTTTCCATGGAAATCTTATTCCTATTCAAGTCCTTTGGCCTAGACTATGTAAGTCACGGAATCTGAAATGGTGAAAATCAGAAAAGGTGTGCCCAGGTAAGACCATGTGGGACTGAATCTGCCCCCTGGCCTGGCCTCATGGTTTGTCTCACAATGTTCCTAGAAGAAGAAAAGAGGCCAAGCTGAAGCATATAAGAAGCTAGGAGTGCAGATGACCTGGGAGGAAAGGGTTCAGAGAACATCCCCAGGAAAGTAGGAAAGGAACTCAGTCCTGAGCCTACAGAGAACGACGGGTCAGAATCAGAAGGAAACAACAACAACAACCAACCCATAAACTTGGTCAAGAAATAGAAAGTGGGACAATAAACTTGGAGAAGCCTCATCTGGTGGTTTGAATAGGACTGGCCCTCACAGACCCACCTGTTTAAATGCTTGGCCCATAGGGAGTGGCACTACTAGGAGGCGTGGCCTTCTGGAGGAAGTGTGTCACTGTAGGGGCTGGCTCTGAGGTCTCCTATGGTCAGGCTATGCCCAGTGTGGTACACACACCCAGTCTCCTGCTGCCTGCTTTAAGATGTAGAACTCTCAGCTCCTTCTCCGGCATCATGTCTGCCAGCATGCTGCCATGCTTCTCGCCATGCAGGTAATGGACTAAATCTCTAACACTTTAAGCCTGCCCCAAATTAAATGTTTCCCTTCCTAAGAGCTGCTGTGGTCATGGTGTTTCTTCACAGCAATAAAACTAACTAAGGCACCTGGCCAGTCAGCTTAGGTAGAGTATTAGGACTTCAGAGTAAAGAGATATTCATTCTAAAATGGTGGCTCTGACTTACCTAAGGGATTACAAGACAGCATGCCGCTAGGACCAAACTAAGTCCATCTGCCACAATGTACAGGGAATAGACATGACATGACAGCTGTAAGGGTTGGCAAGCACATCTTGGCAACACATTTACTATCTTCCAGATGAAAGCTACACACCTAGTTATTATAGAAACACTGAACATATCTGCTTTTATTCTACTTATACTTTGCACATGGAATTAGTGCCCCTGTATGTGCTAAGAAAATACATTTGTGGAGAGTGTTTGTTATAGTAGGAAAGTTCGAGACTAGGCTTATTCCAAAGAGCCTTCACTTCCCGACATATGTTCCTATGGGATGTGGGACAAGTGAACAGATTCTCCAAGACTCAGTAACCTACACTGAGAGAAAAGAATAAGAATAACAGCATTTATTTTAAAAGGGTTATTGAATCAGTGATATAATTTGTGTAAAAAAATGTTACTCAAACATCAGCTATCTTAGAATCTGCCTCTTGAATGATTGAAAAGATTTTGACATGGAAGAAAATTTGCAGAATAAAAGAGACTTTTGAGTAAACATACAATAGATTCAGCTACCCATAAGGGAAGTGAAAGGAGAAAAGAAAAAAGATGAGATTATTTTGAGCTCTGCCCTTGTTTTCCAATGAAGGGAATTATGACAGCTTACCAGCCAATTAAATAATGCGTGGAGTGTCCAAAAACACTGCAGTAGCATGAGGGAACTTTGTGTTCCTGAGGTAAGATCAATGAGATAGTCCCCTAGAATGTGTGTTTACAGACTGCTTCATTCTCCGCTGTACCTTCTAACACAACTGTGGGAAGCACAAAGGTCTTTGAGCTCACAGAGTAGCACTAGGGAACTTGAACTGTGAAACACACAGGACTGCTTCTTCAAGGGAAGGCATGTGTGACCTGCTATCAGCCCAGAAGGCTGAGAACCAGTATGGTACATAGCTTGGTGACCTTCCCACTATCTGTGCGGCTGGAGACGGCACTGGATCCTCCCCTGGACCTTTCCTTTCCTTGTAAGCTTTCGTTTCTCAGTCAATCCATAGGACCCATCATTATGGACTTTACAAAAAGTTGCAAAGTAGTCACATCTGATCTGTATTTAGCTTACTTTGTTCCTTCCTAAAGAGATTTATGTATCCTTTGTTTTCTATGTGGGATAGAATGGATTTTCACTAGAATAAATTTTCACCAAACTGTGAAATATGCCTAAAATAACTACTTTGGGTCAAACTCCAGAAATTTGAACCAACACTAACTAATGAGATGTGTTGAACCAAACTAGCTTCTTGCTTCCTGTAGACTGCCACTCTGCTAGTCAAGAGATTTCAAAGATCCTTGCCTATTGCCTTTGTGAAAATGCATGGTAAATAACTAAACAGAAAAGGATGCCAGTGGGAAAGCTAATTAGAGAAGAGCCTTCTGGTCTACTTATAGTGTAAGACTAAGTGCTGAGAGAGTGAACTGATCCTAGGAAATGGCTCATCTGGAACCTAGAAAACAAGAACTTTATTTAATCATCACCATCAAGGACAAGAAAACAAAGGACAATGTGCTGACAGTTTCTGTAGTCATCAACTATCATGGAGATTGGAGAGGAATGAGTATTTTGATAGTCAGCTAATGTGAAAATAAGCACTGGGGGAACTGACCTAGAGCAAAATGAAAGACAAATGTCAGTGGACAGCCCTGTTTGTTAATAACAAACAGACCTCAGTGATTAAATTCGCTTCAGTCAGACACAGTTGCCAATCAGCCCAAAGATCCTGTCCTCAGAGATTAAACTCAAGTATTAGAAGAAAGGGGAAGGCTATAGGCTTGTGGTGGCAAAAATCTACCAAATATACAAGACTCCCCAAACCACAACTTTGGTTGGAAACTAAATATGAGGTAAATGTATCTCAGTGGTAGAGGGGGTACTTTAGAGTAAGTCTCGGTTATCAGCTCCAACTGCCTATTTTCTACTTGGCCTTCTCTCTTTCCTCCTCCTCCTCCTCTTTCTCACTTCCTCTCAAAATCGGAATTAAAAGTGAAGAAAGGCTCACACTGTTAAGAGTACTTCTGTTCTTGCAAAGGACCTGGGTTTTGGTTCCTAGTTTCTAAGCGGCAGCTCAGAGCCATCCAACAAATTCAGTTGTAGGAACTCCAACACCCTCAGGCACCAGGTACATACATGGCACACATACATGCATGCAGGCAGGCAAACACATGTACATAAAAACACAAATCTAAAAAACAAACAAAACAAAACAAAAAAACAATCCCCCAAACTAATTTTTTTCCTGAAGAGATTTCTGACCAGAGAATACAAACTGTTGGTAAACACTAAAGCCTCATCTTAGGACTTTAAGAATCAGCCCAGAAGAGCAACACTGGGAATTGCATGTGTGGGGACACTTTTAAATGTCCAAAAAGATATAAGCACGATCTGCCAAACCATTTCCTTTATCTGCTTCCTTCCTTTTGGGGTCAATTTTCAAAGAATCCATTCAATGATCATCTCCACTGATCAAGCAATCCCACTGGGACCCTGCAGCTCATTATGCAGTAATGCTCTCCCTTACCCCAGCATTGCTACCAGGGAGCTCTTTTGAGTCTACCCTATAATGCAACACTCTTTTTCTTTTTGCTTCAAATATTTACACTAGCAATGGGTCACTACTGGTGTATCCACTCACTCTTAGATAATATGTCCCTCACCCACCTGACTTACTTTACTCTTCTTAGGTAAAGGTCAGGCCCCCAAACTACAACAGAAAAACAAACAAACAAATAAATGAAGCAGCAAAGGATATGGACTTCTGACTTGTTTCAAGAAAAATCTATTTGACAACAGTTGTGAGAATCCCCAAATAAATGGAATCTCCCTCTGTAAGTCAAATATAAAAATCTGGATTCAACCCTTGCTGTACTGTTGTCTACAAAGCAGCCATATCATTTTTTTTAGTGTATTTCTTTATTTGGTGTGTGTGTGTGTGTGTGTGTGTGTGTGTGTGTGTGTGTGTGTGTGTGTG
>OU015757.1:51507940-51523463 GCA_907169655.1 Acomys percivali
GTGTGTGTGTGTGTGTGTGTGTGTGTGTGTGTGTGTGTGTGTGTGTGCGCGCGTGCGCGCGCGCATGCTTGCATTGGGATGACTTGTGGTAGTTAGTTCTCTCTTTCCACCTTTCCATCATATGGGTTCTGAGATCCAAACTCCAGTTTTAAGGTTAGGTAGTAGATATCCTAAGTAAGCATCTTGCTGACCCTACATAAGTCTCCCAAATACAAGTGTGTTTGTACCATTCCTTGCCAGTGGTTTGCCACACATTAACCCCAAACTCCACTGGTTCCATTTGAGGCCCTGTCCGTATCTCACTACACTCTATGTCACCCTCTCCCCCAGCTCACTGGGCCACTACAAATGCTTTGGGGCTCAACTGAACCACAGAAAGAAGCCCACTCTCAAACACTTGGCTGTGTCTCCTATCTGGAATATTCTTTCCTAAATACCTGCTTGGGGTTGTCTTTCATTTGACTCAGGCACCTGCTGACCTGCTATCTCACCAGTGGCCCTTCATAATTACCCAATCTGAAAATAAAACTTCAGCCCTATTTCCAACACTCCTGAGGCCTTATGCTGACTCACTGTCTCTATCACCCTTACACTGACTGATGTCATATCCTCAGTTGTCTACTGCCTGCCTCACTCTGTCAGACTAATCACTAGAGGTCCTCTTCTCACCACAGAGCACTAGCATGGCTGGCAGATAGGAGGTTACTCATTGACTTCAAGTGGATGGACGGGTTTAAGATGAACACATTGTGTTTATATGTGCCAGGCTCTGTCACAGGCAGCGGGAAACAAGTAGGAGTGATGACCATGACTCCTTTAAGGAAATATACATATATTTTTTTTAAAAAAATGAGACACACATAGAATTGACAGAATGGAAAGTGGTATGAGCTAAGGTGTTTACAGAGAACTGGAGTAGTGGCAGGGAAAATAGGTCAGACTTAAAGTCAATTGTGAAGAACCCTGAGCTTCAAAGACAAGAAAGTGTTTCTTTATCTGATTCCACAGTGTGGATCCCCAATTAGACATGAAAAGAGGAGACATGCCTATAAATAGAATTGATGGAGTTAATATTGACAGAACTTACTATTTAGACAATACCAATTGAACTATTCTAGAGACGGGTGGGGAACACGTTAGAAAACTCAGCTCACAAATCTAGTTTTGGTCCTGGAGAGTCTGAGGCACCCAATTAGCACACTTAGTCTTACACTCACCCTAGTAAGAAAACCTGACTTGGAAACTCCAGTGCTGCCTTCTCTGACAAGGGTTTGCACTGTCCTGACAGGGTGGGGCCATAGGAACCATGCAAAAGTACCACTGTGTTAGCTGAGAGCCACACACGGAGAGTCCTGAGTCTCAGCCCCATCAGTCTGCAAGCTCAGATAGCCCTTCATGGGTCTCTCTTAAAACAGGGGTACCTTGTTTGCAGTGAAGTCTGACACAAAGGCAGAGATTTCCAGGTAATTTTTCCTAGTCAGTGGCTTGAAACTCCGACTCTACACGGGGAGACAACATTATTTACAATTTTAAAAACCAAACAAAGTTCAGAACCTATTTTCACAGTGAAAGACAGCTGTATATAACATAAGACAGAGCTGAATATCACTAACTCATAATCAAGGTGTACAGAACCCTGAAAGTCTGGCTATTAAGGGCCTGTTGGCGGTGGACGTTGGCCAAAATTCCAGTGGTCTCACTTCTCAATTAGTACATCATCCTCGACAGCTTCATCTCTTCTCTAAAGATAGAGAGTACAAAGGAAGAAGGAATAGGATGGTTTTTTTAAGGACTCCGGGATTCTTAAAGTCAGAATAATGTGGGGGAATTTGGGCTTTGTTGGGAACTTAATACTAGCCAAACAGCTTTGATTCTAAAGAGCTGACTAAGGTTAATGGTAAGCCATCCCAGTTGGTGGACACTAGAGAGAGGGGCCAAATCCACAAGAGTCAAACAGAGAAACAGGGAAAATCAGGGAGAGCATCCCATAACCAGAAGTTTCATGTTTTCAAAATGGTACATAAATGTTACACAGCAACAGCCAATGAACTAGAGATGGGTATGGGCGCTGGGGGTGGGGGTGGGGGGGGGGGGGGGCGTAACCTATGTAACAGTACAAAAGATTCAGTGGTGTATCTATGTAACAACACAAAAGTTTTTGTCTTCCTGATGAGAGCCAGGGATGCTACTCATGAAAATATATTTCTCGCTCTATCAGTTTGCACCCTCCCACCTCTTCCATGCCTGGAGTGTCCCATACACTAAAAGAGCTCACAGACAATAGGGTTGGGGATGTTTAGGGCAGTAGTCTACTTCCAAAGACAGAAGCTATAGTGAGGACCTTAAAGAAGCCTTAGCTGCATGCATTCAAGTTAAAATTTCCCTACTAATCAAATTCCATCACAGCAGCTTACCCAGAAATGCTAGGGCCAATTTAAAAAGTTTTCTAGGGCAACAGAAACCACATGTGAAAAGGTTCATCTAAGCTACCTAGCATGTAAAGCTACAGGTAGGGCTAGACCCCAGGTGGCCTACTCCAGCACTACTCCAACGGGCTCTTGCTGTTGAGCTAGTTCACTAAATAACTTACTACAGTCTTGGCAGTAAGTACCAGGAGAATACCAAATTAGAAGCCAGGCACACTCCTGTAATCCCAGCACTGCTGGGACTGCTGTGAGTTCGAGGCCAGTCCGGTCTACAAAGTGAGTCCAGGACAGCCAGGGCTACACAGAAATTTCTGTCTCAAAAAGCAAAAACAAAAAACAGAACAAAACAAAAAACAAACAAACAAAAAAAACAACAAAAAAAGTACAGTTTAAAGAGAAAAAGATTTTGTGAGGGCTGGAGAAATGGCTCAGTGGTTAAGAGCACTGCCTGCCTCCAGAGGTCCTGAGTTCAATTCCCAGCAACCACATGGTGGCTCAAAACCATCTATAATGTTATCTGATATGCTCTTCTGCAGATAAAACACTCATATACAATAAATACAATAAATAAATCTTAAAAAAAAAAGATCTTATGAAAATCTCCTGCTAGAAAAAATGAACCATTTAAAAGCAATCAGTCTTGTGATTAGGAAGTGTCCTGAAAACAAGATTCAAATCATATAAAGTCTCAATTCTGTGATAGAGTCAATCTGACTTACTGAGTTACATTGTGGGACAGTAAATTTATCTGTATGTACAAATTTTGATGAAAATCCAGCAAGTGCACTCATAAAAACAAAGCAAAACCCTAGGAAACTTATCTGAACTCCCCTCCCCTCTGTAAAGGAAAAGGGAATTGAAATTTTTTTCAATGGGCTTTTAGGGGGAACATATTCCTAAGGGGAAAGCAGGACTGATGGTTGTCAGCCAGTGGCGTCTATGCAGGGGTCCCAAGCATCTCTGTTTTTGCAGCAGATTCCTCTCAAAACCGGAGCAACAACGACAAATGATGCTTCTTCCCCAACAACTCAAAGGCAGCAGCACAGCCTGTTAAATCTACTTCAAATTCTACTTCAAATTGTAAAATTGCCAAATGAGCCCCAAGTAAACACTTGGCTACATCAGTGACTTGTCAGGGTGAAGATGGAGTCCCTGGTGAAGTCAGCAGATGCCTTCTCTTTCCACTTGCAGATATATGACTCCAGAAACTGAGAAAGAGTATATCCTACTAGAAAGCAGTCAGAAAAAAAATAAATAAACAGAAACTCTTCGTTTGCATCTTGTTTCCTAGATGGACTATGACTTCTTTAATATCCAGCCATACTTGGGCTCAGACACCTCAGTCTAGCAGTGAGAAACTCAAACAGACGCTGGCCCCCTCATCAGGAGCTACCCCAGACAACGGCAATCTCAGGGCTATGGGGACACAGCCCCAGCTCTGGCCTCAGTCCCAGGCATGGCCTTGTTCACTCTGTGTGTGTGGTGACACTGCCCCAGGGGCGGTTGGCAGCAAGCTTGGGCTGTGGCCAGGACACTGTGGTACTGATGCTCAAGTCCGGTGGGTAGAGAGAAACGGTAATCCCCAACCCCGAACCACATACAGGGAAGCCACAAAGATGTTCCATTATAGGAAGAAAACGACACTAAGAACAGTGACAATAAACTGAAACAAGGGAAGATGTTATCTAAGTAAATAGCTCACTGTAGGAGGTCCCTGTTGTGCTTAGAGCTTGAGACTAAAACTAAACACAGGTATTTACTGAGAAACTGAAAGATAGCCACCTACAATCTTTAAGGTGGAATCATACAGATTGTATGGCATTCTATCTGCTTAAATGGGGTATCATTTTTTTCCCCAACCAAAGCCATTGTAGCCTGTCTAAACTCTACATGTCAAAAACTATGAATACTTATTGATAAGATGGGGGGAGGAGCTATCCCAGCTTTTACAGCACAAAGGCCAACTGCCAACAATTCACCTGAGTAAACACTGACCAAGATGAAGTAGGGCCCCCCACTGTTAAACAGTCTCCACTTTTTAACACTATCTGAGTGTTTTCTTTCCCATTACCTGAAAACAGACCATCACTACTCACGATCTGGAGGAATCTTAAATCAAACAGGCAACAAACACCATATGCTCTCAAAGCTGTAGGAGCTTCAGTTAATCTGGTGGGGGTGTGTGTGGCTTCAAAATGGGATGGAGTTCCTAGGGGCAGTTACTAAGCTTTGATTTCAACACTCGGTCCATTTCATTTCCATGGAACGACTAGATTTCTAACTGGACACCCATCAGCACTGGATCTCAAGACGACGCAGACTCTACTTACTTGTATTTTAAGAGCAGCCACTGAATTAACCAGAGTCCTACAAGGATCATGCCGTTAATTTCGCAAATAGAAAAGGCCCACTGCACCCGGTTAAAATGGTCAAAAAATGTGTCCGGTAGTGGAGGCTGCACCTCCTTAGGAGGTACTCGTTCATGGACGACCGAGATCATCACTGTAGTGAGAACAAAACAGGAAAGTGCATAAAGAAAGGCCAGAAAAGTTTTGCCCCACTCCATGGGGTACTGGGAGCGCTCCGGCTCTGGCATGGGGATCTTTATCATCTCCTTCCTATACCCGTTTGGCATTCCGTTAGGTTTAATCTTGATGCTGAAGCTGCCATCAGGGTTGGGAATGTCAACGCCAACGCTGAGGTGCCCATTGGCGTGGCCATTCTTGTGTGCTTCCATATGGTGCTCCATCTTGAGGGTCTCTATCATATCTAAGAGCCGCTGCCCATTGTCAGACGAGACTCGGCACAGTGGGGGTTTTTTGAAATCCTCTTGGGTTAGGTTGATCAAGTCCTGGCCTGTGAAATGCTCTAGAGGTTCACAGTATTCTGGCATAGCATTCTCCAGCAGCCAGTCTGCCACCTTCTTGGGTGACCAATAAACCACCTCCTTCATGGTATTGGCAGACAACAGTCAGTACCCCCAGCTTGCTCTCAGACGTCAGCAGTCACTGTTCATACAGGGCAGGACACCATCCCTCCTTGGCTGGTTCATCTTGTTGGGTCTCATGAACAGAGACTCATTTGGCAAGATGGTCAGGGCAGTTTTAAAACACTTCATGTAATGGTGTCCAGACATTAATTCGCCTCATTTCTGAACAGGATTCTTCCTTCTGTGGAAGCAAAAGAGAAGATTAGGACCATGGGACTTTCTAGATCAGTTCCTTCAAAATGCAAAAAGGCTCAGTGTACATAATGAAAACAGAAGGGCATCCCTGGTGAACTCTGTCAAGTGTGTTAGTTTTAAGCACTACCCATTCCCTGCTTATCAGTCTTCTGTGACAGATCATTAAACTGGATCTGAACATGTGTAAGGTCAGGGGGCAGCAGTGGATGGTTCTCTAGAGTACTTAGGAAAAACCCAACAGATGCTGGACACTGCTCAGCAGAGATCATTGATTTTCTTTGTACCTAACACACTCCTGTGACATAATGTGAGAGAATCTGCCAAATTTGTTTAATCCAGCAATCTCTCTTGCGAGGAATGTTGGAAATGTGCACAGTATGTGACAACTTAAGAATCACAGAAGGAAATCACAGAAATGCTAGTCCAGCTGGGCGTGGTGGCGCATGCCTTTTATCCCAATACTCAAGAGGCAAAGAAAGGCAGGTGGATCTCTGTAAGTTTGGGGCTAGCCTGGTCTACAAAGCAAGTCCAAGAAAGCCAGGGCTACACAGAGACACTCAGTCTTGAGAAACAACAACAAAAAATCATATGGTCCAATAATTTACAATACTTTCTCCCTCTCCCAGCACTCTCTCTCTTTTTGACAAAAAGCATTTTTTCCCCTCCAAACATGCATGAAGCCTAATATGGGAGAGAGTATCACCGTGGACGACTGTGTTGACACATAGGCAGAGCCCAGGGCCAAGGACACAGTCCCTCAACATTTCTGTAGATTCAGTAGGTTTCAAATTATCAATCATATTCAACAGTCTGTTCACTTTATCTCACTCTACCAGTTGAGTTTTCTCTGAGATGGTTATTGTGCTAACCACAGAAACCTTTCTGCAGACCTAAAAGTTTACAGGCTGGAAATTACTAGCGACATCGCTTCCCTAAGAATGTTTTCATGGGACAGATCTGGTAAAGTGGCTTGGGCTTTAGGAGGACCCTTCTCCAGCCAAGCACACTCAGTGCATACTGTCATCCTTCAGTGTGTACACACTAGGGTGTTAAACACCTGAGGCATTCCCAGGTAGAGAAACTGCTTACAGGACTTCTCACACAGACTTCCTTAAGCTGCCCTCCTCCCTCCCCAACTCCCTTTGGCCCCTTTTCTTTCCAACTTGTCTTACACTGAAGCCCCAATTAGATTCTAGAATGAGGTAGGACAGCATTTTCCCATTTCTAACAGCACCAACAGCAGTACCCACCCTAAGAACAGAATCCAGTTGCTCCCAAGTGTTCTGGGTGCTGTACATCTTCCCCGACACGCTCTCTCCTACTTAGCATACACAGACTCCCAGAAGCAGCAGCTGCGAGCCTTGCAAAGGCAGCACCTTCGAGCAGCTACCGACTTCACGTCCCCAGGGCTTAATACCCACTCGAACAATAATTGGCCACTACCACCACACATAATAGCCCTACCAGTGTGCAGACTATTTAATGGGAAATAAACCCAACAATGTCACTCTTTAAACTCATTAAAACTATGTAACAGTCAAGGAAAATATGAGCAGGAAGAAAGAAAGTCAACCTGACTGTTTGCACACTCTTAGCCACTGCTGCCGAGGAACCCCAAATGCTGTGGGCATGGCCTAGGGTGCTGAAGGTGTGCATACCAAACTTGAGTCTTTGCACAACATTGTGTAGGACATGAGGTCTGTCTCCCTGGCACAAGACCCAAGGCCTCCCCTTAAACACTCATCAAATCTAGGGTAAGTATCAGTGAAACCCTGAACACATCTGCAAGAGAATGCTAAAGATAAAAAAAAAAAAAAAAAAAGGTCTGTAATTTCATGTTCAGGTCCAAGGGAAAAGGACTAGCTCTCCCCCAAGCTCCTCATCTTCAATCCCATGACCAGCACAGGAAGTGTGCCGCTACCCTCGAGATCACAGATTACACCAAGGCCAAGACTTCTATCACTTCTCTCTGATGCAGAAGTAGACAAACCACCTCTTAAAACAGAGACAAATCAGATTGTGGGAGACAACTTAATGCAGAGCAGTGGTCCTCAACCTTCCTAATGCTGCAACCTCTTAATACAGTTCAGTTGTGGTGACCCCCCAAGCATAAAATTATTTTCCTTGCTACTTCGTAACTGTAATTTTGCTACTGCTAAGAATCATAATGTAAATATCTGATATGCAGATGGTCGGGCGAACCCCTGTGAAAACACTGGTCAAACTCCAAAGGAGTCGCTGTTCAGGAACCACTGACATCTTTCTAGCATGGCAAGCATTGGCTTACGAGAGGAACAAGAATCTTGCAAAGTCAAGTCCATCAGGTCATTTCTGATAGCCAGGCAAACGCTCAAACATAGGCTACAAGGCAGGCCAACATTGTCTATTCTGTAGCCAATGAGGACCACAAGAGCGGAATTCCCTCTTGAACGCAGACCCTGCACTTCCTCTGACTTGTAATCCCATCTTCTCCTTGAAAATTAGTGCTGAGTCTTCCTGAGGTCTTCCATGTCCACAGGCTTTCCACATCCTCACTAACATCTGTGACACAGAACAGAATCTCACCATCCAATGTGTTTGTGTGGGAGGCCACTCAGATGATGTTCTGTAGCATAAATATGTCAGGCAGCCTTATTGAAATCCTCTGCCGGTTCCTAGGCTATTTTGTCTAAATTACATGCCTAATAACTACCTCACCCACCTCCACACAGGCTACAACCACTATGAGAATCCAGTCACCATATAGAAACAAAAGTCATCAGTTTCTCCATTAAGCATCTTATTCTTTAAATTTCATCCTACCTTCTTTTCCAAAGCCCAGCTAGGCCCACAGCAGCACTTTGTTAATGTTTATGGAAGCTGTCACTTTTAGGCAACATTCTTAATGATTCATCTCTCTAACAGAGAGCTAGCCATTTTTCCAATTTCATGAGGAAACAAACCTTTATTTTTTTTTAAAGATTTATTTATTTATACAGTGTTCTGCCCACGTGTGTGCCTGCATGCCAGAAGAGGCCACCAGATCTCATTGTAGATGGTTGTGAGCCATCATGCGGTTGCTGGGAATTAAACTCATGACCTTTGGAAGAACAGAGCGTGCTTTTAACCTCTGCGCTATCTCTCCAGCCTCAAACCTTTATTCTTAAGTAAATATTGAGGCTTGAAAACAAGCACACTTGTGCTGTTTTCCTGCAGCTGGAGCTGAAATCAGGCAACTGGAAAAACTAACATCTGTGGAAGTGACCTACTAGACAGCTTTTCAGCAGCCACTGCTATCAGCTTTGTTCAGAGACTTCAGGGCTTGGCCGCAGATACAGAAGTGAACCTTTTCTATTCTGTGGAGTGGTGGTAGTGCTGATGGTGCCTTAGAGTTACTTGAATCCAATCAGGAATTCTGTAAAATCATTACCAGGAATTATAAAATCATCTTCATATTGATTCTGCAGGAAATCTGCCCAACAGAGTGAAGCAATTACACCAGAGCATAGGCAGTGGGGATTTCCCTATGGCATGCCAGGTATACAAGAGATACAGCAATGACAAGCATAGGAAGGCACAGCAGCAGCAGGAAGAGACCAAGTCCCTGGGGCTGAGCCTCAACCAGGGCTCACCCACCCCTCAGTCTTGCAGATAACAGGGGGCTGCCTCCAGGATGCTCACTTGCTTGCCACAGGCCCTTTTTGCATGCATGGCTCACGGCAGATTTTGATTTGTTTAAAATGATATACCTAAGGAAGACATGGCTTTACAGCTCAGGAGCTTTATAGGGCACTCCTGCTGCCAGACAGTTAACAGCCTCAAAGGCTGGAGCGTGGAGGATGGTATCCTATAGCAGTGGTGGTACTCTAGTAATTAAGGGCAGACCTCAACACACGCTCACCACAGGGTGGGAGCCCAGCAGGACTTTCTGTTTGGTCATAACCAAGTGAAAAATAATTATACAAAATTAAATTGGGCTCAGAGTCTTAAAATAGATACTTCCGTCTTTAATATTATAAAAACCCTTTCAAGTTTATGCCACACCACCATATAATGAATTTATAGTTAATTATGAACGCCAGATCTACAAGGAAGAAAAATAAGCTAAGGCAATCATTCTGGAGATGCAAAAAATGATTCAACCAGGCAAAACCATAAAATAAATTATTGAGGACTTCTTCAAATGAAACTATTACCTGGCCTTGTCACCTGGAATGTTGTCTAGAAACGAAAATGTTGGCCTTAACAAAAACCTACCACCAGAATTAAGTGGGACACAGGGTTTTAAAAATGACAGCATTATGATAGCAATCCCAGTACTTGGGAGTCTAAGGCAGGACCAGCCTGGGCTACATAGCAAGATCTTGTCTCAAAAACCTATTACAACAGTACAGGATATCCCTGAAAAGACTAGAATTAGGAATTGATTACAAAATAAAATACAAATCAATATTTCATATCACTTTACTATGAAACAAACTGACATTTTACAGATGCTTCAAATTTAGATAAGTGTTTCCAAATCTACTAGAACTTTCCATAATTGTCAACTTAATTGACCTATTCAGTGAAAGAAATGTTTAATTCCCCATTAACTCCAATTGGATAGCTGCTGACTGCTTTTTCCAGAGCAACTGTAATAGGTTGTACACTTTGTTATTTAGTACTTGAAAAATTAATTTAAATAAGGAAAATTTATAAAATTATATATGAAAGGTTAGGTTAGAGTAATAATATAGAGTTAAAGAGCTACATACTTCTACAGTGTCAGAAGAAGATTCCTTTAGATGCTGTAACCTTTACCCTGGCCTTTATTTTCAATTGCTGTTACATGTAGTGCTCACAATTCCACAATCCAGCTTTGGTTCACAAATAAAAGCATCCCTTATGAAAGCAGCTCCTTCAGCTAAGTGTATGCTGACCTACTTTGTGGAGCTTCGAGGAGGGTGTGCTTTATAAAACGTACATCTCTGCTTTCTGGTCTAGCTAGACTGCTAAGTCTTTGGCTCTAAGACTTTGGCTCTGAGTTCTGCATTTGGTGACATCTTCCAGTCTCCACTTGGCCTTGCTCATTTGAATCGTGTTTAAAGCTTAGGTTCCATATTCTCTGTGGCGTGCTCTTTCTCAGTGGCTGCCCTACAGTTTAAAATCTCCCTTTTTAACTCTCCACTCCCACAAATGCTTGAACTATACAGGCCACAATGTATGAGCAGAAAGTGACTTTTGGTTGGCAAAATTAATAGGATATAATGACAAGAAAGCAGTCGTGTGAGCTGTGTCCTATTTACCATGGTTCAGTCTATTTCAGAGAACCCCATTACCCGCAAAGTCCACTCCAGCCCAGACACTTCATGGCATGGTGTTTCTATAAAAATTCTGTAATCAGGGATTCCAAGGCATCATTTATTACAGAAAAAAAGGAAATACATTAAAAATGCATGAAACAACAGATGACTAAGTTCCCACTAAAGATTGTACCACATTTCTGTATTTATAGTTATATATTTGCAGTTTTATAAATACCAGCTATACAACAGAATATCAATTTTCTTAATATGTAAGACGATAAATACTAAGACATTATCTGTTAACTTCTCGTTGTCTTCAGATAACAGAAATGATTAAAATAATGTTCTGCTTTCTTCCTCCAAGTATTTTAATATCTCTCTGATAAGCACATTTTACTTTTGTATGGAAAAGAAAAAACTTTTTTTGTTCTTCTAAGTATATTTTTTGAAATATGAAAGCTTCACTCTAAAGCTGAAAACATACTTCCTACACCAGCTTTCTTTAGAAATATGAAATAGGCTTGATGACATAACTAGAATCTATAAACAGAACCCCAAATCCTTCATATTAAAACAAAATAATAGTGAGAAGTGAGCCAATCCACCAACAAAGATAAAACCAACACCAAACCTACAAGCACAACAAAACTCCAGGCTCAGAGAACCCCCACTGTCCCAGAGAGAAAACAACAAACCAGGAGAATCACTGCCTAAATCTGATTTCCCTCAGTATCTATCTGTCCACTCAGGCAGCTACAGATGGAAAGGACCACTTGAAAACCTCTGGGTGGTATGATGGGGGAAACTTTGCATGGCTTTCTGAAAACTCATCATTATAGTTTCTCTTGGGATTTGATCCTTATAACTCACTTATCAAAAACTGAAGAGACTCTATTCTCACTCAACTATCAGCTGGCTCTTCCCAGAGCCAGCAGGGTTCCTGTACTGTTTGCCCATCATCACTCTGTCATTCTTGGATCTGGACTCACTCTAGTGGCACTAACAGTGTCAGAGCATATGCAATGTTTCAAATTCCAGCAGCTCTCACAGGAGCAGATGTGTACACCACCACAACTACTCTGTGCCTTTCTACTCTTCCTTTTGAAAGTTAGAGCTCAAATATCTATACACTACACTTTATTAACTAGAATATAAAGGCATGTGCAGCTATGAATATGTCATAAAAGTAAACTGAGGCTGTGGAAAAAGCCCAACTGGCTTAGATTGTTTTTTAAAACCCAAGGGAACTGGGACTATAGCAGTAGTGTACTCCCAGTGGCAGAGTGCTTGCCTGGTATGTGTGAGATCACAAGTTCAATTCCCAGAACTATGGCAAACAAGCAAAACCAAAAAGCTTCTTCCAACATAGTGTTCTAAGAGAAAAACCTGGATATAGCTCACATAAACAGGTTTCCAAGTAAGAAGCATGAGGAAGGAAAGGCATGGTGAGACCCGGGAAGTAAACTTCATGGGCATGGGAAGCCACAAGACTAGCAAGAGGCAGTGAACAGCTGCTAGAGGGAGGCTCTTGGCAGCCATGTCCTCGGTGGGCCTTTCTCACACTGCAGCTGTGTTTGAGTGGTCCCTGCTGCTGAAGTAAACTCCTGTAAACACCTAAACTCCATTAGTAACTCCAGTAAAAACCCACTGCTTCACCAAGTTGGACTCTGCCACCATCATTACTTGAGCCTGCCATTGCTTCCTTTTAGGGGGTGAGCAGACTTTGTGTGAGTGTGTGTGTGTGTGCCTTTTATATTCTGCAGAAAAAGTTTCTCACCTAACACTGTTCAAGAAAATACAAAAAGGGGGAAAAGTAGTATCTTTTTTAAACTGTAGAAATAATCACAGAAATCACTAAAAGAAAAAAGAAAAAAAAAAAAAAAGAAAAGAAAACCCAGCACTTGGGAGGCAGAGGCAGGCAGATCTCTTAATTTGAGGCAAACTCTGTCTACATAGTGAGTGCCAGGACAGCCAGATCTACATAGTTAGATCTTGTCTTGAAAACAAAAAACAAAACACAAAACAAAACAAAACAAAAAAACTGAAACAGGAGGGATACAATTTGCCGAACTAAAAGGGTTCACCAAGCATTCCAAAATAGTAGCTGAAAATACTTCTATTATTATTTCACTAATTATCTTAAGGAAAAAGAGAGAGCAACGAAAAAACAGACAAACATCCCATCCTGCTCTTCAACGAGGCTGTGCTGTGTCTCTTCCACATAACTCCAGTTACCACATTCTGTCCAGTCTTGGACTCTTCCCATACCAGAACCAGAACACTCACACTCACTCTGCTACTGACGTCTAAAAGCAGAACTGTGTTTCTCCACTCTATTACCATATTTATCGGACCCACAAAAATAGGGGCCAAATCAGGTTGTGCCTTATGGTCCGATTACTGCTTTTACTGTTTATCTTGTTTTAGTGCTCTAAAAACTGGATGCGTCTTATGGTCAGAAAAATACGGTACTCCTTGTACTAGGCAGTGGTGCCCCTTTAATGCTGCATAAACAATGAGAACAATAGTACCAGTAATGTACATATATCTTACATACACTGAGCATTTCCTCTGGGTACTCTAAAGTGATTTCAAATTTATCTCTCTGTTCTCTCACACAGTATCAAAATGTCTTTAAGATTACATATTTTAGTTTATAAATTGTTTTTCTTCAAGAATGATTTTTTTGTCAAATATATTGTTTTGACTCTGAAGCATTGCTGTTAATGATCTATGAACTATGGAAAGCTGGTGCCATATGACGAGCATATTTGCTACAAACTGTAAAAACAGCTTTCTTAAAGTGTGCTTGCACTTTTTCAGTTGAGGACTACCCCATTTGAACTGTAATGCAGGAAGGCCTAGAGCAGTTTCCTATTTAATATAAAATATGTTACATCTTATGTATACAACATTTCTCTGGTCTACTGAAGAACAGAAAACACCCACTGGTTGGTTAGCTGAAAGGCTCCCATTTCACTAAGGAAAACGTACCATGCCACGCTTACCTCGACCCACTGAAGTAGACAAAGAACCTCACTAAAGAACGTGACTCTGGGGAATGACACCAGGGTTAAAATTAGCAACAACTCACAGGCCCAGATAGGAGAAATCAAGTTCAGGCGCCTCTCCCAAAATACATTTCAAATGCTTCTTTGATAGCTAGTTAAGCTCACTGTTTTCTGACCAAAGAACATTCAAGGAGACCTTCTGAATGAGTGGCTTTCCGGTGAATGCTGTGGGCTCTTGTGACCACAGAAGCACCGTGTCCAGGTTGCCACTGTATTCACTCAGCTCTCCCCTCTTTTCTTTCTGGTGGCAAAACAGGATTGAGGACTTGAAGGAAGGCAAGAGCAGATCTCTCCCTTTGCGCACCTACACGCACATTAGATTTGGGTCTTTTCCAGGCAGCAAATGTGCTAACTCCTAAAAATAAGCAACACTCATTCATCAACTTCTCTTCAATTATCTGTGACTCCTTGGTACTAAGATCTGGTAATCAAGCCATCTATGGCCCATTTTTCTGAACCTCTTTTTCAACTAACAGTATTTTTTAAAGCAAGCAAGCAAACAAACAAACCTAAAACTCATTTGAGAGCCTTACCCATGATGCAAAGCAGTACCACAGCACAGAATCAGGTAGCCAAGAGACTGCCAACATGGCTCTGCCTTTGGGCTAAGGTGTGAACCACCAGGTGGCAGCATAGCAGTAATGAGATGACAGGCTGCCCCAGCAGCCACCAGGTTCTAAAGGACACTGGAGAGTGTCCCTCAAGAGGAGGCCAACCAGGCAATGCTACTGCAAGAACTACAGCCTCTGTTTTCTGGGCCACCAACTAACACTCTCTTCCCAGTCCCCTTACGGTTTAAATGTATGTACATATTGTTAGCAACATGGCTATCTTTATCTATCCGAGCTATCCTCCAATCTCATAAGACCATTTCTAGGACTCCAAGGACGTACAGAAAGCCTATATAACAGAGATCACCACTCACTAGAGATTAGCCCCAAGAGCGTCACTGGAAATGCATCCTTGTCTTACATAAAAATTTAATAAGCATTATCTCAATGCAATAAAATGAGAACCTTAATCAACAGTGATTACTGAGTTACAATTAAATTATAAACATATAAGCTATAAAAAAAAGCAAGCTAAAATAATTTTTTAAATAGATGAGAACTGAAGAAGCATGACTAGGCTGTTCTTCATGGGATCAAACAAACTTTTCCTTCTCAGGAAGAGCTTCATGTCCATCAGTACAGTCTTACATGGACAGAACTAAAGGTCAAAGTAAGTGTAAGTGTTTTCTCATGTCCACAAGTGTTTAAAGTCTCTACCAGTAACACAGATGGTATAACTGTATAAATCACAGCTTTAAACCTACAGACAAAATACTCCAAAAATAAAAAGATAAGCAACATATCAGAGGACAAAATGTCTTTTTAATGATATAGATCACAAATACGAAATATTGTTTAGAATCTGATAAGGAATTTAAATAAATAAGGACTACAAATCTTCCAGTCATATACACATATATAAAACACATATCTGAGGTTAAGGGGTTGATCGTAGGAAAACATACACACATACACATACACACACACACACACACACACACACACACACACACACACACACACA
>OU015757.1:51523473-51577060 GCA_907169655.1 Acomys percivali
ACACACACACACACACACACACACACACACACACACACACACACACAAAGTTCAACCTCATTAGCTAAAAACAATTACACTGGAAGAGGCTACCTATGGTTTCGTTAAGTTGGCAAAGATGAACCATTTAAACAAGAGACATGTTGCCAAAGGCCCAAGCTCCATGCGTTCCACTGCTCAGCAGCCAGGAATGCACCCCCCTCACTCACCAAGGTTTAGGTAACACTGCACTTCACCAGGGTTTCGGCTCTGGCCTCCATGTTGTACCTGTGCAAAGCCATCCCCTTCAAGCCCTGATTATGACTCCCATCTTAAAATCCTGTTCTTAAGATATAGTGCACACTACATGGTGACATGTCACATAAGCCCTTTCTGCCTTAGGGTGGTGGAGTCCCACATCTATGCTGTGCTACCCTGATGAGTTTCCAGTTATTTCTTCAGAGTTGTGTGCAGAACGTAATCACACCAATTCTTGCTTTTAAATATGTTTTAGCAGGTGCCTTACCCACTGTTCTACTGCTGTGAGGAGACACCATAATCAAGGCAGCTCTTATGAAAGAATGCATTTAATTGGTGGCTTGCTTACAGTTTCAAAGGTTTGGTTCAGTATCATCATTATGTTGGCATGCATGCAGGTGCTTAGGACACAGGAGAGAGCTGCATCCTGATCTGGAGGCAAAGGGAGACACCGGACTTGACATGGATTATTGAAACCTCAAAGCCCACTCCCAATAATGTACTTCCTCCAACAATGCCACACCCCCTAATCTTCTCACATAGTGTCATTCCTGATGAGTAAGCATCCAACTACGAGCCTATGGGGGCCAATCTTATTCAGACCACCACAGTAGGAAAAGGGTAAACAGCCCTGAGCACTCCTGGCTTCCATTTAATGCTTGCTTATTCCTTTAAAAACGCATTCTATTTCTTTATTGTTTTGTGTGTAGGCACGTGCATGCCATGGGTATGTGTGGAGATCAAAGCACAACTTACAGGAGTCAGTTATCTTCTTCTACCACAAGGTTCCTAGGTATTAAACTCAGTCACATCAGGCTTGGTGGGCAGGCATCTTGACCCACTGGACCAGCCTGGCTCAAAAATGTATTTATTTCTTCTTCCTTTTCCTCACCACTCCTTTTTCCCCCTCTTCTTTTTAAATGAGAGAGGATCTCAGGTAGCCCGGGCTGGCATCAGACTCCTATGCAGCCTGGTACGACTCTGAACTGTTTGGCCAGCTGCCTCTCCCACTTGACTGAGGGTATTACAGGCTTTGCCACCACACCATTTGGTGGTGGTTGTGGGGTGGTGGTGGTGGGTGGTGGTGGTGTCGGGTGGTGGTGGTGGTAGTGGTAGGTGGTTGGTTTAGTACTGCAGACTGAAGCATGGTTTTGTGTTTGCTGGGCAGTTTACTAACTGAGTCAAGCCCTTCCTCATAGAAAACAGCCCTTCCTTCTAAAATTCACAGCAGGCATTAACCATCCCGCTGCTATCCTAAAGGAAAGGGCTCAGAGGGGGTCCCTGAGCTTTCATTCTCTGTATGAGAAAATGCAAAAACTGAAAACACAAAAATTTGTAGATTATGCCAACAGCGATGGACTAAAAACAGAACATTTGCAGTTTATCTATCTGTATGCATACTCATCTTTTACAGAAAATATGAAGCCCCCACTTTTCTCACTGTTGTCTAAATCCTCTCTGGCAGTGCTATGTAATCAGATTTTAAGGGCTGAGGATAGAGGTCAGTGGCTGAGCACTGGCCTGACATTTGCTAGGCCTTCAGTTTAATCTTCAGTAATGGAAAAAAGAAAGGAAGGAAGAAGGGAGGGCACTGCACCACGTGGAGGAAGGTGGGATTTAGCACTAAAGACAGCAAACAACTGTTTTTCAAATGATGCTGGGAACCACTTTCGTACTATAAAATGTGGACAGCAGTCCTGGGGGTACTTATTACAAACATGTCCCTTACAGGGCAGAGAAATCATGCCATATGCCTAATACGGAGTCACAGGTCCTCAGATGGTTCTGGATTTAGAGAGCTCAGTAACTATTAGAGAGAAATCCTATCCATTCAAGGGACTTGATCAGCATTCAGAGATTACCACGGGGCCAGGGGCACATCCATTACACTAAGACACAGCTCCAATATATCTACTTATAACTGTATTGAGCTTGTCTCTTCCTGAGAGCCAGCATCAAGGGAACTAAGGACTGAAGAGTGCACCTACCTGTGAAAACCAAATCATGAATCAGAGTAAAACCAAACATTTATTAAGCACCTAGTATGTACAAAATGCTGTTGCCGGCATTCTGTGAGCTCCAGGGATACATATACCATAGTTTTTGTCTAATTAGATTAAAATGGCCAAATGAAATGCCTGCTCTTTTAAAAACTTACCCCTTCTGCATGTCTCCTTAATCTTAGTAAAATTCGATTCCACCTGCCTCCTCCCCGCCACAGAACTTCTCTTCTGTGTATATGCGCAATATCTCACAGACCCCTGTGCCAGTTGAGAGAACACACCCACCAGCTTTTGCTTCAGATATAATCGCCGCAACATTCCTACAGTGAGGTCCTCCCACTGGCACCTTGACCCCTTAAGGTCACTTCTGAGTTACAGTCCTGTGGGTTGTAGCCATTACAGGTTAAGCTGAAGCGATCCGTTGCACTCAGTGCCCCTGCGCTGGTCCCTGCTACCCACTTACCCACATCTCTCCTCCTTCATCGAGCCCTGATGTGTGCTCTTCTGCTCACGCCTACCTCAGCAGTTCTCAGGTGTGCTCTACCTCAGACTCCTATTTCAGGGCCTTTGCACTTGAGGCACCCCTGGGAATATCCCTCCCTAGACATCCTTAGAATTCAGTTCGCTACCTTGCCTCAATGTTTTGGTTCAAATACCTTTTGCATCAACCGAACCTCCTTGACCATAATTTTTATACCACTTCTGTTTCCTAATTTTATTTACTTAATTTTTTTGTAGCTTGAGGTTTAGGGTTTAGGGGTGTGTGTGTGTGTGTGTGTGTGTGTGTGTGTGTGTGTGTGTGTAAGGGGGGCGGGGGGGGGGGGGGGGGAGGGGGGGGGAGAGGGAGAGGGAGAGGGAGAGGGAGAGATCTGTGTTTAAAGATTGGGATAACACAATTTGAAGAACTCGGGACCAGACGCAACTAGAAGGCCTATCACCTGTGATCCAAATAATACTAAAACCCTAGTCTGGCATGGTGGCCCATATGGACAGTCTCAGGGGTTGTGAAGGCTGAAGGGGGTGGAGGTGGGGGTGGGGGCGGGGACTGCTTCAGCTCATGAGCCTGAGATCTTCCTGGGTCAGCATAGAAAGATCATAGCTCAAAGAGAAGGGGAAAGAATAAGCATAAAGGCACTAGGGAGGAGACAAGCTTCAAGCAAGCTATTCTGTAGCACGACCCATGTTTCTTTCAAGACAGAGTGAAGTCAGGATGGCACCTGGGGGAGCAAGCACTGGGCCCCACTATGTCACAGCAGGGAGAGAGGTTGAGTGGGAGGACAAAAGGCAGGCACTAGCTTGCCCAGATTAACTCTCTGAGGCCACAAGGAAGCATACACCTCATACAGCAGAGAGCATAGGGTATGGAGCCCCATCAGCATCAGGGTGGTACCCCAAAAGCTTTGGGCATTGGTGCGTAAGGGTCTCAGACTTCCAGGTTACAGAGACGCACGCTGTACTTGGTGAAAGCAGATGTTTGTCTCAGGCTTTCATTTCTCCGATCCAAAGGACATACTTACTAGGCAGACTCCAAGAAACACAAAATCAATGGCTCTGAGGTGAAGTCACGCTTACATGACTACATGCTACAGGCCCCACCTCCTTGAGCATGCATCTTACAGAACACAGGGAAGAAGAACTACCCTAAAACGTGGATAAGGCCATAGCAGAAATGCAGGGTATTGTCCTACAGTTGCCTGTGGCAAAATTTAATGAGTCTTGGTCTTGTTGGTGATTGTTGTTGTTGTTGTTGTTATTATTATTATTATTAGTATTAGTATTAGTATTACTATTATTATTATATTTAGGGAGATATTTTTGTTTTTTGTTTTGTTTTGTTTTTCAAGATAGGGCTTCTCTGAGTAGCCCAGGCTGTCCTAGAACTCTCTATGTATAACAGGCTGGGCTCAAACTCAGAGATCTGCCTGCCTCTGCCTCCTAAGTGCTGGGATTACAAGCATGCACCACTGTACCAAATGGCTGCTCTATTTTAATAAAGGATTTTCCTCAAGTACCACATCCTCTATGTGGTCCAGCAACAGAAGGGACACCTTTGTCATGTAACTCCAAACATGTTAATGAATGCAGAGTGTCTTGCAGACAGCAACATGTCACAGGGTTCATCTTAAGATGTAGTTCCTTAAGTTGAGGAGTAGATTCACTAATCTACTTTTTGTCCTATCATCTCTACATATTTTTATATTCCCCCTTCTTTCTTTTCAACCTCTATTCTCCAAACCTAAGAATGAAAGATAAAGAAAAGGAGAGACATCCCTGAGTCCAACCTTGTTTTCTCTCTAAATAAGACCAATAATAACTCATACCCAAACTCCCAATCACCCAAGAAACATCCATCACCCAAGAAAGCAAACAAAAACCTACCTAATCCCCCTTAGGGGAAATAGGGCATTGTTCTTGTGAGGTTTCTTCTGTCTGATTTGGGATGAATAAAACCTTTTTAGGGGCCCAAATAAAATTGGGGAAAGCAGTTAAACAAGCTAGGAATAGCATTTGTGGCCCGGTTTCTAAATGTTGAGAAATTCCAGGCTTAATTAGAGTCCTCATCCTAGTGCCTTAATTGTTACTCACAAGGTTATTTTTAATTCACTGGTATAGAATTTTGTATATAGATACAAAGTAAGTTTAATTTTAGATACAGTGGTATAAAATTCAAATTTAAGATTATTCTTCACACACATTATATTTTTGCTCTAATATGTGGCACTGTACCCATACAACTCAATTATAATACAAGGTTTACTTCTAATACTTTGAAAGTGCTAGTGCAGGCTGTTAGGATAAGTAAGTTATACAAGTTGTTAGTTGATCAAATCATGGTCATATCAATTATTAGTTTATTTTTATCACAAGAATATACATCCAAGGTGTAACAGATAGATATGATTCTATAAAAAGATAAGGTAACATAGCTAGATAAGATCTTCAAAAACCTCAGAGACATACAGAATATGACATTTAAAGATGTTTTTATTATTTCAAAGATACATTTACAATGAGACAGGTTAACTCCTGGAAACACCCAGACTACTTCAAAGAGCATCAAAGAACCTCCTTATGAAGATGGCTTCAAATGTGGCAAAGAAGCCACTGGGCAAAATGTCCTCATTTCTACCATAGACAGAATTCTGCCTAAAAAAGGGAAAGCTTGGATACAGGCAGAGTTGATGACTAAACTCTGCCATCGCAGTGTAAGCAAGTCCTCAATAGTTCCTGTCTCACAAATATGTCTGTCAGATATATTGGGCCAGACGGCTGAAGATGATGCTCCAACATTATAGAGACTTTTAGGTGACTGTTCAGGCAGCAAACTGTCTCTGTCATTTTCTCATTTGGAAAGCTGCTAAGCTGCACTCTTTGTATGCTCAGTTAATTAATTTTATTCCTTTTCAAGTCTCTTTGATGGGGTTGAAGACCAGATAGTTTCGTTTTTAAATTAAGCTTAGTTGTTTATGAGTTAAGATGTTTTTAGGTCTAGATGGGTGTTTTAAGTTGATAATGATGAGATATGACAGATATTGATTTACATTCAGAATTTTAGTCTACAAGATAGGAAAGATGTTTTCTTCAAGGCTCCCAAATACAAATAACCAAAACACTATGAATGTAACAAACATATAACTCCTGATTGTTTCATGGTTCTTCTTGTTGTAGGTAGTTTATTGTGTATATGTTAATAACATAAATGTATATGTAAAAATATTTAATAAAAAATTGAAAAAGATATAGTTCCTTATCACAGAGAAGTGGACATATACACTTACATTTATATATGTACACATGTCCAGAAACATAAGAGATTCTATGTAGGAAGAGGGGTACACAAGAGGAGATAACACAGAATTCAACCTTTTTACACATGATTTGTATGTCACAACTACATACCACTCTATTCTTTGAAAAAAGTAAGGATTGGTGTATAGGAGGAAAAGAGCAAGAGGAAAAATCAGAACAAGAATTACCCAAGAATTCAAGTCCAGGGTGATCTGTCTCTTTAAATGTAAGTGGCCACTTGGAACAGCGCCAAGGCTGCCATGGGCTTACCACAGCCTGTCTTCTTGGAATTCTTTGTCTTCCTGGAAACCTACACTGCTAAGGCACTGACTCAACCCTGTTAATACCAGCAGCCTTGGCAGGGCATCAAGGAAGATGGTGAGCAAATGCCTTCCCCAAGACCACAGCAGGCACTGTTGCTGCCAGTCCAGGGGCAGAACCTCTTCACTCCTGAGCCCTGAGGCTTTCCTAAGTGACAACACCCCAGTGCTCCTCAAAAAGACACAGCAGCTAAGACCTACCACAGCCCACAGACATAGCTTTCTGCACCTGCCCCAGATATGGAGAGTAAAGAAGGAGGAGGAAGAAGGAAAAAGAAAAGGAGAGGAAGGAGGAGGAGGAAGAGGAGGAGGAGGAGGAGGAGGAGGAGGAGGAGGAGGAGGAGGAGGACACCACCAAACCTCCCTTGCTGGCTGTGGTGGCACACATCTTTAATAATGCCAGGGAGGCAGAGGCAAGCAGATGTGTGCTATCCTGGTCTACAGAGTGAGTTCTAGAACACCTGGGGCCACAAAGTGGAAACCTTTTTGTGAAAAAACAGAGCACAAACAACAACAACAACAAAATCCTCTCCTAATGTCATAAATGTAGTTAACTAAGACTCAGCCATCAGCTGACATGGCCTGCCTGATCTGTAGCAGGTCCTTAAAACCCCACACTAGAAAGAGGCCTGATTTCTTAGTCCGCCTGTGTTTCTGAGGTTCCTCTAAAGTCATGAGACTCAGTGTAGAAACCTTCATGTTGTCACCAACTTACTGCATGCCTCCAACTAGACACTATCAGAGCCTGAACTGGCCTGAGGCATGAATTGCTCAGAGACCATTCATAACCCAGTGCCCACACATACATGAATGGGCCACCTCCCTTCAATGCTGAGATTTACTTATTAACGCTCCTATTTACTATAAGCCTTGCTCAAGGTGGTGAGTGTACTGGCTCTTCATATTGAAATGAATGCACCCACAGACAAATATTTAACTGAGAATTTAAGAACGAGACATTGTGCAAATGGCTCAGTTGGTCACGTGCTTGCCACACAAGCAGAAGGAGTTTGAACCCTCAGCACTCAGGGGGGAAAAAAAAGGTGGGACGTGGCCAATGGTGCTGACTATTCCCAGTGCTGTGCATAAGTTTCAAGTTTAGTCACAGATTCTGTCTCAAAAACAAGGTGGAGAGAGGTTACAAGAAACAGTCGACACTGACTTCTGGCTTCTATATACAGACACATGGCACACACACAACTAAAATACTAAAACTCAGTCTTTCGGTGTAGGAGCTACCAACTGAGAACACTGTTTGTAAGACCACTCCGGGGAAAATGTTCCGAATGCGAGAAAGCACTGCAGGTGCTGCTGGGAGCTTCTTGCAAAAATAAAAACTACCCAGTCTCTCCTGCCTCAGTGAGACAGTGGGCAGAAAACAAAGAAGCAACAGTGATGATGACTTTTTGTGTTTCTTCCATTACTGTTTTCAGTTTATTTACTTCAGGTTAAATTGCTTTCGGTATGAAGGACCCATTTTCCCTCATTTTCTGAACAGTTTTCAGTTTGAGATGATGAACGGTTTGCATACAAATGGAAATTCAACTCCCCCTCTATGCTATGCATGGGCCGTGGCCTCCATGGGCTCCTGTGTTTAAACACCTGGTCCCCACTGTGCCACCTTTTAGACACCAGTGCCTGTAGGGGAAGCAGCTACTGGTGTGGTAATTCTTCTGTGTCACATCCTAGTCTGGGGTCCCCCTTCCTCTTTTATTGTCTCTGTCAGGTATTTTGTTAGAGAAGTGAGAAAGCAGTTACTGCTAAATTGCACATGTTAAAAAATGCTGCAATCTGGGGTTGGGTGACTTAACTCCATGGGAGACACTTACATAGAAAGCACAAGGCCTTGGGTTTGGCCTGCAGCCAACAAGTGGAGGCTAGGCTAGAGGAGTGAGATAAAAAGTTTTATTTTACCACTAAAGAAAAATGTTTTCTTTGTAAAATGAACTATAACCAGCAAATGAGCCAAGCAAAAAGAAAACAATCTCTCCACAGTAGGCTAGGGCAGGCTTTGTGGTGACACACATAGCTCACCAAGGGGCGATTGCTTGCTTCGCCCATGGCCTTGCCTACTATTTCCCTTACTGCAATCAGAGGGTGATGGAGTCGAGAGACAGGTGGTTCAGGGAAGAAGGAAATTCCCAGTTGGTTGGGCTTAGCATCCCTCTGTTATGTGATCAAGAAGATAGTAGTGCTTTAGGCATCACCCTCCATCCTTTCACCCTCCAGCTTCCCCCATTCCTCCACCTCCCCCTAGATCCCTCATTCCTTTACCCTCCAGTTCCCCCATCCCTTCATTCCCCAGCTTACCCCATCTCTACACACCCCAGATCCCCCATCCCTTCACCCCCCAGTTTCCCCACGCTATAGCCAAAGACAAAAGGAGAAGGTAATTTGGTTTTTTTTTTCTTTTTCTTTTTGAAAAACTTTCCTGACTCAACTAAAGTTGAAATGACAAGATAAAATCAGACAGTTGGACTGTGTATGTACACTCACATACATTTTGGGATCACGTATGACTTCTGACCTGGAGGTTCCAGTTGGCACCAGCTGGTCTTGGGAAATGGTCTAGTTTTGGAACTGGAGTTTAACCCTCTTATATACAAGTTGCATTCCTGGGAAATGATTAGGGGTTAACACTGGCCGGGAGCTTGCTATGTCATCCAGGCTGACCTCAAACTCACAGAGACGCTCTAGCCTTTGCCTCCCAAGTACTAGGATTAAAGGCGCACACCATCATCATGCCTGCACAATCCTGCTTTTGCGGTAACATAGAACAGACAGGCACGTACAGGGAAGTAAGGATTTGAGTCTATGCTCCACATTGCTAGTATCCCTGCTGACTTTATTCTGCATCTTTTCACAGCTCAAAATTTATTATAATAAATACATTACTTTTACACTCAAAAAAGGCTATAAAAATAGATGTCCTAAAGGTAGGTGCCCTCCCCCAATACAACTAATGACCCAAGTGCACATCATCTTCCTCTTCCCTCCAGAAAGCTCTGCACACATCTTGTATGATTGGTGCAAAGTGAGAGGAAGGGCCCAATGAGTTGACAAACTAAATTTAGCAAACAGATCTGAGTTACACTTCTCAAAAACAACCCCTGAAGTAGTCTGGCTTTCCCAAGCTAAAGTGCACAGGCTTGTCATTCTGTGCTTCCTGAGCCACCCAGTTCTACCAAATCCTCCCAGGAATCACGTTATTAAATCGAGTGCCCAGCAAGCTATTACACAACATCTTGGCAAAGAGCACTCTGTGTCTCTATGAAACACAGAATACCCGCAAATCAGAGTCAAAGGTCAACCTCCTCTCCTTTCCTTTCTTTTCTTCCCTTTTCCTTTCCTTTCTTTTGTATTCTTTTCTGTGTGTGGGGCAGAGGATGGAGGGGTGGGTGGGAGGGGGAAGGACCCACTATGAAGCCCAGGCTGGGTTTCAGTATGAGACTCCCCCAGACTCTGCCCTACCCCACCACTCTCCACCATCCTCCCAACCCCCCACCCACCCCCACCCCCATAAACTGTCTCAACCTCATAGGTTAGGATTAGAAGGATTAATCAATAGAAGTATTTGCCATCAAGCTCTGCTTAAGGTCAAAATCTGGAAATGCAACTATTAACCACAGAAATCATCAATAAAGATACAAAGATTCACCATAAAAACATTTGTTCCAATAGACACTGAAATTTTTTAATGTATTTTATAATACTGCTGAGTTATCTCATCAAAGATTTTAGGTAATTGGGCTGCCCTGTTGAAGCCAAGAAGGCTCAGGAAATGAGTAATGTAACTCTCTTTTACAAGTCCAAAGCACAGAGATGCCAGAACTATCAGTCCATTGCTTAGAGAGACAAAGGCAAAATACCTATTTCACCTTTCACAAAGTTAAAACATATTTCTGTTGCAGTTCTACTTGTCAGGCTTTCACAATTTATATAGAATTTGCTTGTAAACTTCCAGCCTTTTTGGCCTAACATCTTAAACACCCATGCCCTTCCTCAAGCCAACTATCCATTGAGAGAACAGGAGATGGCATCTTCCCCTGTGCTTTGAATTCAACTATGTAACGGTGCCAACCAGAAGGGAAATCTGACTGGAATGTAAACATTATTTGAGGAAATAACAGTTTCTAACAACAAGGTTTTATTTTCCTAGGTAAAAGTATACCTATTTGGTTTAAACTCCAAAGAGCAGTGTGTGCGTCACAGGACTGTCACAATTAGCTCAGCACAGTGTTCTCTGGATATTGCTCTATTTATATACACAAGATACTGAATACTTAGCAAACCACGTCTTAATATATTTATGCTTTCCTCTGGCTTCAAAGATACCATTTTTTCCAATATAAAATAAAAACTATCTAATGGGCATGGAATTTGGCTCATTTTTATAACATGTTTATATTTAGACATGGGATGGCCTTAAAGGCATTAGTGGCCAACCTGGCACTACGTGACTACTGAAATCTCTTTCCATTTATATCTTGAGGTGAGCTGCAAGGAGGTGGGGCTTTTGGGGGGTGATTATATCATCATGATACAGCCCTCACAGATGGGACTAATGTTCTTACAAAAACAAGACCCAGGAGTACCCTTGTCCCTTCTACCACAAAAGGGCCTGGTGCTAACAGCCTCAGAGGAAGACATTGCACTCACTGGCCCTTGAGCTAGCCTTCAACTTCTTTCCTACCCCGAGGATGGTCAGACATTTTTGCTGTTTATGCTATTTTTTACACCAGACGCAGTGGACTGGGACTCACCTTCCCCGGTGCCTACCATTTTGTAGGACCTCAGTTAAGCTGTCTCACAGTTGAGACTTTTGTTACCTCATCCTAAAAGTAAGTTACATGATCTCCCAGAGGAATTTCCATCATTTTCCACTGTCATTTAGGTTCTTAAAGTTGCAGGTACAGTATGAGAAGCTGAGGTCCACCCCTCATTAGCTTTGTGTCAACCTAAGAGAACCATGGTGCAATGACTAAAGCCAGGAACTGAAAGTTATAGTCTCAGCAACACAACCCATGTTCTTTCAATTTGACTAACTCCTCTATACTCCCCACCCTGTGCCCGTGAATAGTTAATTTTGTGTCTCCTTACTCTCTCTATGCAGGTTCCTCTTTCTTTCCTTGCGTCTCATGACCTGAGCACGTCTTTAAAACAGTAGTGTTCTGTAGAACCTCTCTCAGTTGGTCCCTCAAGTTTTCTCCCAAATCCACTGGGGACATGCACTCAGCCTGGAGAACCCAGAGATAAAATTTGTCCTGCTCAGTTAACCTACCACATGATACATGCTGGCCAACTGCCGTGTTCCTGGTCTATGACATTCATCGTGACCCCATGCAGAATTTTTTAACTGGAAGTATGATTTCTACATCTATGGTTATGGAAAATCAGAGGTGAGATGAAAGATTTGGAATTAGGTAGTCTTGGGTCTGAAGACCTTTCTGCCAATTCCTGCCACCAACAGGAACGTCTGTTTTATATTCTCCCATCCTCTTCTGTTCAGCATCCTATAAAAACAATGGTAGGTGTGACTGTAAAGAGGAGGATGTATAAAACCATGGAAAGCCACCATGACTAGAATTTAATGCTGTTCTATAACATCACATGTTACTATTACTTTTTAGGAAACTTTTATTTTCACAGAAGATCCAAAATAAAGAAATGCTAGATGGAGTGGTATTGTTGTTTGACCTGGAACCTTCTGCATGGGCTCATAATTTGAATGTATATTATCTAGCTATTGGGGGGAGGGGTGTCTAGAAAGTTTCAAAGTAGGGCCTACCTAGAAGAAGTAGGTCACTAGAGTGGGTATCTTTGGAGAGATATTAGCTATGCCTCCTGTCTTCTCCCCCACATCCATCATGATGTGATTAAGTGGCCTTCTGGCACAAGTCCCAGCCACCATGATCTTGTTGCTTCAGGGACTGATATGAGTGGGTAGGGCCCAGATGAGCTAGATTGGACAGTCAAGAACCAGCATCACATCTCTCAGATTACCCTAGTTTTTTCTTTGACAAACAGCTGGATAATTAGAGCTTGGAAAACTTGAAGGCACATTAAGCATATGAGGCGGAAGCTGGACTTTTGCTCTCTGCCACAGACAGGGCTCCTCCCACAGACAGCGCTCCTCCCACAGATAGCGCTCCTCCCACAGGCAGCGCTCCTCCCACAGACAGGGCTCCTCCCACAGACAGCGCTCCTCCCACAGACAGCGCTCCTCCCACAGACAGCGCTCCTCCCACTCTCAGGCTTCCCTGAGCCACTCTAGACCCTCGTCAAGGGCTGTGAATTTCCCCAATATCAGACACAGCAAGCATAAAATACAGAGGAAACAGCACATTTCAATTTCCAAACACTTCCCAAAGCACATTCCAGGGAACAATGTCTAGGCAGGGGACAGAGAATTAAAGCAAGGCAGCCCACTTGGGTCCCTGCAGCTCCCGCTGTTCCCTAACTTACAAGGATGGTATTTTAACACTTTCCATTCTTGCACAGCTACTGTGAGACCCGAATAAGAAATATATAGAGGCATCTTTTAAAAGCTGGAATACTGCATGGATCATCATTGTGGCAGGGGATAGTAAACTGATAAATAATGAACTTGTAAGATGAATAATTTTCTGGTAGATTGTGATGCTCTAAAATGAAATCTCAGCAGTTGAGAGACTGCTGTGAGGTTGATGTTAGCCTGGGCTACACAGGAAATTCAAGACCAGCCTTTAAAAACTGAATAACAAGAAAACACAGCTTTCTTTCTATGAAGTTAGAAAACCAAAATGGATCTAGTGATGTCCATTTAGAAGAGCAATTCTCAGCCTGTGGGTGGCAATCTCTCTGAGGGTCAAATGACCCTTTCACAGGGTCTCCTAAGAACACTGGAAAACACAAGATTCATAATAGTAGCAAAATTATAGTTACGAAGTATCAATGGAAATAATTTGATAGTTGGAGGTCAAAACAACATGAGGAACTGTATTAAAGGGTCACAGCATTAGGAAGGTTGAAAGCCACTGATGCAGTCTTATTATCTTAAGCCATAATTTTTTTATGTGCTTAAAAAATGATTTAAGCATATAATAACCATATAATAGGTACCTGCTTTCCACCGAACTCCATAAGGTGGGGAGATCACACCCAGAGCCTATACCACAAAGGTCTTCATCAAGAGACCAGTCTATCCTGAAGCAATCACAGAATGAGGGTGGCAGGAAGCACACTTCGTTAACATGACCAGCACATAGTCCAGGCATATTTCAGAATTAAAGAAAGGGAAACGTCAACAGACAAAAGGTAACTAACTAAACAGGAAACACAGGAGTAAAGTGCGAGGGTGAGATGGCCTGTTATCTAAGCTCTGTTTTGAACTACTGTCTCCTTCTTCAGACTGAGGAGGGACAAATAGGAGAGAGAGCAGGAGTCACAGAAAGTTGGTGACAATACTGAATAATAAAGTTATCAGATTTATTTTACTACCCTACATTTAAAAATTGCCATCATATCAGTTATTTCCACTCTTTTGTGATCTATTGGTCCCCTGCTATACCACAGAGCATTAAAATTCTTAAAGAATGATTTTAAACAGGAATATTAGAATTTTATCTGTCATACACTCATTTTGACTAAAAATAATAGATATAGCTTACCCAGTCACACAACCTGTGATCAAAGCGAGTCCCAACTCTGGAAGTATACTCACACTTCACCTCATCAGTGTTGCTCAGACCAACTTTCAAGCACATCTACTTCCTCAAACTAAAAAAAAAAAAAACCAACCAAAAAAAAAAAAGAACAAAAAAAGCCAAACAAGTCAGACAATAGTGAAAAGAGAGGTGAAAAGACCAAACTGAACATGCAAGAATGCCTTATGTTATGCTGAAAATATAAAGCCACAAGGCACAAGTGCCACACACCATCTGACAAGCAAGTTCACACCAAGTCTTTAATTGGTGTTTTCTTACCCAATCTACACTTTCTTTTTTCTTTTTGTATAGTTACAGGCAGCCAGGAAATACTACAGTGACGGATAAGGAGGCAGACCAGGAAGGAGACAGTATTTTTAGAAATTCCATTTCATTAGGTCACTGACCTGTCACCCAGTTGATCAGCAGGCTTGATAAAGGCTCTGAATTCTGAGGCCAATCAGTAGGGCTATCCGAGGCCATTGACCCTTTTACTGACAGCTGGCTCTCAAAACCTCCAAAGATAGTCTCAGTAAACTAGATGGGAGGGCTCAAGATGGCTCAAAGGATAAAGGCATGTGCCACCAAGCCCAGCAACCTGAGTTTGATCCCTAAGATCCCCAGGATAAAAAGAGAAATGGCCAGGTGATTGTAGCACAGACCTTTAATCCCAACATGTGGGAGGCAGATGCAGGCGGATCTCTGAGTTTGAGGTCAGCCTGGTCTATAGAGTCCCAGGACAACCTAGACTAGATTAGAGACCCTGTCTCGAAAAACCAAAAGCAAGAAGGAAAAAGGAAGAAACTATCTTTCAAGTTGTCCTCTAACCATTTGCATGTACATGCCTATACTCAGAAGCACGGTGTATAAACACATATACCCACACAGTAATTTTGTTTTGTTTTGTTTTGGGGGGGGTTGATGTTAGTTTTTGAGAAAGGGTTTCTGTGTGTAACAACCCTGGCTGTCTTGGACTCACTTTTGTAGACCAGGCTGGCCTCAAACTCACAGAGGTCCATTAGCCTCTGTCTCAGCCTCCCAAGTTCTGGGGTTACAGGTGTGCACCATTGTGCCTAGCCACACAGTAAGAAAAAGTATCTCTATCTTGGCACAAGCAACCAAGACTTTTCTGGTGAAATGCTAAAGGTCTAATCCCCAAATGAGGTCTCCTTTGATCTTCTTACATGGGACCCTGTGCTCAGCCCATCTGCGTGGGGTGAGGTCCTCATTCCTCAAATGTTTGGAGAGACAGCCATCTCTAGATACTACAAAAGGACAGGGCAGTTGCATGTGACCCAAAGCTCTGCTGAAGGAGAAGATAGTTTCCAATCCCATCTGACATCTTTTCCTCTTGGAGTAGTTAAGAGAAAATTGTTTTGCTTGAAAACTAAGTGGTTCTCATCTCTTAGATAAAGTGCATCTTGTGAGGTTCTTCATTTTGCTTTGGCCACCAGGAATTCCCCCCACCCCAATCTGGTGAGCCAAATCTAGTCAACAGATTGTACGAAAGACCCCAATGTTGATAGCTGAACGGTCTGAACCTACAGCTCAGCCTCATTTAGTAGCCCCATGGGTTTCTACTTCAGGGGACTCAGACTCCAGGATGGCAATGTGTGATCGCATAAAGGATGGCTCCAGGCTAAAACTCCATATGCATTCTGAACCATAAGTTAAGGCAGAATCACACCCACTTGGAAACTCCATTCAATGGTTCATAGCTATCCATACTGTGGATCTTCCCAAAGGCTGTGGCTTTGTGCTCTTTCAACAGGCTTGTACAAATGCTGGAACCAGACATTAAAAAATTGAAACCAAACCAAATAAATCTGAGGTTATGTTAAATGAATGTGCCTTAGGAAGATTTGAACATACTTTTTCATAGTGATCTATTCCTTTTGTTTTAATCCATTTTTAAGATCCATTCTACATAATTCTTTGCCTTGTCAGCATCAAATTTTTAGCAACCAATTGGATATGAATGCTTAATGAAGAGATTAAAATGCTGATGTTCAATGACTGTGACTCTCTTAAAGTTAAGCCCCGTAACAAACCGGTATAGCCTGAATTCAGCCCTCTAGTTAATCTGCACAGATACTTAGGAAGAGCTTAGTGGAAACTGGTGGGCCCTGAGTTAGCACACATGTAAGACACTTACCCCACTGTCCAGAGATTACAAGCTCTGGGATGAGAAGAAACTCTTTGCGTCTGCCTGCTCTCTCTACATAAACCTATGTTCTTGTGACTAGAGCCCCACCCCAAACAAAACCGAACCCTTTCATGGCACTAATCTGCCACACATGGTTTTATGTATTGGGAGTTTGGTCCCTGCTGTGATGTTGGGAAGGGTCGTGGACCTTTAAAGGGTATATATAACATATAGGGAGGTCCTTGAGGTCCTGAGAGTTCTGTGTTTGATCCAAAGTGAGTCCTCCACAGACTGAGTTTGTCTAAGGGAAAAGCCATACTAACCCTGCTCTAGTTTATCGTGTGGCCACGGGGAACTCTTCAGTTTGCACAGGTTCCTCATTCCTCAAGGCGCTCACCATCAGGCCCGCTGAGGCAGATACCTAACTGACGGGCTTTCCAGCCTTCCAAGCTGGGAAGTAAATGCTTACAGAGCAGCCTGCTCTAGGTATTTCATTACAGCACCAGGAAACACTGGGTGTCTGTTACCATTAGTGGCTTTCCAGGCAAGGCAGAAGTTCTCCTTTAGTGGTTCCGGCTGCTGGTTAATCACAGTGGATTCTTCTGCTTCAGCTGGCCAACCACCACAGACGCTTCACACAAACAGCCCCTCTGAAACTTCACAAACCAGGACGCCATCATCTGCACTGCTCTAACATTCTTATCCTTCAAGCTTCTTCAGAATATACCACTGAGTTCTCAACACTCAATGGCTCTTCTAGCCAAAAATTCCAATGACCTTCCACAATCCTCCCCAGAACAGGGTCAGGGCTGTCACAGCAACACTCCGCTACGCTGGTACCAATTTCTGTCTTAAGAGTTTCTAGTGTTCCGATGAAACACCATGACCAAAAGCAAGTTGGGGAGGAAAGGATTTATTTGATTACACTGAAGGAAGCCAGGACAGGAAGTCAGACAGGGCAGGAAACTGGAGGCAGAAGCTGATAAAGAGGCCCTGGAGGAGTGTTGCTTACTGGCTTGCTCAGCCTGCTTTCTTACAGACCTCAGCACCGCCAGTCCAGGGCTAGGATGGTCCACACTGCCCCTCCCCCCATCAATCACTAATTAAGAAAATGCCTTACAGATGGACCTAATGGAGGCATTTTCTCAGTTGGGGTTCCTTCCTTTCAGATGACTCTAGCTTGTGTCAAGTTGACATAAAACTAGCCAGGACAGTACCCTTCACACTTATGATCTAAATTCACAATCCAGAGTAAAATCAAGCTAAGTTGTTGGGGCCTACAGAGCAGCTATTAAGCAACTATAGCTCAGGTGTGCCTAACTCTTCAGCTTCTACGTAGTCTTCAGCCTGGATTAAGCCCTCTCTCCCAATCTATGGGAATACAAGCAGATGACTAAGCACCACTCATTGTCATTAGATAGATGACTTAAGCCGGGCAATGCCTTTCCCACATTATTGAGCAATGGTTACCAACTCGCAGTTGTACTTGCTTCCAAACCTGTTCACGCAGGTTAGACTTGTCTTTGCTATTAGGGGATTTAACTACGTTATCAGCTAATGAAATGCAAGTGTGAAGGGGAAAATGAGTTGTTAATTCTATAAAATTAAATAGAATGTTTTAGTGGGACTCGATAAGGGTAATCAGGTGACAGAAAAATGCTGCCAATATTTGAGACGACTTCAATATCCTAGAAGGGAAAGTGACTTAAGAACCTCCAGGAACTTGGCAGTGGGCTGCGCCTGAAGGTTTCAATGTTCTGGTAGCACTTTCAAGCATTAATAACAGGATGCTGTTGGTGACACATTTGGGTGTGGTCCCAGGATGACAGTAACCAGTACAAATCAGAATACAATTCAGTTAAAGTCCCACGACACTATGTATGGAGCCGAAAAAAAGCCAAATGCTTTGTGACTTTTTAGAGTTATTTATTTTTGCATAGTTGGGGCCAGTGAGCTGACTGCATGGGTTAAGGTACTCACTGGAAAGCCTGATGAGCTCAGGACAACCCCCAGGTGCAGCTCCTGTAAGTTGTTCTACACGTGTTCCCTCCATCTAATAAGTAAATGTAATAATGTACCTTGATTATTCCCCACATTATTTCTAACGTTTGGGATAGGTATAACTTTATTTTCAGCCTTATCTGATTGGTCCTTCGACTGTGGATCTTAACTTCGCTGCAGAGATGAATACAACTAAGGTCTAGTTTCTTTCCCACTGCATTTTCTACCTTTCTTTAAAAAATATTTTGTTTGTACATATGTGTATGAATTCTCAAATGTATGCGTAAGAACTCCATGTATGCAATCCCTTTTAAGTCTGGAACCTGTCAGCTACGAGCTGAACAGAGTACAGCAAAGACTGACCCGCAGCACTACATGTTTCTCTTCTCCACGACGCTTGTCCTACAGAAGCCCTGTGTTCAGCCTCTGAAGTGGTCTACAGGTCAAGAACATACAAAGCCAAGGAGAAAACTTCCGGTCTGTGGGAAGAGTGATATTCTGGGGCTAGGAAAAGCAATGAACGAGTCAGTCTTAAGTAAAGTGAATTAGGAAGCAGAAGGAACTACACCCAAATCTCACTGTGACTCTGGCAAATTAATATACTTCTCTGAGTATTTTTCTTTGGCTCTAAAGCTACAGGGCAGTACGCCACACCTGCCTCGCAAGATACCACAGGGGGTAGCGCTACACACCTGCCTCACAAGATGCCATAGGTGGAGTGCTACAGGCATGGAGTACAACCCAGGCACGGCTCACACTCAGAAAACTACTACCACTTGTACTAGCCAAGTGTCTTAGTCGGCGTTCTAATGCTGGGAAGAGACACCATGACCATGTCAACTCTTCCAAAAGAAAGTATTTAATTGAAGCTTGCTTACAATTTCAGAGGTTTAGTCCATTATGGCAGAAAATATGGTAGAATACAGATAGACATTGGGGTTGAGAAGGATCACAAGGCAGCAGCAAGAGAGAGCCGCTGGGCCTGGCTTGGGCTTCTGGAATCTCCAAGCCCCCCTCCATTGCCACACTTCCTTCAACAAGGCCATACCTCCTAATCATCTCAAATAGTGCCACTCCCTGGTGACCAAGTATTTACATCTACGAGCCTGTGGGGCCTTCTTATTCAACCCACCACAGCAACTCCTCACGTGGAATGCGCCTGCTCTCCAAAGGGTTCTCTTTTTTCATGCTTTCCTTCCCTTAGTTTCTATACTCCAAGAGTCTCTTTTAAAAAGTGAATGAAAATAGTTTTAAAAGTCTAGAGAGATTAAGAGCACTGTCTACTTTTTCAAAGGAGCAGAGTTTGAGTCCCAACACCAACATAAAGACTCATAACCATCTACAATTCCAATCCTGGAGATCCTGTGACTCGATGGGCATTGCACACAGGTGGTGCAAGACATACATGAAAGTAAAATACCCATATAAACAAATAAAAATAAAACTAAAACCGCCAGGCATGGTGGTGCATGCCTTTAATTCTAGCACTCCAGAGGCTGAGGCAGGTGGATCGCTGTGAGTTTGAGGCCAGCCTGGTCTGCAAAGTGAGTCCAGGACAGCCAAGATAACATAGAGAAACCCTGTCTTGAAAAACAACAATCAATCAATCAATAAATAAATAAATAAAAACTAAAATAAAACTAAAACCAAAAAATTAACAGCACTCAAAGAGTAGCTTAAAAGTAGCTGTCTCCCCATTCCTCAGTGGCTTGCAAAGCAGCCGCCTCAAAGGCGCGTGTGAGAAAGCCATCATTACTGAAGGTCTACACTCCTCCCAGGCGTGCTCCTGGAGCATTCAAAATGTAACCATCCGTTGATTCTTTTTTTCTCTCAGTAATAAAATAGGCACAAGGGCTTGTTTGGTTATTTCTCTACTCTCCCTTAACTTTAGGTCTTTGGAAAGTGGTAATTACTCACTTAAAGTGGCAATTAAAAATAAATATAAGTGCACTGTGAAGAGAAATCCCAAAGCAGTCCAAGGAAAATCAGCATCTAGGCAGAGCCGCACATGCTCGCAGGCCTCTCAGAAGCCTTGAAGCCTGGTCACGCCTCCAGGTATGGAAAGGTGAGACAGTGACATGAGAGGATCTCCAATCGCCTTTCTAAACACACATTGATTAGCCTTTAATCCAAAATGGTTTGTAATAGCTATAAAGTAATAATTAGAGAATTGTAAGGACAGAGAGATGGCTCAAAGGTGAAGAGCACTTGCTGCTTTTGCAGAGAACCCAGGTTTTGTTCTCAGCACCCCCACAAGAGCCCACAAACCTACATCTACAGCTCTTCTGGCCTCCACGGCACCAAGCACACATGTGCTGCACATACATACATACAGGCAAACACTGATATACATAAATACATATTCTTTACATGTACTCATTTACAATACTACAGAGTTGAGTACAGAGGAGTTATGCAACTTTTCTAAGTAATTTGAAGTAAATACTTCACATCAGAAACAGGTTTGGTTTGTTCTGACCAAGAGAACTTTAGTATTATTTCTCAGAGCCACATTCTAGCAAGTTCTTGCTTTTTGGGTAGTATATTACTTGAAAATCAGCACTCATTCAGTTCTCTGTGAAAAGAGGGAAAAGGAAAGGAAGTAATGCAGAGGGGAGGGGCAGTAAATTTATTTTCTTTGTACTTTCTAATAATTTGAGGTAGTTACTACTTTCACAAAATAAATCAACGTGAGTGACACATTAAAAGAAATCTAGCCCCCAGATCTAGCCAATGGGCAGAACATTCTCCACAATTGAGTGGAGAGTGGGGTATGACTTTCACACGTACTCTGGTGCCTCATATTTGACCATGTCCCCTGGAGGGAGAGAGCTGGTGGCACTCAGAGGAAGGATAGCAGGCTACCAAGAAGAGACTTGATACCCTATGAGCATATACAGGGGGAGGAGATCCCCCTCAGGCACAGTCATAGGAGAGGGGAATAAGGGGAAAATGAGAGGAAGGGAAGAATGGGAGGATACAAGGGATGGGATAACCATTGAGATGTAACAAGAATAAATTAATAAAAAAATTAAAAAAAAAAAAAAAAGAAATCTTGCCGTTCCACGAAAGGTCCATGTGAAATAATCAGCAAAACACTGTGTTATATTACACCCAGTGACACACACACAAAGGGAAATATGTTCAGGAGATACTAGTAAATAAAAATGTCTAGCCAAACAATGACTACAGAGTAGAATACACAACAAGTGTACACAGACTATATATATATATATATGAATATATATTTATCAATTGCATATATATTTGGAAAGATAGGTATCAAATTACTTGACATGACTATTCCTTGGAAGTAGACACAGATAGAAGGGATGACTGACTAACACAATTCAATGAAGGAATATGGGCATCATACTGATAAAAGAGCTGCTATTGCTGGTGGTACTTCCAGAGTGCTTTATATAGTTTTCATGTCTGTTCAATGTAGCTGTCCATATATCCCTATGGGAGACAGTGGTTAAGTACAGAGGCCATGAGACTCTGGAACCAAGTGATCTTGACTTCAGTTTTGGCTCTTCTATTTACTTGCCTTAAGATCTGGAACAAATTTCTCAACCACTCTGAACTACAGTAGCCTTTGCTAATAGATGGTAACAGCACCAAAGCCATAAAGAGAAAGTACGCTGCATAGAAAAGACACCTACTATAGAACGTAGCATGAATTCTAACATCATATCAGTAAAAACATGACATGAAAAGCATAATTTGATGAGGAGAAAATGAGTTCAGTATAAATCTACAGACATTGACTTATTCTATCCCAAGGGCATTCATTGTCAGTGTTTAACAGAATATATTGGGAAATAACAAATGTCTTCGGATTCTACCTTATGGCCAACACTGATGTAATCAAACTCCCTATGAGCCACACTAAGGCCAGAGGGTGCCTGGGCACGAAGCTCCCTAGAGGCGCAGCTCAGTGTGTTGTGACCAAGTCCTAATGCTGCTGCCCAGCAACTGAGCTGCCTCCTGATGACAATAATTAACACGTTTGATCTGACCAATGGTGAGGACTCTTGGAACACAAAAGCTGTGTTATAAACACTTACACCTAATAATTGACCTCAATGGGACTTCTGGCCTCACCTAGAAACACACATACATAAACCAGGGTCAATTATCTGACATTTGGGACAGCAGCGGGGGAAATTTGTTTTCTACCTCATTGAAAGACAGACTTCTCTAAATTGAGGCACTTTAAACTTAGACAAGTGAAAAAATATTTATCTTAATCTCCACAAACATCACTGAGTAGGTCTAGGTGGAGCCCAAGGTCACTTCCTCATCCTTAGTTTTCAGACAGTGTCTCTGCTGAACCCGGAGCTCGCCATTTTGGCTAAGCCGCCTGGCCAGAGAGCTCCTAAGGAAGGTCCTTCTGTCCCCATCTCCAAATGCAAGATGACAGGGGGCCTGGCTTTTAGATAGTAGCAGGGATCCACTCTCAGGTCTTCATGCTTATTTTGCAAGCAGTTTACCCATCAGCCACCTCACCAGCCCTACAAACCTGTAAGGAAATGGATGATATATTTGCTGTAGTGATTTTTGTTTTTTTCCTGAGCGATAACCAGACATGACTCACAAAAGCTCCTGTCAATTTCTACATTTTTACATTTGTCACAACTGGTACTACAATTCTGTTTTCATTTGCTCCACTTCTCCAAGGACAGCTGGTTTTCCACAAAGGCGGTTACTTACCCTCAGACATGTTTTAGTATAACAAATCCCAGAAACTCTCTTTTTTTTTTTAAAGTAGATTCCATTGCCATATTCATTTATCGTCCTGTGCAAAATGTCAAAGACAAATGCACAAGTGAATTCCCGTTCGCCTTATTTAGTCAACTTGATGAATAAGTTAGAAGCTGAAGATGCAACATGGATCAAAGTGGTACAAAACGGTTGGACATGAGAAGGCATTTGTGAGCCTTCCTTTGTCAGGGCACATCTATTATCTCTATTTTATCTTTCATGTCCATATACTGTTAGAATAGAGGACTGCCATCACCAAAATGGAGCAAAATTGTCTGGTCCGAAGCCTAATTATCCACGGTCTCCCTAAGCTGTCCTGAGATGTGTGTGTTTAACAAACAGCACAGCAACACACGCCATGGCCGTTCTGAGTAACCAAGGCTGCTCTCTAATGTTCCGGTGTCCAGTCAGTTCTGCCAAGCTCAATGTCACTCAACAGCAGAAGCAGCAAAAACCAGCCTCTCACAGCATTGGCTTTCAGAAGAACTCAATCTATTTTTGCAATTGTGGCCTTTTGTTTTGGTAAATATTAATTTACCAATTAATGAGCTGATGGCCTCCTTCTGAAAACTGTAAGGAACAAAACTGTTCACTCATCACAAACCAGACACAGAGAGAAGGGGCCAGGGTCCTACAAGAAATTAGGTCATCAAAAATATTTAAAATCTGCTTAGGAGATGTGTGATTAGTAAAGAACTAACTTACTATTTTCCTGGGATTTAGACTGAAATTTAGTTTACATAAAATTCAACAACACATTTTATATTAGATTTTTATTAATTAGAATCCTTTTAAGTTTGTTCCTTGAAGGAATCTGGAGAGAAATCCATTAGAGTCAGATTTTTCCTTTTTCTTTAATGTACGATGCCTTTTCTAAGAGGACGCACAAGAGAGCGGACGTGATTATCTCACTAGCTGTCGGGAGGGTGCTTGCGTGAACTTGGAGAGAAGAGGGTCAGTCGACACTGGATGTAAGTGAGCAGTTTGTATATTCAGTTTCTGCAGGTGTGAGATAAGTACGCTATCATTTCCCGGGAGCCCACCCCAGACGTCTAGACACTGACTGACTAGGACTTAAGACAGCAGGTAAGGGAGAGGTTGCACATAACTCTTCATTCAGGCTTTCTATTGTTGCTCACCTTTGCCCTGCATCTCTTATTCTTTCCAGGCACCGGAATCCACTCAATATACCACATTTCATGAAGCAGGCACAAGTCTCCGTGCTGAGGATACAGACGTGAGAATGGCCTACAGCTTCTGACTGCCAGGATGATCTCACAGGGGACCACATTCTGACGTTGATAGGCAAAGATAGTCAAAGCTCACCTGCCCAGAGTGCCGAGGGCCAACGCAAGCGAGGGGAAGGGCATCAATGATGAGCGCCCACTCTGTATGAAGAGTCCTGGTACATGGGATGCTATAGGTCTTTGTGAACACAGGCTTGACTGTGTAGATGCCCACCTGTAGCCCTAACGATTACTAGTCAAACCCCCAAACAGCACAAGGTACAGTCAACTTTTCTCAGGGAGCATCATTCTCATATTTTTTTTAAGTTTCGTTTTTTTTAAACAGTAAGTTTACTATTCCTTACACTAAAATAAATGCAATAATTTTAATAAAAACAAAAAGCCTGAAGAGAGCCAAAATGCATTAATGTACAGTAAGTAAAACTAATTTTTCATGGTTAAAATGTCCCCTTTTATTTTTAAAAAAGTTTGTTTAACATTCCTTATACTACAATAAATGCAATGGTTTCAGTAAAAACAAAAAGCCTTCAGAAAGGCAAAATGCATGGTATGACTATTAAGACTAATTTTTTTTACATTTAAAATGTGCATATGTAAGTCACTGTAATAGAAATATGAATGTTCAGGGAAATGAAAAAGGGAAATGAGGAAAAGAAAAGAAGAGAACACAAAGCAAAGCACACCAGATTATAGAAATAAAACCAAATGAACAAAAAGGAGTAAAAAGAGCCTAAGTCCTGGCCTAAATTAAGGAGAAACAAAAGAAAATGAACAATACTTCTAGCTTACCGTACTAGCACAGCAAATGCTATGTGACTTACAGGGATGGGGTGTAGAAAAATGCGACTTTGGTTAACAATAGTGCACCAAATGTAAAAAAGCTATGAAAGAGTTTAGAATGTTCTTACAGGATGGGATGATAAACATCTACAGTGGTGAACATGTTAAAGGCTTCAATTTGATTACTGCAAACACCCATACATACAGTATCACTTCACTGTGGCTGTCAAGACAGATCTCTCTGAGTTTGAGGCCAGCCTGGTCAACATAGCAAGTTTCAGGCCAGCCAGGACTACACAGTAAGACCCTGTCTCAAACATACGCATACACACCTATCATAAACAAAAATTAAGAATAAAAAGTTTGGTTTCAAATAAAACTTGGCGTCCTTTGTGGAACCCTATTGGCAATGTTTATTTAGTAGGGTTAATGTGCATTTAACCTCTGATCTAGAAATCCCACTAATAAGACTTTAATGAACAAGCCAAGCAGTAAGGCTTCCACATAGGGCAGAATACAGCCACTCCAATAGCTGAGCATGTACACAGACACAATCTGACAACTATTAAAAAGCCTAGAAGGAGACGAAGGTGAAATTAATTACTCTGAAATACCATCCCATCACTACGGCCAAAAAGCCTAGATTTCTATGAGTGGATAGGCAAGATCTCCAAAATACTGTAAGCATAGAAAGCTTAACTAGACTTACAGATAAAATGTAACATTTTTATTAAGAGGAAATGGTGTTATGCCACAAATACTCTTTTTCTGGGGGAAAAAAAAGCCCACAAGCATACTAACACATTTGATAACAACCTATAATCTCATCTGTAGCCTTTGGTAAGTTTGTGCACTAACCACAAACATGTTGTGCTTTTATTTTTTGATGTTATCATGGTAACCAGAATGTAAGATTATGGTTAACTATCTACTCTGTTTTATACTGTTAGAAAACAAAATCTAGTTTAAATATAAACAGGAAACTTAAAAAGAATGCCTAACAAGCCTTAAACTGTCTGAACCTCCCCCAAATTCATCTAATGAATGTAAGTTCCTTCAGGGGTGTTACAGGGTATAATACAACAAGATAATACAACAAGAGAAGGGAAGACAGAAGCAGAGAAAAGGGAGCACAGCAGAGGAGACAGGACAACTTGGCGTCAAGGTTAAGGCTGAGTACATCTGATGTATCAAACAGAATGTGACTTACACACTGCACTGCTACGAAGCAAGAGGCCACAAAGAACCCTCGCAGTTCAAAGCTTTGGAGGGAGGAGGGGTCTTTCTAAGCTCTCCTGGAAGTAGCATCCTATCAGTAAGAAACACACAGAAAACCTACCTTGCATGAGTAAAATCAGAACCCTGGAGTGTATTATCAAACTCCTCTGAGAGATAAAATCCCCAGTTGGTTTCACAGGCAACTCAAGCTTCAGTTGCGCTATGCACCTTCCCAGGCACTAGGCGAGACATGTGAAATGTCATTGGGCCATGTGACACTTGATAAAAGCTGCTCCAAATGCTTCCCATGGCTTAGGAGGCAAACAAGAAAAAGAAATCTAATCTTCAATCGGCCCTTAGTATTGAGTCACCACAGGGACACGCCAGGAATAAACACAGACATTTTAAGAAGTGTGAAACAACTGCCAGGCTGACCAGAAGAGAACCCCGAATCCTGGGAAGAAGGGACGTTTGCTCCTGTGCCAGTTATCGAGCTATTGCCTCGCAGCCACACATCCACCCTTTCCTCTTAACTGGCAAACTCCAATCTGGGACCTGGGGGTTTTTGCTTTTGCTTTTGCTTTTCATTCGTAGGCTGGCATAATGTTGGTTTGAGTTTTGTGAGCAGATGGCACCAGAGACGGCGTGGAGCAAGGTGCTACACTTCCTGGCTCTAGGGCCCTCACACAGCAGACTGCCTCCAACAGTGTTGGAGCAAATGCCTCCTGGATGAGTGACGTGTCCTTCTGAATAGCTATCTGTGACCCTTCTAAATAAATATTTGAAATAAGGTCTGAAAACAGATTTGTAGCAATTCTACTAGCAAGGCACCATATTACTTTCTTGGCCATGCAGTGTGCCAAGACCACATCCTCACCAGTGAAGTATGGATCAAGACCTAGAGCTTAGCTGTGGAGGGTGGGGGGTGGGGGGTGGGGGGCAGGGGGTGGGGGTGGGGGTAATCTCTCCCTTTGAGTCCTTGGTGGCTGTTCTCTATATTGGCTATATTTGGGTTCTGTTTATATAAACCTACAAAGTACATTTCATTCTTAAACCTTGGTAACACCTATGTTCTTTAAAGGCTGAACTCATCTTTTCACAACCGTTTAGCTAAACAGAAAACCTCACTAAGAAAAGAGACTCCCTTATTTAGCCAGAGGATGGCACAGTGCTAGCTAAGAGCATGTGCCTACCACCCTATGCAGGCACACGACTTAGTCAGATGACCTTGTTAAGTTCTTAAGAGAATGAGTCTGGGCACAGTGACAGCCCGGAACCACATAGCAGGGAACTGTGAGAAGCCAGACCTAATAAGGGGAGACAACACGCTCAGGGAAGCAGTGACAGAGTGCTTGTTTTGTTTTGTTTTTTCCTTCAATCCAGGGGGACTCACGCCTGCCTAGTCCCCGTGCAAACACCCCACTCCACTCCTTAGCACTTTCTCAAGAGGATCTCATGGAGTCTTATGGCCCTAGAAATTCACAGGGCGCATGTCTGTGAGTCCCAACCCCGCTCAAGTTATGAGCGGGCATTTGTTCTCTTGCTAACGCTTTAAGAATTGTCTCTCTTAGGCCTCTGGCTTGATGATTGTCAAGCTGCTCAACAGCCTTAGAAGTCATTCACAATGGCCTTAGCTCATGTATGTAATCGCAGCACTTGAGAGGCTGAAGTGGTTAGGGGCACTTACTGCTTAAAGGACCAGAGTTCCATTCTCAGCACCCACATGACAGCTCACAACCATCTGTAACTCCAGATCCAAGGGATCTGATGCACTCTCCTGACTTCCACAGGGACTTCATGCACATGCTTAGTAGACATACACACAGGTAAGACAGCCATGTACATAAAATAAAAAAGTTTACAACCTTCTGCAGCTGTGATGGCAGAGAAGATTTCAAGACAGCCTAGTATGGACTGTGGCATGTGGTTACCAAATCACAAAGCAGGTACACTGGAGAGAAGAGACTCAAGTATGTTCACCTTATTTCCAAACCACCACTATATATTCTTCTAGAAAATGGGGCAAATGCTATCTGACCATGGCATCAATGAATGAATGAATGAATATATATATATATATATATATATATATATATATATATATATACACACACACACACATACACACTCACACAGATACATGTACACACACACACACACACACACACACACACATATATATATATATTTTTTTTTTTTCTGGTGGTGATTACCCAAGCAAAAATGGCTACTCCTATTTTCCAAACACAGAAATCACTCAATGGTTAAGCCAAGATTTCTCAACCCTGCACAACTGACAGTTTGGATAGGCTAAGTCCTTGTCATGGGACCCCCCTGTACCTGTAAGATGGATAGCAGCATGCCTGACTCCACCCATCATCCCCAGTCACGACAACAAAAACTATGTCCAGACATTACCATACATCCTCTAGAGAGTAAAACTAGTCTCTGAGGAGAACCACAGAGTCGGTTGTCCAAATTGCACAAGGTAAAATTGTGCTAAATTCAGGAATTAGTCTGCTACACTCTGGCTCAGTACATATTCCTCTTAAAAAACCAAGCTACAGTTCCTTGTGGGAAGACACACATGCAACAACACCAGGGGCACTGGTATCCACTATCTGCATCTTTCTAGCAAACAAATAGCATTCCAGTCTCTCAATGCAGAGCATACCCAGTATCTCTGAGCCATTTATCAAATGATTACAGATCCTCTCCAAAATTTCACTGCATACTCCAGACATGGATTTAAACACAAAGCCAGGACACACAACCACCTGGCTCAAGGAGCACCATGAAAACAGAAAAAGCCACAGCAACGACAAATCACTAAATGGGGAAGACAGGAAGTTTATTGTTATTATTACTCTTGAGCACTTCTCATGAACTACCTAATTTAATCTGTCAACGTCTTCAATTGCTTATAAGGTTAAGGATTCTTCTATTTCTCTTTTGCGAGTAAGGAAATGGAGGCCCAACAAATCCTAATAAATCATCCAAGGCCTGGCTCCAGAGTCCCAGTTCTTTACAACTGTTTGCAGTGAATCTAAAGACTGTGGACATGGCATCTCCTGGGTACTCCATCTCTAGCAATCTGAGTTCCCTAGCTTTACCAAGGCAAGTTGCTCAAGACTGCTCAAGTCTGATCTCACTGTCCTCCCCACAAGCCTTCTTTGCAGATACGGCATGCTCACATAGCCACAGCACGGTCCAACCCATGCCTTCCTTCTTGGATAGGGAACACACACTACACTTTAAATGGTGTACTGAGGCTGGCATGCCACTGTGCTGAAATGCTTGCCCAGTGTCTCCATTAAAAAAGGGAGGTTAATGAACACAAGTGATCTTTAGCAAGCATATTCCAGATACTGAGATATTGAAGACCACCCCATGAAACCCAGGCAGGCTTTGAGCTCCAGATCTGCTCGCCTCTCTCTCTCTCCTTCCCAAGGAGTTAAGATTACAGGCATGGGCTACCACTCACAGCCCACCTAGGCTATGTGATCCTCACCCATATTTTACAATTATGTTAGATAATAGCATACACTCTGAATCCAAAGCCTTTAGAACGGACCGTTTACCTGCTTTTGAAAATCTAATTTCTGACACCTGCCTTTCCTGTGCAATCATCATCACACTGGCACGTTCTGTTGTGTGTTCGTTTAATGTGTTTGCTTTTGTTTTGTTTTGCAGTGCCAGGAAGTAAACCAGGGGCCTCATGGGGGTTTTGTAAACGCTGTCACTGAGCTACCCCTGTATGTCCAGGTATGCTCTTTCAACGTCCTCAAGGATGAATGTCACTTAAAACAGCTAGGCTGTAGAGACATGAGGAAGGGGCCAAGGCATTCATGGCTTGAAAGGTGGGTAGGAGACGGAGGTGAAGAGGTTGGGGATGGGCTGGAATGGGTGCCTCACGGTCTTCCAGAAAGATGGCATTGTGGGTTTTTGTTTTGTTTTGTTTTCATCATGGTATGCCGGCCGATGGCTACCCCTGGGGGGTGCCCTGTACCCTTTCCCACCCTCTAACAGGTTAAATTTTACCCACTTTCATGTCCTTTACTTTATTACTGTTTTTTAAAAGTCCGTTAATATTATTTTACATTATGTGTATAGGGGCATAAATGCAGGTGCCCTCAGATGCTAGGGGCAGGAAATCTCCCCAGGGCTGGAGTTACAGGTGGTTGTAAGCAGCCTGGCACGTGTGCTGGAAGTGGAACTCAGGCTGTCTACAAGAACAGCATTAACTCTCAGTCACTGAGCCATCTCTACCAGCCCCACCACCACCACCACCACCATTTGGAAAAGCAAGTTTGACCCTTAACAAAGGACCAGCCTAACCTGGAAACCCTTCCCACACAGCGTATCAACCACTGCAGGTGTGCTCTTGTGTGTCGGCACCTGTAAAAGGCCCAGGCTCCAGCTCTTGGCTTCACATTTGGAGAAAGCCAATGCACCCTTTGTGGGGAGCAGGAAGGACATATTTAGAACTACAGAGCTTCAGACAAAAAGACAACAAGGGCTCACGGCCCTGAGGCAGCCACGTGTAGCAAACCACCCACAAGAGTGTGCAGGGCTCGCTCAGTTAATATCTGAAAACCTCACGCTTCCTGAGTAAACATACTGTTCAGTGAACTTTGAGACTCGGGCACAGGGGCACCAAGGGCCTTTTAAATCGCTTTGAAATCTGTTTCAAACCAAAATTCTCCTCGGGATCATTTCACATAAAGAAAACTGACACTGTATGGCAGCAATTCAAGCCACGGGGGGGGGGGGGGGGGGGGGGATGACAAATGTTCAGTGTTACCTTCTAGCAAAGAAAGCAAAAGCTGTGAAGTGGGAAGCGCATTATACCAAGTCTTTAACTGGAAGGCAGAGGTAACACACCTCCCTCTTAGCTCTGTGAAAATCAGCGAGGGGGAAAACGGACGCAAACTACCTCAGTTGTTGAGGTAAACGGGCACCGTTCTTAAGTGTCCAGTTCTGCAGCAACTATGAGATGAACTGTCTGCATTTAATTATGCCTTTCAGATTTTAGATGTTTCCAAGTTAACAAGCTGCTCTCCCCTTCTCTCACCACCTGAGGGCCTTCCAACCACCCCATAGTGTCCTTCAGGCTACTTTCCCCCAGAACTTCAGAGGCTATTACTCAGGTTTTCCAAGCCCAGGAGCTTGCAGAGGCTGCTGGGTGTTCACAGGGTAACTAACTAACATCTCCAAGTATCAACAAGTAATTTTAATTATCCCATTTAGAAGTGACTTCTTTCTAGAGAAGTCTCCTTTATAGACCTAAGAAAAGCCAGTTGCAAAAAATTAAGAGTCTATTTTCCCTCCATCACCAGAAAGCATCAGTCTCTATCTCCACCAATGCTGAACTGCACAGATAAAGTTCCTAGCTTAACTCACATTCTGAACCACAGATCCGTGTTTTAAAATGTCCCTGTTATTGCCTAAGCCATCAAAACAAGTGCCGCCTTTCTGGAACACACTGACTCAGCTTACGATAGCATCTCTGTTGGACTGTATATTTCCTTAGAAATCAAATGGTATTTTTCAGCCCTCCACCTTCCCAAGCTATGGCAAGAAAGTAACTATCCTGGGAGCTGGGAGGTCTTGCTCCATGAGAGGCCCTGGATCCAATGGCCACCACCAAAAAATAAAATAAAAATCAACTTCTACGATACAAATAAATTTGCTAACCAAACTGATTTCTTAAAGACGCTTACCAAGTTTGTTTCTATGTAAGTTTAGAAACCACGTGACAAAGAGTTCGAGATTTAGCCTAACTGATAGAAGGCTTATGCATCACAGGGGGGAGACCTTGGGCTGTATCCTCAGAAACACACACACAGCATCTCAACCGGGTTAAAAGTAGACTGAAAATTTGCCCCAATCATGAAAACAGCTCAGATTTCTGTTGGGGGGACAACTCAAGTAATAACACATGGCAAAAGAAAGCGAGAGGAAAAGGGGGAGGAAAAAAAAAAAAGCAATCCTCGTGCGTTCTTAAGTTATTTTCACAAGAGCAGTCACCTAGTAGCACTTGGAGAAGCAGCAGCCTGCCCAGTAAACACTCTCTTGTAAACTTAGGCAGCACATGTTCCCTCCTGGCACCTTATACAAAACAGAGCTCATTCAAAAGCCCCTCTGAAGTTGGCTGGAAGATCTTTTGTGGAGGTGAATTTGGAGGAGGCATGTACTCATTACAACCACCAATGAAGCTGTAGATACAATCTCTCCTCTCAAAAACCCACTCTAGGGAAGCCTGACAGCTCCAAACTGAAACCATTTCTATGCTGCCTGTGTACTCTAGACTCACCACAGCGGCTAACAGAAAACAGTGTTCGATGCTTTTGTTGATTTGCCCTACCTACCCAGAACCACAGTCCCAGCAAGCGCAGGGCCACTAGACAGCACCTACTTTAGTAAGCTTCCTTTGACATCGCTTGGTGGAGGAAATCTCACTGGTGATGACAGAGAGTTCTGTGGAAACCAAGCGAGGCTTGCTCCTTGCCTACTTTTCCTGGAGTCTCCCCATCTGGTGCTGCCACAGGCATCTCACACGGGAAGGGAGAAGATTTTAACGAACTGCCTTCCCACAACGAGCCACAACGTACCTCTCCTCCCAGAGGCAGCCTCCTGGAAAGTTCCTGAAGGATCAAGTTTGTGCGGGGGCTCTGCGTGTGGCCAGCCGGCCATGGGGAGTGGCCGGCGGTCCCTGCGTACGCCTCTGGGAAGCCAACCATAAGGCGCAGACAGGCGCAGAGGACACAGAGCTCCAGGGGCAGGCCCTCGCGCCTCAAGCTGCACAGGGGTTTTGGAATGCAGGGCGTGGCCCTGTGCTACAGCTAAAGAAATGAGTCAGCCTGTGTGCAATCCTAACCAATGAGCGCCTTCGCTGCTGGTTAAGGCGGAACTTTCCCTTCTTGAGTCAAGTTTAGCAGCCTTTCACACCCTCCACCCCAGTTAAAGCTTTTAAGAACTTGAGCACTTCTAGGGTTTGTGAAACTTTTCTGAAGCCAGGATTAATCATGTAATAACAACCAGTGGGAATACTTGGGTTTCTGCTGATAAAAGATCCTGAGTGAAGGCTACGATGGGTGCAAAGCACTCTGGGACCTCCTTTAAAGCGGGCTGAGAGCTGAACTGCACTTCTTTGATCTGTAATAATCGTGGAACGTGCTCCCCCAACATAGGTGGCCAGATTATATGTGACCCCAAGCGCAATACACTTAGCACAGTGGCCCAAAGACTATATACTCCGAAATGCTGAGTCCTGAATCTGAAACTCCACTGTTGGTATAGTCAGGGCCTGGTGATAGAAATTTATAATCCCAGTTAATCTAGGAGACTTGCCTGGGCAATTTAGGGACACTCTGATTCAAACTTCTAAAGGCGTTCTTTCAAGTTTGTTTGGTTTAGGTTTGATTTGTTTTCGTTTTTAAGGGTGAGGAGGGGCTGGATGTCCTGTGAGGAAGGGTTGGCCTAACTCAACCCACCAGGGGCTCGCTCCAACCCTGAACTGCAAAGGAAGTTTTTAAATGATAAACATGGCCTTAATCTTAAAAATTCTTTTATGCTAAAAGTACAGAGAGAATTTTAGAGCTGAAATAGTTGTTTGGAGCTGCATGTTCTGAGTCTTTTAAATCAGGAGAAATTTAGGCTTATGGCTTAAGCTTCTTGGATTTGATTTTATTATATAACTGAAAGAAAAATATTAGCAAAAAAAAGTATCTTAAAGGAGTTGTTTTATTTAGGACAAAACTAAATACACTTTTTAAAAAGCAAGAATTTAAAAACAGTCTATCTGGACACTGTGGTTTAAGAATTATATTTAATAAAAACAATTAAAAGAAACTTTAAACAGTTGAGAGTTGTGAATTATAGAAGACTGCAGGACTCCTAATTCCCTGAGTCCTGATGTATTATAACATGAATATCAACATGTGATTACATAGTGCTGATGGGGTTTCTGACAGGAAGGAGGATTATTTTATTGGATATTCCCGTGTTTGTATGTGTGCACGCTTGAGCACAGTGTGAGGTCAGAGGACAGCTTTCAGGAGTCAGCTCTCTCTCTCTCTTCCCACCTTTATGTGCATTCTAAGGATTGAACTTGGGTCGTCAGGCTTGCATGGGAAGGCCCTTTACTAACTGAGCCATCTGGCCAGCTCAAGACATTTTGTTTTGTTTTGTTTTGTTGGTTTTTCAAGACAGGGTTTCTCTGTGTAGCCTTGGCTGTCTTGGACTCACTTTGTAAACCAGGCTGGCCTTGTACTCACCGTGATCCACCTACCTCTGCCTCCCAAGTGCTAGAATTACAAGTGTGTGCCACCATTCCTGGCTTGACATTTTATTTTTAAGTTGCAGATTAAAACTTGTTACGTTTCGAGAAGGTTTCTTGGGTGCCTTCCAGCAAGTACACTCCTTTTCTGATATTTTGGGTTTTTTGAGACAAGGTCTCTTATTGCCCTGAATTCCTCAATTGGGTTGAAGCCCCAGGGATCTTTTGTTCCCCAGTGCTGTGACATAAGTATGTGCCACCATGTCCGGTTCCCCCACCAATTTATCTATTTATTGTGGAGTTGGGGAGGGGGGAGGGTAAACTTCAGCACTTGTGTGGAAATTGGAGGACAGGTCTCTTCTTTTACCATGTAGGTTCCAGGGGTCAAACTCAAGTTTACCAGGCTTAGCCTCCAAGAGCTCTTACTTGACAGCCCAAGCCTAGTATCTGGCTTTCTAACATGGGCTCTTAGGTTTTAGCTCAGTTCCTAGTGAACAGACAGCAAGCACAGCACGTTCTTTACAGGCTGAGGTGTTTCCCCAGCTCTCCCTGTGTTCTGCTGGAGCCAGTCATTCCGCAGGTAGGTTTTTTTCAAACCGGTCTCCAGCCAGCAAGAAAACTGTGAGATTGGGGAGGGGGAGGGGGGGGGGCTTCCTAAAATATTGTTCTTTTCTCTGAGGCAATGTGAGAGAGCAGAAAGAACCCTGTCCCATGAGCCCAGAGCACCTTCCTAGTCTGGACTTTGCCAGTAATTGACCAGGACAACAGCTCCATCTCTCTGAGGTTTTCCATCAGCTCTTCAACTGGGAATAACAAGTGGGAATAGAGAAAGCAGAAGTGGCCAAAGCAGGCAGAAGCAAAACAGGCCTTCTACTTATATGTAGCAATGGGCACAGCACATGAAGGGCAGCCTGCTCATCAAGTTCTCCCATATTCCCCATAAAGGTAACACTGTACTCACCACTCCTGGAAGCCTCTGTGCACCATCTCCACCTTCTAGCAACTCACCATCAGGGAGTGGGGCAGGAAGACTGCCCTTTATACCTGCATCATTTCTGCCATTCTTGGTTCAAACATCCGTCCCTTGTGCCAGAGTCCCTGAGGGTGGACGCTGTCCAGGTGGAAGGCCCCTCCCCCTGGGCCTACACACACACACACACATCATCACCATCACATGATAAAAGTCAAAGTTCAGCATGCCATCAAGTCTTAACCCTTTCCTCTCTCAATCACTGAGCTAGAACTTTAGAAGCAATCAAAAGGAAACCAATCTCCTTCAAGGGCTTCTCAAATGTTCAGCAACTTCATGTATATTTTTTAAAGCACTGATTTTTTTTTTTAAGTTTAGAAAACTACTGTTATTTATTGCACTACATGAACTCCACTGGTTGTATATTATATGATAGGTAACATGTTGGTTGCTATATCAAGCTGGACAGTTAGAGCAGGTGCTCCACCCAGGAGGAAGGAATCAGCTGCAACCAAAACTCAAAGCATGTGAAAGATATTTCCCACAAGCTTCATGCACCCGAAACTAAGCCACCATTATCGACAGAGTTAGGGTATTCTTGCAAGCGGAAAGAGATAGGTATTTCTACGCCTTTGTTACCTACAATGACAACACAAAGATTAAAGCATTAAAATAGACTGTGAAGATGGAGGAGAAGGAGGAAGGAGGAGGAGGAGGAGGAGGAGGAGGAGGAGGAGGAGGAGGAGGAGAAGAAGAAGAAGAAGAAGAAGAAGAAGAAGAAGAAGAAGAAGAAGAAGAAGAAGAAGAAAGAGAAGAAAGATTACCTCACAGGCCCATAAATATACCATTCAGACCCACAGAAACAGGCTTCTATGCCATGAAGCCCAATCTTTAAGTTATACTGCCAAAGAAGCCATTGCTCTCTTCGTGGGCACTAGTCACCGCCACATCTGCCCCACACTGGGCTCGCTGTCTGATGACCTTCCCATGCCCTTTATACCACTTCTCCCACTGCAGACCCATTCAATTCTTTTTCTCCTAGAACTCCATCACTGGCCCAAGCCCTGACTATCTCTCCTGTCCTCTTTTCTTTCCCAAGGGGAACAGATCTCATCCATAACTGCAGTCTCCCCTCTCTGTGAACACCCTACCCTCTCCCTACCAGTTAAGACTGCACCTGAGGCAGGCAGTGTATTTCAGAGGTTTTACGTCCCTAAGGCCAGAGCAGATTCTACACAGTCACTGTTGTTGATCTAGCACTGCTTATGTTAATAAAAACCACAACAGAGAAAAGAAAACTTTGCTGCTGCATCAAGAACAAACAACGATTATAGTTTGTAGAATCAGAAGCCAAGCATCTTTACAACACATTTCAACAATACAAAAGGCTTCTCAGGAGGCAAACTCAGTACTTCCTGAAAGGAAGGGAAGTTTGCCCAACATCGTATGACATCAAATCTCAATTCCCCAGACATTATCCTACTGAAGAGAGGTGTTAAGTCAGTCTAGCTTCCACCCACTAAGGAACATATACTTGTGTTTGATAATTTGACAAAACATTGATTTCTTCCATATAAATCTCTCAATGCATGTGTTTCAGCCACAAACACCTCTCTGCTTACCGACCTCTAACAATGGCTTCAAGAATAAAGTACAGTACCATTTGTATTCTCTTCTCTCAACTGCGCCCCCCACCCCGGCCATAAGATGATGTTTGGGTGGGCTAATCAAAAGTCATGGGACATTAGTATTAGAGCAACCATCTAGAGTCACTGCCACACACACACACACACACACACACACACACACACTCCATCCCCACACTCACTAGTTTAATTAGTGTCAGTACATATCTGCTTTTATGACAGGTGGAAATAAATCCTACCACTCTTCTCAGAGAACTATGTCAGAAACCAGCTGCCCTATTACCCAATTAAATGCTTCATGGCTGTTATCTGTGACAAAAGGCACTGATAACTATATTCCAATATAAACCACCAAGAAAAGCAGTCAGCGTTCTTTAGGCTGCGTGTAACAGAAATGCACCTGAAGCACCACCATAGGCCAAGCCACAGGGTGAGGTGAACTGAATGGAAACCCCAGGCAACAGGAACGCCTGACGTAGCTTCCCTGGGCTTTGAGACGCACTCACAATGAGCTCCTCTTCAGACAAGTATCTCCTGGGACCTACCTTCTACTTGAATGCCTTCATGGCCACCACCATGAACAGATCCACCTTTTAGAGGTTTAATTTTAAAAGTCCTCAACAAAGATTTAGACCTTCTAGTTAGGGCCATGTACCTGTGACGCCCTGGTCTACAGGAGGACCATCTAGTTAGATTGGTGGGAAGTGTAAATTCCATCAGAAGAAAATGGGTTTACTTCCTACAAGTGGGACCCAGGAATCAGTCTCAGCACTGAGCAGGAAGCTTCACTCTCAGCCTGCTGTGAAGGCGGACCCAGGTATTACTCCACCTACTTATAAACTGCATTCTAAAAGCCCACTCAAGGTCTAAAGTCAGTGAACTTTTGCCTAACTGTTGAGTCCCTGTCACTGGAGATAACACGTCTAGAGTGCAGATGTTGACAGCTCTAGGCCATCCTTACTGGCCCATTTAAGTAAAGACTGATCTGAAACACAACACCAATAGTACTTCTAACACTGAACTCAGACTTCATTCAAAACACGGAAATACATCCGGGATTCTATCTAAAACAAAAGAACAGGCTCAATTTAATTAATTCATGGCACACCTTCCCATGGCAGTGACGTCCATCCTGTGTGCATGATTTTAGATTTACTCTATCTACAACACTGCAAGACAGTTTCTAACTGAAAAACTGAGGACTTACAAACAGTACCAGTCTAAAGTTTTAATAGGAAATTAAAAATTACAAAATGATGCTGGCTTGAGAATGCTGTCAGTCTGCCATAATAAACACACTGACTACAGTCAGTAGTATAAATATATCCCACACTTAATTATTTAATGGTAATCATTTATTGAATACATTCAAAAGGAGGTATTTAAGATATGCTATGACATATAATATTACAATCAACATCCATGCAGCCATCACACCCAAGAAGCCAGCTACGCAAAAAGAACCCAGCAGCTCTATGTGTGCTCCTCTTCCTGTCTGAGGTTGAAATAGTTTCTTTTCATAATTATGTGTTAAAAATTTAGAAGGCTTTGACGTAAGAAGCACCTTTAATAATAAAGTAGGATGTGGTAGCTCATGCCTGTACTCTCGGTTCTGGGAAGGCTGAGGCAAGTGGACACCTACACATTGAAAACCAGCTTAGGCTACAGAGTAAAACACAGTTGTTGTTGTTGTTTTTAATGAAAATAAGGCACTAGAGAGATGACTGCATTATTAGAAGCACTTACTGCTCTTGCAGAAGACCCGACTTCCATTCCCAGCACCACATGATATGGCTCTCAACTGCCTCTAACTCCGTGCTCCACAAGAGCCGATGTCCTTTCTGGCTTCCACAAGCATTCACTCACATGCACAGGTACACACACACATTCACAGATAACTATAAATAAAAATAAAATCTTCAAAATATCCAAAATAAGCAAACAGATAACTAAGTACTCTGTGTCTTCTGAAACCACACTACACAGGCAATCAGAAATAATGGAATACAAAGTTTCTGTGCTGGCCAGTTCTATGCCAGTTTTGTATAAGCTAGTTATCTGAATGAAGGGATCATAAGACAGAGCTGCAAGCAGTAGGGCATTTTCCTAATTCGTGATCACTGAGGGGCGACTAGCCTATTGTGGGTGGGGCCATCCCTGGGCTAGTGGTCCTGAGTTCTATAAGAAAGCAAGCTGAGCAAGCTATGAGGATAAGCCAGTAAGCAGCACCCCTGCATGGCCTCTGCATCAGCTCCTGCCTCCAGGTTCCTGCCCTTGTTCAGTTTTTCTGTCCTGGCTTCCTTCAATGCTGGACATAATCTGGAGGTATAAGTCAAATTAACCCTTTCCTCCCCAACTTGCTCTTGGTCATGATGGTTCATTGCAGCAATGGAAGCCCTAACTAAGACAATTGCTGAATTCAGTCCTGAAGAAACAGGAACCTAAACGGTAACCTGCCAAACACAGAGACCATCTTAGCTCTTGTGTTTACTCCATGCACCCGCCCAGGGCTAGTCACTAGGAGTATTAAAGTACACCAAATGTCCCTGACACAATGCCAGCTCATGAGCTATGTGTCTGGAGAGCTCAGCTGCAAATTACCCAAATTAAGGTATTAGCCAAGACCAACTGGTTCTCTCATGACATAAAAACACAAAGGAAAGAGGCATCTCAAAGAATAACGAACTCTAATTCACACATCACCCATCACGGAAAAGTGGGCCAAAAACCAGAGGGAAAAACAGAAATCAAAGAAAACAATCTACTAATGAAGGACTTATTTTTATTGCAACTGTATGTGGAAGAATTTATATGACAGGAGACAAATTAACATGTCATCTGTGAAATTAAAGGACTTATATGTCAAAGAGAGGGCATGTGTACAAGTAAGGGAACAGGTCAGCACAGGCTAAGTGAAAGGCTACACATTTAAAGGGCAAGCTTACCACTGACTGCACATGGAATGAGATCGTAACGCATGCTGAGGAAAAGGCCATTGACCGAGTTGAGTTAACAGGAAGCAATTGCACCCAAAATCAAAGGCCAGCATGCAGAAAAGTGTGGCCATGTCAACACAGTTCACAACATGCTGAACATATGGACTGAATTCATATCCGACATACTGATTTGTCCTAGAGTGCAGGACACTGCCTGCTTCTTTATGGATATGCAGCATATGCATCAATGGCCTGAGGTCTCAGAAGCTGGCCCCACAGCTCAGAATACCTTGACACTGGTGATGTTATACATATGCTTAAAGAAAAAAAAAAAAGGAAGATTCTTTCTGATCAATCCTACATATCTAAAAGCTGGTGATATCTAAAACAGGTTGACGTGTTCAGTATTGGGCAAATCAGCATAACTACTGATGGGGGGGGGACACTCTGTCAAGAAGCAAACTATGGCACCTTATTTTGTTCTTTCCTTCTATCTTTCTATCTATCTATCTATCTGTCTGTCTATGGTCTCTCTGTGTAGCCTCGGCTGTCCTGGAACTCACTCTGTAGACTAGCCTGGCCCCAAACTCACAGAGATACACCTGCCTCTGCCTCCCTGAGTAATGGGAGGCACCTAATTTTAAATAGCAGTCCCTTAGGCCCTCCATTTCCATGAGCCCTTGTACTGATCATGTATATTTCCAGATATCATCCTACTACATCCTCACCATAATCGGCATGTGGTCCTAAGACTTACCTGAGATCCCAGTGGTACCTGAGCTAGTATTTCAGAGCTGATGGGGTTCTAATTCAATAATTTTCACATTTTTGTGGTTCTTTCCAATAGTAATGCTAACTCTCATAGTTTGGATAGAGACATTAGCAGCAAATGCCCAACTCAAATGTTTTCTGCTTCTGAAACTCACCCTCATCTAGCTCACTCTCCCGTTAACACCTGGGTAATTAATCTCTCTCCTTTGTGCTCTGCATATTTCATAAATCTTTTTTATATATCTACTACTTCCAATTGAAATGTTTGTTTTCTTTGCTAAGGCTTCATCCCTGACTCTTGAAGTAGAATTGGCATGTTTTCTTTGTATTGGAATTTACCCTCAAAGCCAATGATATCAGGTACCCAGAAAACTACTCATCATTCTGAACATTCAGACTCGATGGAAGCCTACACACACCTAGCAAATTCAACCTTGTTGTACTGGTGCCTGGGATATTTGGAAACCATGGAAGGTCTATCCTTAGGAGGGAATAAAACAAAGCGAGCATTTTACCTGTGAAATACTTTATTACTCGTTACTCCTATGGTTTCTTTCTCTTACAAAGACTCTCAACCCTGAGGCGGCCCTGGAGTGCTAATTCAAAATCCAGGGACATTTCTCTGGTTTTAACCATGAGCTTCCACGTGAAATAGACAAGAATTAATTTTGGAATAATTCAATATCCCCAGATTCACCGTGGCCTGTAAATGCCTTTTAAGAAGAAATAAGAGAAATAAATGTTTCAAGATTATATTAAGTCTGATTCAGGTTACCCAAAGTTTTTTCTCTTTTTTTAACAGCTTAAATAACAAGTGTTGTGAGAACTGGTGGCGATATAAAAGACAAACAACCACCACAGTCTGCACTATCATCTAGCAATTCTAGGCGTTAATGATTGCCTTCTAAAAGGAAAGTGAGAGAAACTGAAAAAGAAAGTGCTTCTAGAAGAAACACTGAGCATTCTGACCCAGAGTCTCCTCCTTTTCCTGCCCCAATGATTTCATAATCAAGCCAATCTGAACATTAAACCCCTTAGGTGCTGTCTCTCTGGAAACAATTTACTTTCCATTGAAACTGGATTTATGAATCAAAAGCAAAACTGCATGCAGCATACTGAGATGCTCGGACCGCCTGATCCCGGAAGTGTCCCCAACCAAGGAGTTCAGATGTAGAGATGATGGGGTGGGAGAGAAGGAAGTAGAAAAGGAGGTATCAGCTGGGACCTATCTCCAAGCATTGTCACGGAGCAGCCAGATGACACAAGGGGACAGCACTGGTCAGCAGCAAAGCCAACCTCACAATCCAAGATTGCCAGTGGGACTCCTGACAACAGAGTCTTAAGTTCATAACTAGACATGATATTGAGCTTCCATTCCAGAAGCCATATGGTCACAAGAATGTGGACTTTACCAAACCTTGCTGTCACTGGCCAAAGCAAAGTGCTACTATCCCAGCCAAACCAGGGAACTGCAGACCTGGGCTCTGACATGCCTTTATGGCAGGAGCCCACCACAAGGCTGGGTTGGAGTCAACTTGCAATACAACAGCAGACTGCTAATTTCTCAGGACCACTGGCAAGTTGGCCACAATAATAACACAACTAGAGGAACTTGGGCAGGAGAGATGGCTCAGCGGATTAAGAACACTTACTGCTCTTGCCGTGATCCTGAGCTTGGGTCCCATACTCCACATCAGGCAACTCACACCTGCCTGTAATTCCAGCTTCAGGGAATCCAATACCCTTCATGGTCCTCCATGGGCACACAAAGAGACACACATCCATACAAATAAGGAAAAATAAATTCTTTCAAGATTATAGAAACTTGAAACTTTAAAAATTATACCAAAAATAAGGACAGTAAGTATTCAGAATTAGTTACTTCCTGATTATTTTACCATTGGCTAGGCTCTGGCTGCTGGTCGCGACTATGTCTGATTACAGAAAAGCATATACTGAATGCAGGGCACATCACACTCAGATCTGCTTTTGGTGACTTCTTGGGGGTAAAATCAACCATAGGAGAAGAGTCTGCATCCCCAGAAACCTGCCAGCATTGGAAGTCCTCCTGGCACAGCCACAGTGCTGATACTTCCTGGGCTTTCCTACCTTAAATATTTATCAGCATCCTTTCACAGAGCATCCATGTTTGTGCTAGCTCATCTTGTGAGTCAGAATAAAGGCTTATAAATTGTAAGTCACAATACAAAGTAGATGGAGAGAAAGGAACCGCATTTACTGTGACCTAGTAACGCTGCAGAGCCTTTGTGTCATAAGACGGATAATCAGATCCAACACATAGATGAATTAACTGAGGCAGGTATGAAAACGCACACGAACACATAGTCTACAAAAGTCTGCCTGAACGTATCTGACTTTTCCACCACCACAGTGTTATCATCACAGTAAACTGAAAATTGGCCAAGTGTAACTTTCAGGTAACTAGCCTTGTTCAGAGCTATAGTACTGTGGGACAAGTCTTCCAAGGCTCATTGAGAACCAGAAAGTTGTAAAGTCTTTAAGAGTCTTTAAGACGCAAAGTTCTAGAGAGAAGCTCAGGAAGACTCAAGCGATAAACAACTCAGAAGTCCAACAGAGTTCTGGAAACTGACCAGGTGCACTAGGCCCACCCCTCCCCAAGGGTTCTACAAGCAGCAAGGGCTGTAGAAGAGTCCCAGGCTGTTGGAACAGCCAGCACAGGACATTCCAGCCTCTCAAACTGCTTTCAAGTCATGCAGAGAGCTCTGAGGTTCCAGCTTCTGAGATTCAATGTCCACGCTGGGGTGGGCTTTCAGTGATGTAGTAGCCTTTGACTCCTCCCTGTTCCTGTAAGTAACCCTTCAGCCGTGCTCCTGCAAGTTACCCCAGTAAATGCATTGGCTCAGCAAGTGGGATTTTGGTGGGTCTGTCATCGGACTCCTGCCAAGGGTGAGTACAAGCTTGTGTCACATCTCTCCAGGGATAGAGTCATACAATGGAGAAGGCAGAGTTGTGCACAGTGGGTCAAATTTTACTCCCTCAACAATTCTATCCAGAGTTACTTCTAATGTGTGCACAAAAGCTACATAAAGAAGTGGACTCCGGGGGTCCCCAAAAGCAAAGACATCTCTGTCGTCCATTCTGGCCATTCCTAGTTTAACTGCAGAGTTAGTACAAGAAATCTTCTTGTCATTTGCCACCTTTGTTCTATCCACCAGACCTGACACATTCAACTAAAAATGATGTGTCCTACAAAGAAAGTTTCATGCAATAGCAAACCTTCTCAGAGGTTAGCATTACGGTCTGAGGTTACTAGATACTTGCTTTAAGTTGTTCCTAATATTTACATATGGGGGTGTTGTGTCTGCTCTTGTACAGTTGTGTCCGCACTATGTGCATGCAGTGACTGCAGAGGCCAGAAGAGGGCGCTCATATCCCCTGGGATTGGAGTTACAGCCAATGGTGAGCTGCCCAACTGGGTGCTAGGAACTGAACTAGAGTCATCTGGAAGAGAAGCCAGTGAGCCAACACTCCATCCTGATGCCTACTTTAAAAACAAAACAAAAAACAAAAAACAAAAAAACAAACTATCAGTTTTTACACTTAAGTAATTTGGTTGTACTGTCCTTTTACTGTGACTTCTTAGAAGATGTGTCACCAGTCATTGTAAGAATTCAAAAGAGCTAGCAAAAAATTTACTCACGGATTATTTTAAAAAGACTCTTGTCATCTTGGCTTCCTGTAAGTCACTAGCTTCTTCCAGCATTCCAGTACGTTTCCATCACCTGTTATCAGAGAGAGGCGTCTCATTAGTTCTATAGCCTTTACAAATAATCTCTATTAAGTGTACCACACAGATAACAGTAAAATCCCAATGGTCCAAAAGTCCACCACTTACTAGCCACAGGAAATCCACCCCCTCCATCATTTCTTCATTTCTAAATGATCATTAAACATCCCCTACTGTCTGTGTGGTAGAAATAGTTAACTAAACTAAAGGGCATGGCCAGCATGCTTTGATCTAACAAAGGCATTGCCCTGGCAACAGAGGCACCCAACACTTAACAATCACAACTCCCTTACTGCCCACATGTTGAGTTCATCAAATTTTGGAGATCCATATGCGGATAGCCAATAATGGAATATACCCAACAAAGTGCTTTTTTTTGTTTTGTTTTTTAAAGGAAGTCATTCAGAATAGTATGTCATTATCATTTTTTAATCTTGTAACAAGTAGGGGCCACAAACTAGGTGTAGGCCTTTTGTTTTCTTCTTTTCACATAGGGCTATAATAGAAATAGCTCACTTGTCCCCAGTAGAATGCAACTACTGGTCACTTTATGTGAGGCACACGTGGCTCCAGACAAACAACACCAACTGAACAGGTGCCTGAGTTAACTTTCCTAACCAAACCCCTAACTCAGAGCAAAGAGAATGCTAGCACTGGTAACATGGTGCACCCACACAATGCTCCAACAGTCACCGGAAGGAGGGACAGTAGCTTCAAGTTACCCAGGCCAGAAGGAGGTGCATGGTGGCCTAGGAAGGGAAGAGAAGGAAGAAACACCACATACATCCAGGTGCTTCCTGAGGCAGAAAGAACTGGCCAAGAGCAGTAAAACTGGGGAAGGCCTTCCCTTTAGGGACAGACGGACATTCCAGCACTGAGAAGACCATGCTCACTGGCCAGCTATGGCTTTCTATGATGGTCACTTTGCAAGGAAGCTTCTGAAGTGTGTTAAATGCTGTATGATTTGGTATGAGTTTAAAACAAGCCGGTGGGAGGCACACCTAGCTATTTAACAGTGTCAGTCATCTTTGCCAAATAGTTTATTCCATCTGAGGCTCAGTTTCCAGGTCTGTGAGACAAGGACAGTAATGCCTACAGCCCAGAGCAGTCACAGATGTTAGAGATGAGTGGACAGACCCTCATATAAAGTGTCCTCAAAAGAAAATCCAACTAGCATATTATTAGTATAATTAAGACAGACTATCAAATTCCTTGAAATAAAAGACAAAAATAGTACGCAATGCATTAAATTCATAGACTCCTTATGTGAACACTTTGGAAAGACACTTAAAATCCTACTTCTGGCAGTGCCATGAACTGTCCTAACATTTATTTTTCTAATTTTTATTATGTTTGTAACTTTTAAAAAATAAAATATAATTACAGTATTTCTCCCTTCTCTCAGCCCTTCCACTTCCAGCCCCTCATGTACCCTCCCACTTCCTCTCACATTCATGGCCTCTTCCTTTCATTAGTAGTTATAGATACAACCTGCTGAGAATGTTTAGTGTAGTTTGTATGTCTACGACTTCAGGGCTCACCACTTGGAGTTTAACCAATTAGGGGCCCATTCCTGGAAAGATAAATTCTGCCTCTCCATGTAGCCATTATTGGGAATTGGGGCCCCATGAGAGCCCCCTTTCCACAGTAGCATGTCTATTGCTGTTGTCCGTGTTCAGGGCTTATTTAGGCAGCCATGTTGGTAAGGTATCATGAGTGTCGCTTCCCTGTCATTTCTAGGAGACACATTTGTATCATAACTGAGTGTTCAATGGAAATTGCCTTGTATCGGTGCTCCATTCCCTCTGTGATGGTGGACTCTGGGCTGGAGAGAATGGCTCACTTCCTTCCATCAGAGATGCTCTATGTGCATCTGCAGAACCTGAAGGCAATGCAGAAAACAGCAGGCAGCTCATCAAGGCTTCCCTCAGCATCACGTTACAGCCTCACTGAGGATAAGGTGGCTGAGGCCATGCCAGTTTTGAAGCAGAATTATCAAAGCTCATTATCTACAGAAGGTAGAGGCATCCAGGTTGGTGCCTCTAAATCACCCCTCCGACTCCCCTTCCAATGATGCAGACTGCTTTATGTGCACATGGACATCTGTCTCCTTTGAGCTTAGTCAATCCTGGTGCATGGGGCAAAACACCTTATTTGCTATCATGAGAAATATTTTAATAAAGTAGTTAAAAGAATTAAAATCATGATCAAGAATGGTAATGTGCCACTGCTACGGTCAGAAGTTCCAAATTATTAAAAGTGAACTACCGATTCACGCTGACAAACACTGAGAGCAGGGAAGGGGTTTTAACATGCTTAAGGATTGTGGGAATTTGGTGAAAATAGCCCCATGGGCTCATAGGGAGAGACACTATTAGGAGGTGTGGACTTGGGGAAAGTGTGTCACTGGGAGCAGGCTTTGAGGTTCCAGATGCTCAAGCCAGGCCTAGTGGCTCACTGTCTCTTCCTACTGCCTATGGAGTCAGATGGAGAACTCTCAGCTCCCTCTCCATGTCTGCGTGCATCCCTCCGTGCTTCCGACCAAAGCAATAATGGGCTAAACTTCTGAACTGTAAGCTATCTCCAGTTAAATGTTTTCCTTTTTAAGAACTGCCGTGGTCATGGTGTCTCTTCACAGCAAAAGAAACCAACTCATGTCAGACTCCCAACACACAAAATGAGTCCATCAAGAAAAAACTTGGTTCATTCACTAAATATTTATGAGCACCCTGTACTTATCAAGCATGGCTTTGAGTATATGTGAAGGAAAACTGCAGAGTTAAAATTCTCGCTCTCACAAAGTTCACATAGTGAGTGGAATAAGACACAACTGTGCAAAAAAAAAAAAAAGGTAGATAGGTAGATGACAGATAGGTTAAATAGATGGGAGGCAGTGATGTGTGTGCACCTGTAGTCCCAGCTGTTGTGGGCGGGAGCCAGGCAGATAGTGTTTCTTCACTGCAATAGTAACCACAGCCAAGACAAGGAAGAAGTTCACATAAGTTTGCAACACAATAGAAGGACCAGCAGAACTATGCAAGAAGTCAGGTGACCACTTACCGAGAACTATCCAGATGTGAGAGTCCTGGTGAGACTAGCACAAGCCGAGTACTCCCTTCACTGTGCTTCACAGACAGTGCTAAAACTCCACAATAGATACGCAAAAGCCTGGCTAAAGCAAGCATTTCTTCTGTTTGTGTATATGGTGCTAAACATTGGGCCCAGGGAATCACATATACCAGACAAGCATCATGCCACTGAGTTATAACTCCAGCCCAATATATTCCATTTTGAATGTACACTCTGTCCTCTAGTTATCCCGGGGGAAGGGAAACTGATCAGAATCAAAAGCGATGAACATTCAGACTCTAAATTGCACCTAAAGCTAGATTATGTGGGGGAAACTCTCAGAGCAACAAGTTAAGATTGCTTCAGGTTCCTATTTTCTTCCTCCCAGGCTGCTGTCTTGCTATGAGAAGCCAGGACCTCTCTCTGGGAAACAGTGTTCTGTGCCACTGAAAGCACGTGCTTTGCGGTCACAAGAATTGGATTTTCCAATGAGTCCTGAAAGATCTTGAGCTCACTGTACAACTTCTGTACACCTTAATTTCTTCATCAATAGACTGGGGGTTATATCAGTGCTATACCTAGATTCATACTACAGATAGGAAGACATAATTAATGCTTTCAAGTAAGGCTTATGGAAAATAGCAAATGTTCAGTAAGTTATATTATCCTCAACGTTAGCAAATAAAGCAAACAACAGGATAAGGTCCACATAACAAAAATTAGTATTTGCAAGAGCTCAAATATGATCCAGACCATTTTACCAGGTGACCAGAACTGGCTTGGGGTAAAGAGTTGCTCTTAGCAATCAAGGGTAAACTGCCTGTCTGACATCTGTGCATATACCTCAGAAGCAACAGCAACAGTAACTAGAAGTCAGTGGCCAAGAGGAAGTTCAAAAACATTAACACCAAAACTGAAGGATTTGTTCAAGATGACTCACCTCATGGTCAAACCTTGGACTCAAATCTAGGCAGCTTCAATCTTTATTTTTGCCCGGAATACCACAATTACTTCAATGCTGAAAGAAGCAGCTGAAGACGTAGGCCAAAGGAAGGCCTTGAAGAACAAGAAGTGCATCCTTGATGACTGAAGACAAAAGGACTGTAACATTGAGAGGCCCAAAGCTTATGCTCTAAACTTACCAACATAAACTCACCAAAATCACCAAAGGATGGCACCACATGTGTCACCTAGTCTTAGAACTTGCTACCCAGGGACCACTCAGGTCTTTTTAATACAAAACATACTATGAATCAGAAAGAACTGCATAGAGACCCTGTTACATCCTTACATTGCTGAGCTTAGAGGGAGGACCCTATTGCATCCAGCTACTTCCTGAGCTCCAGTTCGCTTCCATTTCAGCTCCCTTCTAAAAGCAGGAAAGTAGAGGAGCGAAGAGTCACTCAAGGCAGTTGAAGTCTCTGAGGGGGAGAAGAGGGTAGGTGGGAAGGAAAGAGAAATGATGGGGTCCTGGTCAGGCTCAAGTGCGGCAAACTCTACGGTGGCCCATGATTTCTTTCTTCCTCCCTCCGTGCCTCCCTCCTTCTCTTCTCTTCTCTTCTCTTCTCTTCTCTCTCTCTCTCTCTCTCTCTCTCTCTCTCTCTCTCTCTCTCTCTCTCTCTCTCTCCTTCTGTAATTAATGCCCTTCTCCTGAATATAAGTAAGACTTATAGCTTACTTATAAGCTATAAATGACAAGATGTGTGTGGTACACTACAGGAGATTATAAGCATTCTGCCACAGGAGTCTCTCCTGTGCTGGTTATGAAAGGCAGACATGCTGCCATGATGTGAGCTACATAATGAGAGCCACACGAGGCAACTTCTACTTACAACAAGAAGCCAAGGTGCTGGGTCCAAGAGCCCACAAAAACCTCACCCTTTCCTAGCTGCACCTCAGATATGACAGCAGCCACACTAACACACTGACTTTAGCCTGGTCATCACTCGGCTAACTCAGGCCCAGATTCCTGCCCCACAGGAAGTAGGTTCATTTGCAAAGACTGTGCTGTACTGATAGCATGTGGCTCTAGATAATCAATGCAGAAGGGCAGAGAAATAGAGATCCATGATACCTTCTCATGGTCTATGGCAGAAGAGGAAAAAAGAGGAAGACTCAGGGAGCCTCACAGTCTGGGAAGGAAGGGCCTCTCATACAAGGCTGGCCATTTGGAGGATAACTAGTCCCATTTACCAAGGAAATAATCTAAATGGTGATCAGGTTCTTGCTGGCCTTCAAAGGCTATTCAGCAAGCCAAAACTAGGGCCACTGAGGTCAGCAAGAGAATTTTTACCAATATATAAGCTATTCTAAAAACCTAGCCACAACAGAATAACAAAAGCATGTTATGTATGATGAACTATACTTAAACACTGTTTAAAGCAGGTGTTCGAAAAGACAAAGCCAGCTAGGACTTTCCATGATTGTATGAACTCAATTAAAATGAAGACACCAAAAGACTCATGTCAATTTTACCAGTAGAAACACTTAAAACCAAATATACATACACACTGAGACATACACACATACACACACACACACACACACACACACACACATATATAGATATAAGTACATAGATATAGATAGCCATCTCTAAATCTTCTGACCTCACAGGCCACCTGGCTACACACTGAAAGCAGAGAGGTCATCCCACAGTCATGTACTACTCAAGGTTGAAAACCTGAAAACCTACATAGCTCACCCAGGCCCAGCCTTGCAGCTGGCAGACACAATGCACATACCCAAAGACTAATTGATCTTCTGCAGCAGGGCTCTGGCCTCCTGTTTCCCAGGCTTCTTCCCACCGAGTTCTACTAAAGACTAGCTTCAACATGAATATGTTACAGCAAATATTCCATGTAAGAGAAAAACAGCAAACTACATTTTCAGGACACCAGAATGTTCCTACTTCTAAAAAGCTAAGCTCTGTGGCAAGAGGGGGGAAATAGCACCCTTAGCATAACACACTTAGTGGACTAAAACAAGCTGCTTTTCCTTTGAATGACCTGATTCTCTTTCTTTACCCTCTGTTAAGTAGGGAAGAGAATCGAAAGAGGGCAGGCACAGGAAATGTGCCAGCGAGACTGCCCAACTATTTCATGTATGCTGCCTCCTAAAGTCACCAATTCATTCAGAAGACATCTGGAGGTTGTCTAGAGCAGAGCAAGGAGCAGGCGTGGAACATGAGCGGCCTGGGCAGCTATCAGCAAACAGTGCTTGCTGGCACAACCACCACCAGTGACCAATGCAGCTGAAATAATGTGCATTGGCTAATGAAGAATGCAGATGCGGGCTGTCTTCACCGCTAGATACTTCTATACTGAAAAGTAAACAGCACCTTGCTTTTTTGTGTGCGATGATATTGCCAGTAAGGCAGTTGTAGAAGCAATCCGGACAAACGGGATCACATCCGTCTACAACCGCCACTGTGGAACTTTCCCGACAGGAAAATCAACATAGCCTTTCAATTTTCTCCTTTTGCCCAGCACCACGAAGGAATAAACCAAAAAACAAACAAAGGTTACTCTTCCCCCTGTGGTTGGCAGTTTCCTTTCTGCAAGGACTTAAGCTTCTGAAGGCACCGTGTTAATCAAATGTGTAATGCAGATGAGGTGCTTCGTGCAGTACTTGCTCTTGCTGCATGGGGAACTTCACGGCAGCCTTAGTTCTGAGTGCACACCCTGTACACTTGACAGTGTGCATGCCAGCACATCACACACATCAACCAGCACCACCCAAAGTGTCTCAGCTCATATTTGAAACTATCATATGTTTTGATTGCAGTGCTTTTACTGCAGTGTTTCAGATCTTATAGAAACGTATCATTTTGTGACAGAGGACAAAGACTTCTATTTTTTAACCAGCATTCCTCAGCACAGAAGTATAAATCAACATATCTTTAGATTGCATTGTTAAGAGTGCTTAATTTTTTTAATCTGCTGCTTAAGCTGCTACCTGTAAACCAATTCTAAAACAAGCCACTAATTTTGCCTTGTGATTAGAGTCAAATTTCCAATTTCTGAAACCGCCCTAAACATACTCTTCCCATTTTGTACTACATATTTATGCAAAGTGGCATCTCAGCACTGATGATTCTAAAATCAAAATTCAACCAACTGTGAAAAATATTGAGGGTGTTTTCACCTTGTACTATCCAATATTCAGCCAAGACTTAATTCTTTATGTGACAATAAACAAGCACACCCAGCTCAGTTACTACGCAAATGATACAGTCATCTTTAATAAATGGTAAAATTCTGTGTATAGCAAAAATTGATCTAAAACAAATCTCTCTCTATTATCAACAGAGGTATATATGACTATATAGTAAAATACATATTATAATATATATTATATATAAATATATACATTACACGTACACACACACCTCTTGAGAAAACTTGAGGCTGTGTCTCCCCATCAGGTAGTGATACAAGACGAGGAGCCCTCGCTTCCTCCACTTTGTATGAGCTGAACACACTGTCTCCTTTACCGGGAAGGAAAATGTAGCTGGGCTACCTCCCCTATTTTGCCATCTCCTATAAAGACACAGCAAATGTCCTAGCAGTAGTTCCAGCCTTTGTGTGAGGCAGGCAAGAACACGCTATCTCAAGTCAGGCAAAGCTTGTACTGTCATGTTCTATGGCATGGCATGAAAGAATAGTAACAAAAACCTACCCCTAGCTCAATCATCTGGAAATAAAAGTGCCTGTAATTTCTAGATTTATTATTGATCTTTACTACTGCCTTCAAAACATAGTATTCTTAGTTTAAAAAATATATTCTAAAAAGCTTTCATTCAATATTAGTGATTTTTTTCTCCAGCTACTTCAATTCACAAAATTTGAACTTTATGACTTCTTAGTTACCCCAAATTCAGCAAGAAGAGTGTTTTAAGGTACTGAAGCAGTTTTCAGAACAACAACAGAAACTCACAAATCATCATTTTCCACAATAAATTCAGAGGTAAAATTTAATTTTCTCCAACACATATAAGTGAAAGAACCCATCACCCAGTGCTTTGGCTGTACAGAAAACAACAAAGGACACACAAATTTGCACCCAGGTGCTTTGATCTTCCCTCCCGACCATGCCGGGGCAGGTGAAGCACTATCCCCATTTTCAGGGGAGCCCGGTGTGCTGCGGCAGAGTACGAACCCTTTCTCAAGTGATGAGCCTCAATTTTAAGTAGTTCTTTTACTGGAGCCAAAGGTCGTGCTTTTCTCCTCCTGGCTACTTTGAACCAAGAAATAAATACCTTTTAGGTGTGAGCAGTAAACAAAATTTAAGTGAAAAAGGCTTTTTGAAAAAGGCAAAGACTGACAGAAATGCATTGAGATATGACCTAAGTAAGAGAGCCCACCCCAAACACTGACTGGTGTCACCGGAGTGGCTACTAGGAAAAGAGAAAAAAAAAAACAGCTAGATGACAAACAGATGCTCAGGGGTGGGTAAGAGGAGGGGAAAAAAACCAGTGACACGGAAGAGCACAACAGGATCAGAACAGATACAAGGTTGGTGGTGTGGCCTCTGCTAAGGCCAGAGGCAGAGCAGTGTCATTCATGAGGACAAGGTGGCAAGTATTTTTTGTTTACTAGCATGTAATAGAGATCTTCTGTAAATACTCAATATCACACATGACAGTGTGATGACAGCTAGAGAGTATATTCAAAATCAATGGACACAGCTGTAGTGCACGCACTAAAATGATATTACAAAAATAGGTATTGGCTACATAGTCCGCAGGCTGTAGTTGCGGGCTAACACACCGAACACTGAACAATAAAAGAAGGCTGCTACAGGCTACCCTGAAAAGCCTGCCACATCGCAGTCATTCAGTGGGCAACAAGTGCCTGAGTATTTAGCTAGATTCCAGGGAGTTCAGCCCTGTTGTGGGATGTGCGTGTGTGTGTGTGTGTGTGTGTGTGTGTGTGTGTGTGTGTGTGTGTG
>OU015757.1:51577070-51588155 GCA_907169655.1 Acomys percivali
TGTGTGTGTGTGTGTGTGTGTGTGTGTGTGTGTGTGTGTGTGTGTGTATGTGTGGACTTGTTCAGTGTTGATGCAAAGCAGTTATCTGTAAAATGTGCTGCTGTTGTCCCTAACTCACAACTGTTTCCCTGTCTTATCACACATTTTACCTGGGTGATTGTAAACAAAAATCATCCCGATACTTCAAAGTAACCTAGGAAAGAAAGTTGTCATCAACACAGACAAGCAAATGAGTTTCTGACTTGTCTCTGACAGGTCCTCTGCTTTCGTGACTCTCCGTAGCTTTCTCTCTCCCATTTTCTCACTTCACTCGGTATCAATCTCTTTCTCCAAGAAACGGCTCTCAAACATCTCAGGCAAGGTCAATGCACATGACATACATTTCAATGACATGAACTCCATCACTCTCAGTATCCACGTCATTTTCTGGGCAATGCCTGCCACCTAGTTATGAGGACAGACTTCCACAAAGGTACCTTGTTTTTTTGTTTTATTTTGCTTGTTTGTTTGTTTGTTTGTTGAGACAGGGTTTCTCTGTGTAGCCTTGACTGTCCTGGACTCGCTTTGTCAACTCAAAGTGATCAGCCTGTCTCTGCCTCCCGAGTTCTGGGATTACAGGTCTGCTCCACCACTCCCAGTGGAAAGGTACCTTGTTAGTACTCAGTACAGGCAAGCAAAGCTGGATTAAACAGAAAGCGCTGATAAGGTTGTGCCTGCTCTGCTTAGCAAGGATGTGGGTAGTAAAAATCAGCAGTCAGATGTGGCACAGCATCTGAGGCTTTGCTGCCTGGAGCATGGACGATGAGATGTGGCTGGAGGAAGAAGGAAACTGGCCCTAGACGTACACAGAAACAGCAGGCCACACGCTCTCCACCTAGCCATTCCTCCTACACTCTGCCACTTGAAAAAGCTTGTTAATGACAAAACATTTTTAAGGGAAGATACAGATGATAAGGCTGAAAAAAAGCTATTTTTAAAAAACTGACCAGAAAATTTTAAGTTGAGCCCAAACAACAATATCCAAACCAGGAAACGCAGCTAAACCACAGAAAACCTCCCCTAGAGATGAAGCCCAAAGTAGCAACAGAAATTTCAAATAGCTTTAGAAAATGAACGGTGCGGGGAGGGCCAATCGACTAGAATTATATACAACGCAAACGGGTATCTTTTGAACCTAAAAAAAGAAATGAGATGTTTAGATAAATGGAAACTGAGAACTTGTGGTCCACAGATAAGCATTCCAGGGCTTGCTGAAGAAAGTGCCTATGAACATAAGTCTGGAGGGGAGACCTGTGCACACGGAAAGGAAGAAGATTTTCACTGCTTTTCTTGGAAAGGAAATACTTGACCATTTTACAGCATGTCACTGTGCTGAGGTGGCTCATGCCTTTGATCCCAGCACTTGGTAGGCAGAGGCAGGAGGATCTCTGTGAGTTCGAGGCCAGCCTGGTCTATAGAGCTAATAAAAAGACAGCCAGGGCTCCATAGGAAAAAAACCTGTCTCAAAAACCAAACCAACCAACCAAATAAACAAGGTAGGACCAACCCAGGCATAGTTGTGCTAGCCTTTAGCCCCAGCACTTCGAAGGCACAGGCAGGTAGACCCCTGTCAACTCGAGGTCATCCTGGTCCACTTAGTGAATCCCAGGACAGCCAGACCTACAGAGTAAGACCCTGCCTCAAAAAAAGGGAGTGACTATCTTGGGCTAGAATAGCTCCATGGTTAAGAGCACACACTCTTCTTCCAGAGGACCTCAGTCTGAGTACTAGCATCCATAGCAGGCGCTCACACACACCTGTAACTCTAGCTCCAGGGGATCTGATATCTATGGCCGCTGTGGGCATCATAGTCATATGTACAAACATATACATGTACGATTAAAATAGGAAAAAAATTGAAATAGCAGGACCAATAAAAAAATTTAAAAATAGGGAAACTAAAATTATCTATGCTGATAAATGCAGCAAAGGAGAAGAGAGTAAACATTAGAACTAAATATTGACATAGATACCTAAAACACACTTAAAAAGAAACACTACCTGTAGCCTTATCTACAATAGATGCCTTTTAAATAGACACGGTCTGATAAGCAGGTGAAAAAGATATGCCAGGCTGACCTTGATAAAAAATCCAATGACAAGAAAATTCTAAATTTATGTCACTCACAAGACATAAAAATATTCCCAGAAAACCACAGTATCAAGATAAGGGCAAATGACTGGCAGAAAGGAATATAACAGAGGTCAGAAACACACACACACACACACACACACACACACACACACACACACACACACACACACACATACACACACACACACTGTATTTTAATGGATTTAAGAATAATCGTTGCAGTAAACCAAGCAGGACTAGTCAGACAGCCTCATTTAGGAATGTCTGCTAACCACTGCCACGTGACAGAAGCAGAACTTCAAGAGGTAACACAAGTGCGCATACACACGAAAACTGAACTGTTTACAGGAAAGCAATCCAAAGTGCAATTCTGAAGCACAGAGGCCAGTTGTTTCAGACAAGTGAGAAAAACAATCAACTGGACTTCATCAAGATGAAAATGCCCACCTTTTCCAAGAAACGGAAAAAGTAACCAATAACCACACCACACACCCCCGGCACTCATCTGAACACGCTCACAGAGAGAGCTACAACCCAGTTTTTAAAATAGCAAAAGATCTGACTAGATAGTTCATAAAGGAGGACACAACCTGGCAGTAAGTGTTTAAAAAAATTTTTTTTCAATGTCATTACTCACCAAGGAAATCACAGGAAACCACAACAAAATCACCTGAGTCCACATGCTGCTGGCATCAAATTCTGAGAAAAATGAGACAAGCAGGTATGTGGAGGCAAGAATTAGACAAGCGCCCAGTCCCAGTGAGAATGCTACAGTGTAGAACCCCTTGAACGCTGTGTGACAACTTCTTACAAAGTCACACACTTCTCCAGGAAGTATTGTTAAGTATATATGCCAAAGAAAGGAAAACATGCTTATAATGAGATGTGTGCAGTTACATTCATAACACTCATAATAGTCCCACATTGATGACCACCCTCGTGTACACCAATAACTAAAGGTACATTCCCTAGATGGAATATTACTCAGTACCAAGGACACTCTGACACAAACAACAACTGCGAATCTCAAAACCATCATTATGTACCGCAAAGGAAGGCAAACACACTCAGAACAACTATGCATCTGAGGGTCTGGAAGAGCCAGCATCTGCCAACACAATCCACTCTGTGCCTACTGCCATTAGCATGGGACAGTGATGGAAACGGGCATGGGACAGGAACCGACACGGAATGAGAACCGCACGCGGTGGGAACGGGCACACCATGGGAACAGGCACACTGGGAACAGGCACACTGGGAACAGGCACACTGGGAACAGGCACACCGGGAACAGGCACGCGACGGCAACGGGCACGCCATGGGAACGGGCACTCGATAGGAACAGGAACACCATGGGAACAGGTATGCGAACATTTAATGGGGTGATAGGAATGTTCTTGCTTGTTGGCTTTTGGGTTGTTTTATTGAGGTAGTATCTTGCTGTGCAGCCCAGGCTAGCATCAAACTTACCATGCTCCTGCCTGAGCCTCCCTGGAGCGGAAGTGCGAGGTATGAGCCAGTATGGCCAACAGAAACATCCTGTCTCTAGAGAGACACCAGTTCACTAGTCTACTTCAAAAGGGAAGAGGAACTGAGAGATTCCTATGAACATTTGCATTGAAATGTTTATAAAATTTAGTTAAAAGCAGTATGACTTTAGATCACATTTAATTTTACTTAACTTCCTAACAATTGTGTGTGTGTGCCTGTGGAGACTTACAACCAACACAGAGATTCTTCCCTGAGTTTGCTTTGAGGATCCCTGCCTTCCAAATGCTGGAATCACAGGCAGGCCTCTATGCTCGCCCAGAGTTTATTACCCACTGAGCCACCATCTCCACCACTAGCAATTTGAAAGGCCACTTCTAACAATACAAGAGGAAAGGCATGTGAAAGTAAAATATAAGACAGACCCAAATGTTCTAGTACTTTCATTCAATAGTATTTTTAAATTTCTACTGTATTCCACGTAAGACAATAGTCACCAGAGAGATGAAATTCTCAATCTGGTAAAAGACAAGAAACTCATTAATTGAGGTATTAAAAGGGGGGGAGGGCTGGGGATAATAGCACAGTGACAGAGTGCTTGCCTAGAGTGTTCCAGGCCCAGCTTCAGTCCCTAACACTGAAACAAAAAGGGCGATAAACTTAGAGAAAATGCAGATTCCTTCTCTCTCTCCAAATCACATGTTCAATACTAATAATTGAAAAGTGCATATTTAATTAAAACTCTTAAGAATGGAATGATTTTAAGAAAAGCTTGTTTTAGCCCAGTGTGGTGGCTAAGGCCTGTAAATCCTAGAACTCAAGGGAGGCAGAGGTAGGAGGATCTCTGTAAGTTCGAGGCCAGCCTGGTCTACAAAGCAAATCCAGAACAGCCAAGGCTACACAGAGAAACTCTGTCTTAAAAAGACACAACAAAACAAAAAAAGAGCTTATTTTAGTAACTACACCACCATGCTTCTTACACTTAGCTCTAGCCAAAATAACTCATATTCCCTTTCTTCCTTATTTTTCAAATGAGGTGTACAAATTATACATAATTATCACATGTAACATGATACTTTGACAACCCAGTACTTACCCTGCGAATTACTACATCAAGGTAATTAACATGCACATTAACATGCATGCTTCTTTTGTTGGGGTAAGAACACTTTAAATCGATTCCCAGAAGTTATCGGAAATATTTTGTCAGGTGCGTAATAGCTAACACCTTTGCTCACTTCCTTCTTAGTGTGTCCAGAACACAGAGAATTATGCAACTGTACACTGCATACTTTGCCAAGCTGGTCACACCCAGACCCATAGCCAACAGCAGTGTCACAGGTGTCTGGAAGGCAGAGAAGATGGGTTGAGTCTTATTCTTAGGAACTGCCTCACAGTCTCCCGAGCTGCTTCTGTTCGCACCACTTTAGATACAGCTATTATTTCAAAACCATCAGTGACCTTCAGCAGTACTATAAAGGCAATGCCCGTTCTCAGATAAGTGTGACTGTCCAGCCGCACGTGACCCTGACTTCCTGCGGCTTCCTGAGTCGTGTTCATTTCTTGCCCTCCAGAGCACTGACGATGCCTTCTTTACAGGTCTTCCTTCTCATTCTCTTGAGGCTTTTCATTGTGTCATCCAAATGTCTCAAACCCTGCCCTGTGTGTCACTATACACCCATAGAATGTGCTACCTGAGCGGCTCCTAACAGCAGATGTAAATCGTGGGTGATAAAGGTGCGTTGCGCATATAGGCTTTGCCGACTGTGGCAAGCGTGCCACCCCTGCGGGAGACACAGATGATAGGGAAGGTTAAGAATGTTCAGGACAGGGACCAATAAGCCTCGAAACATCTGCTCTACTCTGCTATGAACTAAGGCTGCTCTAAGAACACAATCCACTGAAAAATTAGAGGCTATAAAATAAAAACTGGTATCAGGTGGAACCAGAAAACCGGTGAGGGGGTGGTATATGCAGCACTGAGGTAGAGGCAGGAGAGTTGCAAGCATTGACTCTAGCTTTGGCTACACAAGGAGGAAAGCTCTTGGGGAACGAAAGAGAAAGGGAATGAGGAGACCTGTTAAAATAGTCTAGCCCACTCCGTGACAGGCTTCAGTTTCTAGTTAGCCTGGAGCACGCCTGAGCCTGCATTCCTCAGAACCGAGCTCAGTGGTTATTGGGCATCTCACAGATAACAGGCAGCCAATCAGGAACAGCCTAGCCACTGGCTTGGGAGCTCACCTGGAGGTCACCATTTTGTCTAAATGGTGATCCCTGCATGCTGGACTTCTGCAGAAATAAAGGCCCTTTGCTTTTGTCTATGGCTTCAGACTCTTGCTGGTCTTTGGGCACCTAGCAATCTGGGCATAAAGGTAACTAAACAACATTTACTTATTTGAAATCCCAGTATTTAAAGTTAACAACTTCCCCTGGATGCCGATACAGCAGCATCTCCACCTCTCGAATGCCCTTAGCTAGAATCCTGCTTCTACAATAGAATGAATAGTCCACACAGGGCAAAAGCTTTCCTCGGCCTGGACCTCCATCTTCACACTAGGGCACCCTCACAAACTGGTTCTAGAGCGAAACACTACTAAAACATTAGTACAAAGTGAGATCTTTACTAGCACTGAATTCAGTAAATACAGCTGTGAGGCCCCAAACAGCAAAGCTTTTTGGTCAGAGCCTAAGGATGAATATGAGATCCACACTTAATGGTAGATGAGAAAATCATACCACCATAAACAGCACTCACTGCCAATCAATTTATCCAAAATCAACTGAACCCCACCCCACACACATCAGCCTGGGGAGGGGAGGCACACCCCAGGCCCTCACTCCTCTCCAACACGAGGAGTGAGAGGAGACACCCCACACACACAAGCCACCAGCCACTTCCTCCCCAGCCTGAGGGAACAGAGGCGTGGGCAAAGGTGCTCACACTGACCCCACCAAGGGAGTCTTGCGTCAGGAAGATGCCTGTGGGTTACCTCCTTGCAGGCTCTGCTCACAAGCCCTAAGGAAGTCCTCTGAGACAAATCAAGGAAACTGTCCCATGTTTTTATCTGTCATGCACATGTCCTCCCAAGCCACAGACTGTGTCAGCCATAAAGCCATCAAATTTTCATGTTTAAAACAAGAGTAACAAATCTCTTATAGAAAAACACATTTTATTTAAAAAGAAAGGCAGGGCTGGGCATGATGGGCATGCACACCTTGGGGAGGCAGAGGCAGGCAGATCTCAGTGAGTTTGAGGCCAGCCTGGTCTACAAAGCGAATCCAATGCAGCCAAGGCTACACAGAGAAACCCTGTCTCATAAAAATAAAAAATAAATAAAAAATAAAAGAAGAAAGAAAAAGAAAAGGCAGAAATGGTTCCTGAGTTACTATTACCTCTTAGTCCTAGAGATGGTAGTTACAATTTTAAGATTCTGTTATCTGAGTGCAACACTTAACCTAAGTTCCTATCTGCTGTGTATTATTTTGGTCTGAGAGTCAATACCTAAGTTTTCATTGTTCATAATGCACAAACCTTTTTCCAGGTGCTGGACACCTTTCTAAGATGAAGAAACAGTTCCTTTTAGAACAATCTAAAGAAAGTGTAGACTCTGATGTGGCTATGTTTGGTCCAGTTTAGCTTGCATGCAACAGACTCTGATGTGGCTACGTTTGGTCCAGTTTAGCTTGCATGCACCAGACTCTGATGTGGCTATGTTTGGGGCAGTTTAGTTTGCATGCACCAGACTCTGATGTGGCTATGTTTGGGCTAGTTTGGCTTGCATGCACCAGACGCTGATGTGGCTACGTTTGGGCTAGTTTGGCTTGTGTGCACCTTTGGGAGTCTCAGGAACTCTGTACTTCCTAAACCTCTTTGCCTGGGATGCCCTTGCCCCAGATGAAAGCAGGTTCACCCCATTGCTCACCCCCATAGCTGGACAGTCCCTTCTCACTCAGGACTTCAGGGCCTCCCTCCTTCATATGAGTTGACACACGCATGCGCACACAAGTACATACCACTCCCCCCTCCCCTGCCTGTCCTTATTAGATATAGCACACAGGTATTTTACTTAATTATGGAGCTCACTCTTTCTCCCACTAAGCTGAGTCTTCCTGTCAATTGTGAGTGCTGACCTCCGTGTCTAATCCAAGGCCTACAGCAGGAACTCTCATGAGGTCTGAGGCTTCTTTGGCCCAGTGAGGCCCACTGACCTAACCAGAGCTAGCCTATGTGAAATATTTAGCCAATAAAGGAGGATGTGTGACGTTTTTTATTAACTAGCACAGTGAACTAAAAGCCTAAACCATTTGTCATAGGCGGGCTGCCCACCTCAAAGAAAGAAAACAGTGGTTCCAAAATACTCTAGTTAAAAAAAAAAAAAAAAAAAAAGACTGTTGTGTTCTTGCATGGTGTTTACACAGGGACATGCAAGGGAGGCTATCTTAAGGTGTGAAGACTGAAGACTGGTTTTCTTACCATCATAAACAATCATTGTTAGCTAGCATAAAGACACATGAAGAGTAGTGGCAAGTCCGCAGCTCTCCGTCTACACACCTCTTGCCATCATGGCTTCAAGTGAATGAAGATCAAATCTACCTAGCACCAGGGCCGACTCATTCATGCAACTATCCACAGAGAAGACTTCATGCCACTGAAAGCACATTATGAAAGGTATTTAGGCACATGGCAGAAATATATGCACTGTATTGGGTAAAATGAAGTATGAAAGGCTTACGATTTAAATTTTGTATCTTATTTTTAAAAGCATACCTATTCATGGGAATTGGAATGGAAGCTTCCACACTAAAATATTACCGGTGACAACTTCTCAGTGGTGGTTTCTAATTTTCTTTTTATTTCATTCTGTTTGTTTGTTTTGAGAAAATGTAGCTTTATGTAGTCCTGGCTGTCCTGGACCTCATTATATAGGCCAGGCTAGCCTCAAAATCATGAGATCCGCCTGCCTCTGTCCCCTGAGTGCTGGGATTAAAAGGTGTGGACCATCACAGTTTTTAAATTTTTTTAAAATCTGTACAGTAAATTTTCTACATAGAATAAGATTAACAGCAAAATGTCGAGCTTTGTGGTTCGTGCCTCTAATCATGGCACTGGGAAAGTATAGCCTATCTCAAAAAAAAAAAAAATATTTATTAGTAATACAAAACAGAGGAGTGGGAAGGAAGAGGAGGAGGGACATTTTACTGTCACCAATGACAAGTATACGAGTGAAAATTCTCAGATGATGCCACAACTGCCCTTCACCGTGGGATGGCCTGGTCAAATTCTAGTCCCAACCTGCTATTTAATGCAACCGCGAAAGCAAGCTGACCTGATTGCTACTGCCATCCAGAGAAGCCTACACTGGGAACGCCTACACCCACCATCACAGACACACCTTCCAGCTGAAACCAGATACATCCCTGCTGGGAGAAAGCAGCAGGCCTAGATAAAAAAAACACCCACTTCTCCAAGGAGAACGCTGTCACCACAGTTTCAGAATGCCTCTCTGTGGGTGTGAAATATAAGACCATTCTCCCCTGTGGCTGCCTCCTTAATGTAACTGCTGTGTGTGGTCAGTGAGGTCAAGTTAGCCAGGCTGTGAAATCAGAGAGACCTAACAGCAAGTTTGGGCTCCTTCTCCTTCTAACTGCATGATCTCAGGCCAGGTGCATCGTCTCACAAGCCTCAGGTTGCTCTCTTTCCCTGAGCAGCCACACCTAATGCCAGTATTTTAGTACAGAATTAAAATAGTTATCAGTGGGGCTGGGGGTGTTGCTTGCCGGTACTGTACTTGCCTGGCATGGTTCCGTTCCCAGTACCAGGGATAGGAGGGGAAAAGAGTTTTCAAAGTATTTGTCAGGATGGACAGCTACTGCTGCTACACTCCTAAAGCCTAAACATGTATACTTTTAAACTCATGAGCTCTCTAAGTTTTAAAGCACAGAATGGACGCCATGTGCCTGAGTTCCGAGTCTGAATCCTTGACGGTTTCTCGAGAGCCAACAATCCCGGAGCCCATGCGTGGCATCTGCGTGCATGTCTTGTTTTGCAGGTGGTTATATCTACAGTGCTGGGGATGCACCCCAGGGCCCTGTTGAGCCCTCAGTACCAAGGGTTTACTAGAAAGGATTCAACTGCTGAAACAAGTTTGTGAACTACGTAACATTTCTAGAAAAATCTCATTGTTTCTTGTCCAGTATCAGCTTCACTAGATTTGCACTGGAAAGGACAGGATGATAGTAAAATTGACACCGGACACCACAACAGAGCTGTGTCGGAAATAGAATATATTTTTAATAAGGTCTCATAACAATAATCTCAGCAAAATGATGAAATAGTAAAAGTTGAAAATATTGATATTTGATCATAATATGATATGAAGTAAGACCCTCTGAAATAGGAGTAGCAAATAGTTTTTAAAGTACAGTTGAAGATTAAAATTCCTCAAGAATTAAACAGATGATTTTAAATTCAGCTTCAAAGGAGGAGGCAGCGTACAGTGCTAGTTCCAGACGACAGAGTACAGTCCACTTCACACACAAGCCGCCCAATCCCAGACAGCCTTGGTGTTTCACCAAAACAATAGTGACCCCAGCTAAGACACCAGCGTATATGCAACCACTTCAAAAATAAAATGAACAAGGAAAACAAGGGATAAAAAATATTGAGCTCACAAAAGCAGTTAGACAAACTGTTCCAAATGGAGGTCCTCAATGCTTATCACGAAGAATGAAGCCAGCAACTATCCTGACATTACACTAACGATAACTTGCAGTTTGGGCTCAAGCTTCAGGTCCTAGCACCATACAAAAAGTCCAAAGGGTATGGACGGCAAGCAACTGCTATACCATGCTTTGTGAAGGACGGCAAGCAACTGCCATGCTAGACCATGCTATGTGAAAACACTCTGAAAAACAAATGTTAGAGTGAAAATTCTGGTGTAATTTATGTCATTAAATACTAGGGAGAAAATTATTCTGGGCTACTCATAGTACTTATGTTTTATTTTGAATAAATATAAGTGCTTGTTAAATATACATATACAACTAAATAAAGTGGAATGCATATATGACTGCTTACTCTGTACAATCTTTATATATGCTCATTGGCCATGATCATTTCTTTAGATTTCACAGAAAACAGAAAATCACTAGAGCATAAAATAACTAAATATCCAGTTACCTCAATCATGCTGTTACTTTTCTTCATCAGTCTTCCTTCCAGTCTAGGAAAGAATAAGCAAATTAAAATATATTCTTCATATAATGAGCTGCTTATAAGAAAAAAAAGGCAATTTCTGCCCCTCCTATCAGTCCACTGGTCATGACTCTCCCTATCTGCCCATTGGTCATTACTACCCCTCCTATCTGCCCATTGGTCATTACTACCCCTCCTATCTGCTCATTGGTCATTACTATCCCTCCTATCTGCCCATTGGTCATTACTACCCCTCCTATCTGCCCAT
>OU015757.1:51598155-51623800 GCA_907169655.1 Acomys percivali
CACTCCAGCAAGGTCACACCATCTAGTCCTTGTAATCCTTTCAAATAGTTCCACTCTCTAAAGCCCAAGCATTCAAATATATGAGCCCATAGGGGCAATTTTTAATTAAACCACATGGTCCATTTCAAAATTTACTTCATTGTGACATCTAGAAAAGGATTTACTATAGTTCTTAGCAAGTGGTCAACTATACTCCATCAAATTATGCAGAAATGGCCTGTGCTATTTGAAAACCCAGTCCTTGCAATTAAGCTGGAGCGAGAGGATGGCAGCAGACAAATGGCATGGATAGAAACAGTTAAACAAGCTACATTCTTAATCTCCTGCCAAGATCCACAGACAACACACCCATCCTGAGCCAACAGCACACGTATATTTGAGTGTACATACTGCTGATGCTGATTTTTTAAAAGAACTAACAATTACTATCTAGTTTGTAGAAATAGAAGTATGTTGTGTGTATGTGTGTGCATGCACATGCACACGCGCACATTCCCACATGCACATTTGGAGGACAGAGGTTTCTGTCAGATGTCTTCCTCTTTTGCTTTCTCCCTTCCTTTTGGAGATAGGGTTTCTCACTGAACCTGGAGCGGAAAAGCTCCAGATGCTCCGGAGAGCAGCCTGTCCACTCAAGTCCCAGCACAGCCCTAGGGTGCCTGGTGTGGGCTTAAGAATGCAAACTCAGGTCATGTTTGAACATCAGGTAGTTTACTGACCAGGCTTCCTCCCCAGCCCTTGAATATGCCTTTTTTAGACACGATATAGAGAAAATTCAGTAGGGCAGAGTTGACAGTCAAAGAGGCCTCACAAGCAAGGAGACTCTGAGGACACTAGGAACTGCCCAAGAGGGGCTAAGGATTGAACCCAACGTCTGCTTTGTGCTGGGAAGCATTCTCTGACCGAGTTAGATTATCCTCAGCGCCAAGGATACTTCATTCACTCACTCTCTGCCACAGGGGTGGAAATTTGTGTGACTAAAACAACAATAAATTCAGTCCCTTGGGAGACTCAAGTTAAAGCAAAAGTCCGAACAGTTTGTTTCTGTAACAATGTATTGGACACATAACTAACTGTCCAGATACCAAATTACCTGAGCTGGATTTTTCTTTCAGTATATGCAAGGGTTGTTTTTGTTTTGTTTTGTTTTGTTTTGTTTTGTTTGTTGAAGTGTATTATACTTGCTGACACTGTTAGGAAGAGAGTGATAGGATAAAAATGGGAGTGAGGGATCGGGTACCTTTGGCAGGCTCATGCCAAGGTGTATTCCTGAGAAATTACACCAGGTTGAATGTAAGAGGTTTATTGGGGGCAGAGGAAAGTGAAAGGCTATGACGTGAAGGAGAGAGAAAGGCAGACAGGCAGACAGGCAGACAGTAAGAGAGAACAGGAGAGATGGCACAGAGGCCAGAGAGAGAAAGACGGAAGACACACACACACACACACACACACACACACACACACACACACACACAGATCTGAAGGGGGGGGTCGTTTTATCTGCAGTACACACCTGGTCCACCTAGTGGTGGCAGGTGAAGCCATAGGTAGCTGCTGGGTCCCAAAAGCATGGCAGTGGACTCACCTGTTTGCTAAGGGAGAGAGGGCCTGTTTACCAGAGGGAGCTTCTAACCTTGTTCCTATAAAATCTCATAACAGCTGTCCAGTCCCTTAGTTCGGGTTTCTATTGCTGTGAAGAGATACCATGACCACAGCAACTCTTATGAGGGAAAATTTAATTGAGGCTGGCTTACAGGTTCAGAGGTTTAGTCCATTATTATCAAGGTAGGAAGCATGGTGGCAGACAAGGTGCTGGAGAGGTAGCTAAGAGTTCTATATCTGGATGGGCAGGCAGCAAGAATGACGGCTGGTCCTGGACTGAACTTCTGAAACCTCAAAGCCCAACCCCTGTGACACACTTCCTCCAACAAGGCCACACCTCCTCCAAAAAGGCCACACCTCCTCCAACAAGGCCACACCTCCTCATTGTGCCACTCCCTATGGGCCTAGAGAGGTCATTTTCACTCAAACTAGCACAACCAGATACCCATGTGAATCTAACATTTAATCATTTAAACTCATCTTCCACTGAAGACACAGAAAGGGTACCAGGACTAAACACCAAGCAAAGCCTACACCAATTCCTCTATGCAGTCCACTACTATGCTCCCACAAAGGAGTCATTCAACCAACCCAGCAGCAAATAGACAGTCTCTGATGATGTTTGGTTCTTGACAAACAATTCTAGGAGCTGTCAGATTAGGTTATGTAAGATAATTCAACATGCCTTTTAATCCACCTAAATCCTGAGGAAGCCCAATTCTCAAGCCCTTGGGTGGGGAAAACAAAACCAAATCACAGATAAGTAACCAGTTTGAAAACTAATGAATATTTTATAAAATAAGCCATGAATTCACTCTTCAGCTGCCTGTGCCTCCCCACTTTGGGCTATTCAAATACTGAATCAATGGACCCCAAGAAACTAAAGTTTCTCCAGGAATCTCATGCAAAGAGAAGGAGAAAGCTGAGAAGCAATAAGCAGAGCAAGGAGCTTATTCCCTAGAGAGAGATGTCACACAGCTCTGACGAATTGGCAGACCTCGCTCTGCAGGAAGGACTGGTGCTCATACAGCAGGGACGGGCCAGAGCACGCCTTGGCCAGGACCAGGCCTGGACCTGGACTACACCCCTTGCACCCTATTTAAGCCTAACTCTAATGTAAGGCCCCAAAAGATGGACTTGGAGGGGAGAGGGTGCAGTGGACCTCTTTATTCCTCTTGCCAGTACATTCATATTCAATCAGTATCCTTATTGTATTTAGGTGCTTAATAAGGACCAGTACCAAACTTGGCTGATGAGGAGGCTGTCAGGGCCCAGGTTCACCTTAACGCTGCTAAGAAATCCCAAAGGTCTCCCTCTGGAAGGTCAAAAGTCACTTATTAGAAAATAAACACAAAGCTAGGCATGGTATTGCACTCCTTTAATCCCAGCACTCAGGAGGCAGAGGCAGGCGGATGTCTGTGAGTTCGAGGTCAGCCTGGCTATGGAGATACAGGACAGCCAGGGCTATTTATTATACAAAGAAACCCTGTCTCAAAAGAAAACACACACACACACCAAACAGAATTGCCTAAAGCAAATGGGTGGTAGGAGGATGTCCGGGCCTCCAGTTCAGAGCTTGGGCCATCATAACTCTGCCAATGTGTGTTTTACCTTATGAGCCTTTGCTCATAGCCTTTGCTATGAGTCTTGGGTATTCAACTAAAAAGGCTAGGTAAGAAGCTACCTCATTGGGGATTCTGGATTAAAATGATCTGCATTTATAATTATTCTAAGTATTTCCAAATTATGAACAGGAGTGGAGTTTGTTTTCTGCTGATTAAAAAATGTGCTTCTGAAGGCAGTGGAAGTGTGATGTGATGAGACACGGTTTGAAATTCAGCAATGTATATACGTGGCATCTCAGAAGAGCCATGGGAAGTGTTCGGGGCATTCTCAGGTGGCACAGTCATTAGTATCCCCAGGAGACATAGTGGGCTGGGTCCAAAGAAGCTAAGCATCCGCATATGCATAGGACAGGCATGCCTGTGAGGAATAAGGAGGAATCTGGTTTGCAAACCATTTGTATCCTTTAATGACCTATGATTAAAACATTTAATTCTACGTCTTAAGTTCCTTTAAAAGAAATTGTGTGAGCTAGGTATGGTGGCATCCACCTGTAATCCCAGCAGTCAGGGAGGCGGAGGCAGGTGGATCTCTGTCAATCCGAGGCTAGCCTGGTCTACAAAGTGAGTCCAGGACAGCAAAGGCTACACAGAGAAACCCTGTCTCAGAAAAAAATATGTGTGAATGACGTTGCTGACCTAAAAGAAGGTCTTATGGTGATAAACGGACGATGATATGGCATGGGGGTTAGAGCAAAGCCTACTCTCAGCCCTAGTGTTGCTGATCTAGGTGGACTCAGCTTAACCTCATCAGTTTCCAAATCTGTAAAACCCAACTTAAATCATGAACTACAAGGAAGGGCGACTCAGAGCACAGTAACCAACACTTAGCATTCGTCCAGGGCTTACTATCAATGGGCATTTCTCTATGATCTCTCCACACCATGGTACGGAGCCTAGACACTTCAGGTGACTACGTCCATCTCTGATTGCCTCTGAAAAGAACAATCAGTAAAACAGGAGTGAGGTTTATCTATTGGTGATGCTGACATTTTAGCAAACTATTTTTCAAAACCACTTTGCAATCTGTTAGAACAAAAAAGAAGACAGCACACAAATAGCACAGTACAAGACAGGTTTCCAGAAGAGTCCTATGATAGAACGCATATTCTAAAGGGTTATGTGACAAAGCTCGGGTTCCAAACTCCATGTTAAATGCTGAAATAGCTAAAGCAACAAACAAAGCAACAACAACAACAAAATTAATACAGGGTTCTGGAGAGATGGTACAGCAGTTAAGATCACTGACTTCTCTTTCAGGAGATTTGGGGTCAATTTCTAACACCCACATGGCAGCTAATAACTGTCTATAACTTCAGTTCTAGTCATCCAATACCCTCTTTCTGACTTTCCTAGACATCAGGCACACACATGGTGCACAGACATACATGCAAGCAAAACACAAATACACATAATATAAGGGTAAATTTCAAAAATGAAAACAAAAAAAAAATCGATGCCAGTTTCTCTGAACTTCCTCTCTCTGCCCCCCATTAAGAAAAAACTTGGGAGCCAGGTATCATGGTGCACACCTTTAATCCCAGCACTTGGAAAGCAAAGGCAGATGGATCTCGGTGTGTTCCATGCCTGCCAGAGCCACATACTCAGACCCTGACTCATAAACAAAAAAAATGAGCAAGCAAACAAACAAAAACCCTTTGGGAAATATAGAAACTAAATAAAACACAGAAGTCAGTTAACCTCAACAAATGCCTCTGACCAGAATGGCAAACATTTAGGAAGGGCAGAGGAAAATGTCATACATAATGGTGACACACAGTGAAGGCAAAATACAACAGTCCTTCCTGTCCAGTGGCTCTATGGGGAACACTCAGCACATGCAGCGGAGGGCGTGTGTTCACACTCCTCTTTCTCACATGCAAGTGCTGATAGCCAAGAGTCAAGATGGTGCTTTATGGGGGGCACAATCACTGACTGAACTGCATTGCGCCCCCAACTCAAATTTACTTAAAATACCTCAATTTTATGGGAAAATGTTTTAAGCAGAATGTGGATTCATCAGTACTTTCTCACAAATACAAGCAGAAAAGAACCAGATTAGTCAAAATAATGTCTGTAAGGCTGTTTACACAGGAGATGCCCAAGGGCTAGTTTTCCCGAGCCAAATAAAACCTCATAAGGCATAAACCTTGTCTCCCATATACAGGAGTGCAACATGAAACAACAAATAAAAGGTTACTCCTCCTCCTGTACTGGCTGAAGTTTTAAGATCTACAGAATGGAGCTGGTTCAAAAAGAACCTATCATTTCAGAGGTTGAAACTGTGCATCTATTAAAACAAAGGGGAAACTGGGCATGGTGGCGCATGCCTGTGATTCCAGCACTTGGTAAGGCAGAGGCAGGCGGATCTCTTTGAGACTGAGGCTAGCCTGGTCTACAAAGCGAGTCCAGGACAACCAAGGCTACACAGGGAGACCCTGTCTCAAAACAAAACAAAACCACCAACAGCAAAAAAGCCCAAATGGTACAGATTTCCAGTTGCATATGGACTGAATGGAATCACCCCCAAGAGGGATTATAAGAGGCAAAGAGCTGGCTTAGAGTGGTGCGTATGTAACACACAGTGTGCTTATGTAGACCTAGAGTGCTTCACACACACACATTAGAACTTAAACTCTCTGGGGAAAGGCAAGGGCAAGTGAGGTGACAAGAGGGGCTTTCTCTGTCTTGTTGCTTGGGAAACTTTCTGAAGCCAGAAGCATATATTTAATCTAATTTCAAAACAAATAGAAATGTCTTTTCTGTAAAAGAACACGAGCTCCCAGCCTGCCACGTTTCCTTCAATACAGAAGCTATGCACGGCACTAGTCAGGGAGACAAGCATGGCAGTCATCATGCAGACAAGGCAGCTTCCTGCCTTCCTTCAAAACCCCCATCTTTCCTTTCCCACATTGGAGCAGATGAGGCGCCTGCCTGCATTAGCCTCCAGGAAACAGGCATGGGAAACACTCGAGAGGTCTGCTCTTGTATGCTGGTGAAAATACTTCTTTAACAGCTCTAAACACCTCAGTGCTCTTGCCATCTAGCAGGTGTGGCCTCAAGTATGCTGTTCTGCATGAAGTAAGCATCACAGGGAACAATCTGCTGGCACATGGCTACACGGCTGCTCTTTATCCCCAGCCAAGAGCCTCGGAGGCAGGATAAATCTGCTTGCATCAGTAACTGGCCACCTAGGACTCACTAAACAGGATCACAAATACTGGGCGCATTGCCACCAATGCTATGCTCTGTCCATCGCTCCCTCTGCCATCACCAAATACCACCCCCAAAAGCAACAACGCACACAGTATGGTAAACATGCCCAACTAGCCCATTTCCTCAACAACACTCAGGGCAACCCAGCTGGGAATGCACAGATGCTGCCATATACCCAAGAACGAACAGACAGGCTATATTGCTCCTCCATGACTGCCAGACCCCACTCTGAAGACAATTCATTAACCTCTAAGCTCCCTTACCCAGCTGGTCTTATGGATTTAGGAGACAAGAAACAGCTCCTCCCTAGTGCTGCCCAAGCCAGGTCACTAACTTGGATGGAATTATTCACTGTAAGCCACATGAGCTACACAATGAGAAAAACCAGGAATGCCACCCACTTATGGCCAGGAGCAGCAGTGAACACAGGCTTGCAGAGCGTCTCACAAAAGCTGGTCCTCAATGTCACTAGCATTGCTGTTGTCTATAGACATGAACTTAAAGCGGATCTTTTTGGTCTCCCAAATCCCATTCTAATTTCCAATCAAAATGACTTTAAAAGGGAGAGCCAAGACTGGAACTCAGTGGCAGAGCAACCAAAATGCACACCCGAAGGCCTGCATTCTCTTCCCAGCGCTGCCTGAGATTTTTAAAAAAAGAAAGATGTGAACCAAGTAGAAACTGGAGCAGGAGGGGTAGGGATGAAATTATCCTAGTTGCCTCCACTGTGCTGCCTCTGTGGGAAAGTCCCTACTGTTATCAGAGTGAGCTCTGCAGCTCGCCAGCAAACTTTCCCAAATTTGACCTGTCAGGAGGGAAAGTAACACTGGATCCACTCACACCTTTCTCCACAATATGAGCAGTCACTGCTAGATGGTCTCAATACTATTTGGTTGAACTTCCCACACTACCATCTGTGTAAGGACCCATCTGCACTAGAGTGTGCAGCCCACTCACTACTTAATTGCTAGCACTTTGCACAATGACTGTGGACTAACAAGAAAGGGGGAACCCATCTTTTGAAGCAGCGCAGTGCACAAAGCCCATGCCCTGTTAAAGCTGGGAGCGACGCCAGGGCCTTCCCAGGTCTATCTGATTGAACTTTCACACACAGAGCTGAATGGAACCAGTAAAATTCGGTATGGTAACCCAAAGGGTAAAGTGGGAATTAAGTTGCAGAGCCTTCATTTAACAGATCCGTTAATTCATCCCGCTTAGTTTAACTTCCAACCTCTTGGTTTCGGATGTCATTGTAACCATAGTGTCTGTTTACCCGTTGTAAGGGGGGCCACAGCTATCTCTGCATTGTGCTCTTCTCCTTCAGCTGAGGAAGCTGCTGCTAAGCACACTCAGAGTGAAATTACCCCAGTAACAATGTTCAGGGAGGTCGGTTTCTCACTCTGAACAATATGAGAATGCAGACTCCAAAAACAGGGTTCTCTAGAAGAACGTGTCCTAATGCGTGCGGGTAGAGGGTGCAAGCCTTTAGTCCCAGCACTGGGGAGGCAGAGGCTGCAGGATGTCTATGAGTTTGAGGCCAGCCTGGTCTACAAAAGGAGTTCCAGGCCATACAGTGCCACATATCAATGCCCTGTCTCAAAATAAACAAAGCCCAACATACTCTAAAGGGGCATCAATTTGATTGGCTTACATGATGGGGGCCAAGCAGTCTGACACCACCACCCTGGAAGTGCAGAGGAGGGGACACAATGGCTACTCTGCCCCCACAAATGGTCCCTCAAAAGTCTCAATATGGTGCTGAAAGCCAGGCAGCTTCCCGGAGAGCTGCTGGAATTGAGTGCTTGTCAGAGGTTGCAGAAGCTGGCCAGGAGGTCAACGGGGTGATGGTAAGTGGTGTCATCTCTTTCTAGCAACATGCTAACAATTAAGTACTGAGTGGACTGCACACTCTAGTGCAAATAGATCCTTAGACTGGACTGATGGTTGTGTGGGAAGTTCAACCAAGGAGAACTTACACTAGGATACGTTCCTCTAGAGGACCCAGTCTTTGGAGCCTTCCTCGTTTCTAGATCCAGGAACACTGGGTAAAGAGGAACTGTTACCATATACTGGGTGCTGATGAAGAGTACATACAGCCTTCTAGAAAGTCTTGGTCCAGCCCTGCAAGGAACTGCCACCTCATTAGCATTGTAACTGATCTTCAAAGGGGGCATTCCACTATTCCACCAAACCATCTGCTTCAGTATAATGGGGTCATGGTTAAGACCAGGGAATTAGATGGGCATGAGTCCACTGACACAGTTGCCTATAAAGTGCATTCCTTGGTCTGCAACACTTCAAGGAAAAAAATGATTCTCCAAGTCCATGAACAGCAGTTCCATCAGAAGTAGTAACACCAAAAAAGGCAAATCTGTCTCCAGATTAAGTGCCTATTCTAAAAAAGACAAAGCACCGTCCTTTCCACAGCCACATAGGCTGGAGTCTTATACCAGATCAGCAAAGGCTGGAAGTAGTGGTGACAGATGCCTCCTTCAGAAAAGAGCAGCAAAGGTAAGCACACGCTGCCTCCTCTTAAGACTGCTTGTTGCTTGCTTGCTTCCTTCCTTCCTTTATTCATTTTTTTTTTGGTTTTTTCTGTGTAGCCCTGGCTGTCCTGGACTCACTTTGTAGACCAGGCTGTCCTCCAACTCACAGCGATCCACCTGCCTCTGCCTCCCTCATTGCTGGGATAACAGGCGTGTGTCACCATGTCCGGTTTATAGCCTCCTTATATCTGGACCAGCTTTGGACAGCCCTTTGAGGGTGGCCTCCCCGCCCCATGGTTTCCCCTATGAAACACTGTCACACACAACCAGAGGTGTTTCTAGGTGATTCTGAATCTTGCAAGCTGACAATGAAGACCAACTATCACACTGACAATTAGAGAAATAAAGCTCAGTCTCAATGACTTCACAATCTGTGAAAGGCACTGGGATAACGCCACTTGTAAACCATGATGGTTCTGTTCTTTATACTTAGAGGGAAGAGCTCAGATCTAACCATCTCATCCTTTTTATCCTTAAAATTATTTTTAGCGTGTCAAAATACACATCACAAAATCTACCATCTCAGACATTTTTAGGTACGCAGCCTATGCATTAAGAACACTCACACTGTAGCTGGGCGTGGTGGCTTTAATGGCAGCACTAGAGAGGCCAAGGCAGGTAGATTTCTGAGTTCAGGCTAGCCTTGTCTATACAGAGTTCCAGGAAACCAGGCTATCTAGAGAAAATGTGTCCAAAAAACCAACCAAACAAAATTACAACCACATTATCATGTCACCCAAATTTCTCCATCACCCCAAGCAGAAATTCTGTTACACAACAGTTCCCCATTCCCACTCCTGGCACCAGGAAATCATCATTCACTGGCAACTTCTAGGGCCTCCACCAAATGGACAATAACCTTATTTGTTCTTTTGTGATGGATTTTTTTTATTTAGCAAAATGACTTCATGGTAATACATGTTGTGCCATGTGTTAAAATTGTTTTCCTCTTTATGTGTGTGTAGTATATGTGTATGAATGCATACACAGACACACAGACACACAGACACACACACACACACACACACACACACACACACACACACACACCACTGGGGGACCCAATGGTCAACATCAGTGTTTTCCTCTATCACTCTCAACCAACTTCTTCTTTGAGACAAGGTCTCTCAATGAATCTAGGCTCACTGAGTAAATAGCTCACCAGCTGTCAGGGAATCCTGTCTCTCCCTCCCTAGTGCTAAGATTATAGGTGGATACTATAATACCCAGTTTGCTTTTAACTGATTATTCGGTAATCTCATATGATGCATCCCAATCACACTAACCTCATCTTTTTATGCTCATCCTCTTCTCTGTGAGCAAGTCCATTTTGTGTTGTCTGTATATTCATTGGCACATGGTCAAATTCCAAGTGGCTAGCCCCTCCAGAGAGGATCATCTTTCCCTGCCAGAAGTTATCAGTTGAGGAGAGCCAGTGGTCAGAGACGGGTGGGGCCAGCTTTCCTGTACTCATGTACATTAATGTGGCTTTAGGCAACAGCCCAGACTGTGGACCTCCACTTGGGCTTCAGTGGTGACAGAGACCACAGACATCTACCAGGCCCTTGGCCCTATCAGGATCATAGACCTGCTCACGGCCCTCAGCAGCTGCATAGGCCATGAATATCTGGATTTTTAAATGTGGGCTCTGAGGATCTAAATCCAAGTCCTCACACATGCATGGCAAGCACTTTACTGTCACAACTCCCCAGCCCCAATTTCCTTCTTTTAAAAGCAAAATAATCTCATTCTACTTTGCATGTGGCGCATGTTCTACTTCTCCATTCATATATCAATGAATATTTAGATTGCTTCCAACTCTTAGCTATCATAAGTAATATTGCTGTGAACATGGGTGGGTGTTTAAGGTTCTATTTGCAATTATCCTGTATATCTAACCAAGGGTGGCATTGCCTGGTCACATGTAGTTCTAGTTTTCATTCTTTGAGGAACTGCCATTATTTTTTCCATGGTAGCAGGGGCCATTTTAAATCACCATCAAGAACACAGCAGGGCTCCGATTTCCCCCACAACCTCATCAACATACTTGTTATTTTCTGTTTTTTAAGACATCTTTAAAATCAATTAATTGAGTTCATTTTTAATCTCATCTATGCAGTGGCTAAGAGTGTCAGAAAACTGGATTTGCATCAATACTCTAAATACTCACCCCTTGGGAGGCGATTTTAATAAAGCAGCTGAGAAGAAAATGAAGAGAAGGAGAGAAGGAGAAAAGGAAAGAGAGCGAGCCATGGAAACAGCTGCACACAGATCTGAATCAGGCACTTCCCACGTAAAGCATCTCTGTAACCTCCGGTCTCTTTACCTGTGCCCCAAATACATTGTCTTCAAAGCCCCTGGGAGAAGTTACAGAATCCCACACAGCACACCATCAGCACCTCGCGGGCACTGAGATGACTGAAGTTCGGATGGGAAGGAAGAGAAAGCTTTGTCATCCTAGAAAGCCACCACAATTTACAAAGACCTCATATTAGAATTCCCATACAGACTTACCATCCATTCAGAAGATACTGCCTTGCACACCTGGGCATATAGTTCCTCGGCCTCAAGGGCATCCTTACAGTTAACATCGTAGCATTTTCTCATCTACCCTTTTTAAAATGTAAGAATACAAACATATTCTTCCAGAGAGTAGACAGGAGGTCAGAAGGTAAGCAGTGGCGAAAGCACTAAATTACACCTCTTTTCACAGTGTGAAAGCAGCAATAAGAACTTATCATGTACCTGAAGTTACAATTAACCTAGCTATATAGCCAAAAAAGGGGAGGCCATTGTGAGGCAACTGTTGTCCCCTCTTGTCTTGCTCAGCCAATTACAATGGCTCTTTTTTAAAACTTTGCTTTAGGCTACATTCTTATGGTATGTTGAAAAATTAACGCATCATTGAAGACTGCACAGATTATCTTTTTCTTGAATCATATCTGGTTTTTCCATGATATTCAGAGGAGCAGGGCTATGCATTCAAAATTATGCACCCTAACCTCCCACCAAATAGCTGCCATTAGCCTGTTTCTAGAAACTTATTAATAAATTATAGCAAAAAAAATGTATTTTTATACCTTGGAATGTTATAAATACCAGCTGAAGTGTTATAAAAAAGATGAACACATTTAAGAACTTTATGCTTCTAATCTGCAGGAACCTTCTTCTCATTTGAGATTCATCAACATTACAATGTATTCTGAATTGGCACATTATTTACATACTCTGCTGAGAAATAATCAAGTAACAGTCTAAAACTAGTTATGCTACTGGCTTGGGTCTCTTCTCTTTCCATTCAGTAATATTGAGCTATATCCACCTCTTTCTTCTATCCACCCAAAGAAACAGCCTAAACAACACATCACCTTGATAATGGTGTTGCCTTAGGTTTATTCATCAGGATTTAAAAGGAATCTATTTACTCGTTTGAATATTCCAATTTCTGTAAGCCCAAATTTCTTATCAATTATCTTATATTTTAGAATGAACTTATTAAACGAGCCTACCTCCCTAACAATCCGACTTTGATAAGAAAAAAAAAAAGAATGTTTTGAAGGCAAAATAACCAGAATACAAGCAAGTTTAGGATCAGTTCTATCCACATAGACCTTTTGCAGTTTTTGTTCTGCCAAAATTAACTCCTTTTCTGCTTCATCAATTAGACATCTTGTACTGTTTAAATGTGAATCCCCCTGTAACATTTGAAATGTTAACATTTGAAATTTTACTTAACTCATAGGTTGCTAGTCCAATTGTAGGCTTTAACCAGTTAATGTCTCCCATTAATTTTGAAAGTCATTTAGTGTTTGCAATTGATCTCTATAGATCTGTAGCTATTGAGGTCTAATTTTTTGTTCAGTTACCTTATAGCCTAAATAGGTGATTGAATCTCCCCTTTGTATTTTTTCTACAGCAATCTGTAATCCCCAACATGGCAGAATTCTTTGTATTTCTTTAAACATTTTTTTTAAAGTCTCCGAATCAGAATCAGCCAACATAATGTCATCCATATAATGATAAATGATAGACTGAGGAAACTGCCTGCGAATTATTTCCAATGGTTGTTGCATGAAATTTTGGCATAAGGTGGGGCTATTCAACAGTCCCTGTGGAAGTACCTTCTAATGGTATCTCTTCATTGGACCACTACTGTTCAGTGTAGGTACTGAAAAAGCAAACCTTTCTCTATCCTTCTCATGCAAAGGTATCATAAAAAAAAAAAAATCTTTTAAATCAATTATTATTATAGGCCAAAACTTAGGTAACAGGGAAGGTAAAGGAATTCCAGGCTGTAAATAACCCATCGGTTGGATTACCTTATTTACTGCTCTCAAATCTGTTATCAGCCTTCAGCGGCCTGACTTCTTTTTTACCACAAACACAGGGGAATTCCAAGGGCTAGTAGACTCGTCTATATGCTGAGCCTCTAGTTGCTCTTGTACTAAATAATGAAGCGCCTGCAATTTTTCTTTTGTTAAGTAAGGGTCACTGCTCTTGCCACACTGGGCTGTTTGAAATCCATTTTAGGGGCAGGGCTGTTGGTATCTCAGCAGTGGCCACCCTTATAAATCTGGAAACTCAATACCTGTCTGATTTTGGACAATGGGTATAGCCTGCAGTTGTTCCTGATAATTCACTGTAATATCTCCCCCAGAAGCATGTACCATTTCACCCCTAGCTTCAACCTTGTTTGTCTCTGTAATCGCAGAAATATTAATCTGAGTACCCCATTTGTTATAGGAGATCCCTTCCCCATAGATTTATGGGTATGTCAGCCACATAAGGTCTCAGCTTCCCTGTCTGCCCTTCTGGTCCCACACATTTAAACCACTATACACTTTGTTGTATTTGGGATAATTTACCAATTGCTATAATTTCTGTATTAACCTTCTGAAGTGGCCAATTTGGATTCCAATACTTGTTTGAAATAACTGTGATATCGGCACCGGGATCAAACAACAAACAATTCAACACCATTCCCTTGTATCATTAATTTAGGTCTCTGATCATTAATTATTGTTTGCCAGAACACATATTTCCCTGTACTTCCAAATGCACCTGTTCATTCTACTGGAGCAGCTTTGCCCTTAACGTAAGGAAAGAGTAATAGCTGAGCAATTCTATCCCCTGCATTAATTTGCATCCCCTTTTTTTACACATGCCATGATTTTGATTTCCTCTTTACAATCCCCATCTACAATACCAGGATGCACAATAAGACCCTGAGAAGTCAATCCACTTCTTCCCAGAATTATTCCGACTGCCCCCGGAGGCAAAGGACCATAAACACCAGTACTTAATTTGTAACATTCAATCTGTGGAGATAATATAATAGATATATTTGAGGCCAGATCCAAGGCTGCACTGTCTTCAGTAGCATGCATTAGATCAGTAATATCTAATTCCCACTTTCCTGTGATTCCGATACTTCTGGACTGGCCAGGGAAATCTGGCTCGTATTATGGTGGGGCCCCGAGCCCATGGGCCCCTCCTGCCCTTTCCCACCGGCAAGATATTACCTTGTACATCACATTTAGATTGACAATCCTTAGCCCAATGCTTTCCTTTCCCACATCTGCTACAGTATCCTGGAAGTCTAGGCATCTCACAGCCATCATGGTCAGATGTTCCTTGTTCTGCCATACGAGTACCATTTCCTCCACATTGAGTGCATCTGTTATTCTGAAGTCTGGAACTTTGAACCTTCCAGTTTCTTTGTACATGACCAATTCTGCCACAATTAAATTACTGGGTATTATGATATCTGGGACCTATGGCCATAGCTTGACCTACAATATTGTTTTGGTGTTCTGGAAAGCTAATATTAACTGTTTCTCTTACCCATTCACCTAATGGAGCTCCTCTTTCCTTTAAAGGGTCTAGTTGCCTGCTTACACTCCGTGTTAGCATTCTCATATGCCATAATGAGGTTCAATGCCTGTTTAGTGTCAGCATCTGCTACAGCTCTATCTAGTGCTGATCCCAATCTCTGCAAAAATTCTGTGAAGGCCTCCCCAGGCCCTTGGGATATCTTAATAAAGGGAACAGTTATTTTACAAGGTCCCTCCACCAGGTCCCGAGCTAAAACTAGTGAAGTCCAGAGATGATCAGCCAAAAACCAAGTCCCAACCAAAAGCCTCTCCTCTCCTGTTTTGAGCTCATATATATGAGCCTTCTCAGTCTCCTCAAGAGTGTTTTTCACCAAGCTCCCCCACGAAGTAGTTCAACTTCTATGTGGAAAAACATCCAGCTTTCTCACATCTAAGTGGTAAACATCCTGCCCTCTTCTCCAGCCTACACTTGGAATCAAAACAGAAAGAAACAGGTTTATCTCCCCTTCAAAATTTCTGTAGTAAAGGGCCATGGATATGTAATTTTAACTATTTCTATGGTGGTTCAAGGGCTCTTTAAGCCAGTCCTCAGAATGCTAGGGGTCACATCACATGCTGGAGACCAATTATTGCTGGGTCTTGGTGAACTGGGCTGAAACACTAGTGGACACAAAGCATGCTCAACATGATGAACTCATAAAGTAGTGCCACCGCCCTAATCAACAGCAAGAGCACACATACTGTCCCTACACCATCTGCCTGGAGTACCTGGCATTGTACCATCTCCTCTCTGCCCTCTAAAGTTTCCTTGCAAATTGACCCCACCCCCAGAAGAAGCTGAGTGCCTCTGAGAGGAGTTGGAGGGGGTACGGGATGGTGAAGATGATCAAATTATACTGTATACACGTTCAAGAGTCTCAAAGAATTTGGGGGGTGGGAGGAGATGGGTTTCTCTGTGTAGCCTTGGCTGTCCTGAACTCACTTTGTAGACCAGGCTCACCTCTAATTCACAGAGATCCGCCTGCCTCTAACTCCTAAATGCTGCAATTACAGGCTACAGGCGTGTGCCACCACATCCAGCTGAATAAGTAGTTTTTTTAAAGGGGAAAAAAGAAGTTAAATACTGACAAGCAGGGTAGCTTCTCTGTCTTTCTTCTTACTCTCACCCCCCCCCCAGTAAAGCCTGAATTAATTAATTAACTAATTAGTTAAATGCTGGATTACATGCAGCTCATTTTGTGAAGAACAGCCATACTGTTTTGCAAAGCGACCTGGGTGTGCTACTTTTTGCCCACCACTGACACCATTCTCACCAGGACTACTATTTAGACCCACATACCTAAAAGTCAGAGAGCTTTCAAATCGCAAACTACCACCTTTGACACAGAACCTGGTTCACAGTGCTTGGACGGAAACATACGTCTCAGGAGTCTCGCTGTGATGATTCAACTCCAGATTTTTACAGCATTGCCCAGGGCACGCAAATGACAGTCCACTCATTCAGAGCAGTGACGTCACAGATAGAGCGCCTGGGAGCTACACTCCTCTGGCTACAGTCTAGTTTCAGCAGCTGCATGAACGTCCTTTGTAACAGTTTTCTCCCCAGCACTGGGCGCAGCATGGATCCAGCAGAGACCACAAACTACATTTAATTCTCAAGTCTTCTTCATCCCCCATTACACCAACACAAGCCTGCTTTGACGTTTTATGGGATTACATTGCTGCTTTTGGGTATATCCTTCAATAGCAACATGACTTCTTTCTGCTTTGTTCCCTGATGAACTCATATGGCTGATTCTTAGCTGGGGCACACTGCCTGCTGCCAATACTAGAAATGTGAACTTTGACCCCTTGTGCAAGGTGTTGTTGGTTTTCACCAAATTGCTTCTACTTTCTTCTGAAACTGACCCACGCTATTTCATTTGTGGGAAGAATGATTATCTCTGATTTCAGTATCTGACCTACTCATCTCTTTGGTTGGGATTTGTGCCTGCTACTTGGGGACTGTCTGTCCCACAGTTTACAGTCTAGTTAGATAAGGCAGACATGCTCAAGCAAGTGAGTAAAGCACACACTGTGTGCTTTGGTAAAGCACTCCCCAGAGAACAGTACGAAATTCAGGACACTGGGAGGTCAGAAGGAAGCCTCCGGTCCGGTAGTAAAACAGTGCAAAAAACAAGAGTCATAAACCACCAGTTGTTTTGTGTCACTTCTGGCATACAATTCAGAACAAATCTAAACTCTTCTATGGACAACCAAGGTCTGCACAGAATAGCCTGGCTTCCCGTGGGTTTAGTTCCTGCCATCTCCTCTTGCTACTCATGCCGGGCAACCCTATCTATTCTTCCTCCAAATGTGCCCTGAGGCGTCGCCTTACTCATGTTCCCCTTGCCCCTGACTAACTGCAGTAGCTCCCTTCTCTTATCATCTTCACCAGAGAAGTCCTCTGATGCTCAGCGAAGGGAACGAGGGTGGGAATGACCCGTTCACAAACTGTCAGTGCAACAACCCATGAAAGAAAGGCTCCCAATTATCTAAGAGAAGTACTACACTATCAATTTTATCAACGGTAAACAAAATTTTGTAATAAGTGCAAAATACCTTGCTATATTTTAATTACAGAGAATATTTGATCTAATGCCTTTAATGTTTCCCTCTTCTTACAGTTCATTAAGAACATCAGTTTGAGCCGGGCAGAGGTGGCACACGTCTTTAATGCCAGCACTCAGGGAGGCAGAGGCAGGTGCATCTCTGTGAGTTCAAGGCCAGCCTGGTCTACAAAGTGAGTCTAGAACAGCCAAGACTACACAGAGAAACCCTGTCTCAAAAACAAAAAAAAACCATCAGTTTGCCATCAGGCAGAGTGGCACACGTTTGAAATCCTAGCTCTCTGGAAGCAGAGGCAGGCAGATCTCTGAGTTCTAGGCCAGCCTGGTCTACAGAGTGAGTTCCAGGACAGCCAGGGATACCCAGGGAAACCCTGTCACAAAAAAACAGACCACCACCAACAACAAAAAAACCCCACATCAGTTTGCACATGTAACTCCATATGACTCATACAGAGGCTAAGAAAAATTAATAGGTAATTCTTGAGCAAAAGCAGTCTGTAAATAATTACCATGAATACAGACAAGATGTGTGCGCCCCAGCCTGGAAGATGGGAAAAGGTGTCTAACCCACGTTTGATCCCTGGAACTCACATAATAAGCTAGCCATGGTAGCACACATCTCTAATCCCAGCATTCTTACAGTGATATGAGAGGCAGAGACAGAAAGTAGGCTGGTCATAGGCCAGCTAGCCTAGAGATGCCACAGACATTTCTAGAATGTGTGAGATAAAGGCCCCACTTTCAAAGAGGTTTTAAAAAAAATGTGGTAGGAGACTCTGAGGAGGCCAGCAGCTTAAAACAAAACAAAACAAAACAAACAAATAAACCCTGCTTTTTATACAGAAGCTTGACAAACCCAGAACCCACAATGGAAGGAGAGAACTGACTGCCAAAAGTCATCCTCTACCTCTACGTGTGCACAGCAGCATACCTGTACACATGCATACGTACATGCATGTACATATATGCATGCACACATGCACAGACACACTTCAAATATGCACAAACGTTAATGATGAATAAAAATGCCTTTTTTTTTTTTTAAGAAAAGAAAACTGTGATGACATGCTAAAATATGTGGTATCATTAAAACTCTCTGGTGGGGGAGGGGGAACTCAGGGTTACTTTCCAGATCATTGTATGCGATTACATACACAATTACAGTTCTGCATAGAGGTATTTAACAAAATTGGCCATCTTGCTTCACAGTCCATTTTTGTTATGTTTTGTTCTGTACGTGTGCAGGACGAGGGGAGAAAGGGTTGGAATTTGTCTACCTATTTGAGCAGAAGGCTTGCTTTGTGGGTGCTAACTGTGCTTTCTACTCCACAAGACACTTGCAATTTGCAAATGTCTGGAGTAGGTGTTGCCTTCCCATTCCCATTACATCAAGATACCACTGGCCAAGCCCTCACTGAGCCTTCAGGAACTCCCTCCCCCCTCCCCCTCCCCACCCCCTACCCCCCACAAGGCTGCTCACTAGACCTAAGTAGTCTGTAACTACAGCTGATGAAAAACACTTACCTGAGGAACTCTACACATGAATGGCCACCTCCAGCCTCTCCCTATAGAAAGATCCACAAATGAGGAAAGACATCGAAAAAATGAAAAACAGAACAGCATGACAAGTAAGGAAAGGAAGCTGTCAGCCTGGGTTCATTCCATGACTCAGCTCTTAAAGGCTAACCTTGAGGAGAGCTGCCTGATTCCCATCTGCCCAGGGTGAGCTGACTGCATTCTATCCAAGCATTCTACGTGCAAGTGTACAGGTCAGCGTTTTCACAGAGAATGCTATGGGGCTAGGGCAGAGATGCTTTCCCTTTCAGCCTTCAGATCCTACTGTCAAGTGTGGCACACGGGCTTTTTCTAAGGGGAAAAGTTCACAGGAAACACAAATTCCTCCTCTATAACAATCCCCCAAACCTTGATTGATTTGTTCACAGCTCAGGAAAGGAACCTGACACTCAAATAAGAATCTCAGCCCTTGTCAACTTGTCGTATGACACGAAGATAATGAGAACAGAAAGGCAGAGTTAGGCCAAATCTGAAATGTCGTCAAGTTCTATTCACATAAAACCATGACCTGAAGGGGTGAGGGAGACAGAAACATCAGGCTGAAGCACTTTAAATCCTCACTGACAGGTGGAGGCAAAATACCCCATTCTCCACAGACATGCAGGAAACGAGAGCCCCAAGCTGGGAGCCCGACTTGTAATGCCTCCCAAGACCTTAGGCCTCTGAGTAAAATTTTACAAATTCCTCTTTCTTTGTCACTAATAGGAAATAACGGGCCAGAGGGAGGATGATCTTGCAGGATTGTGTGAAAAGAGCCAAATGCTGTGGTTTGTTTGTTTGTTTTGTTTTGCTTTAAAAAGCTGACGCAGAACAAGGCACTAACCCTATGTGCCCCAGAGTAAGATGCAATGTCTAGTTCCCAGGTTTCAGCTGAAAAAAGCAGAGCATGCAGCCTGCCCTCCAGTGATAAATGTGAATGCTGCCCAAAGGCAAACACCACTTCCTGTTTCCATGGGCCTTGGAGGACTCAAGACTGTGAGAAGGTACATTACACTGGTACGGATCTTTATAGTGAGCACGTCATCAGGATCAAATTTCACCAAGAGAAAGAAAGAATGTCATGCTAGCCAAGCCACACACATGACACCAGGCTTCCTTGTAGCTAGAAATCATCTCAAGTCCCTGGAGTGCAGAAACATGTTACACATGTTGAGAAAAGTGTCTGAGTAAAGGCCTGCATGAAGAGACCCATGTTTCCCGTCAATATTGGAACACACAGTACCAGATACAGACTCACACCTGAAACTCATGCAAAACTACTGACATCAGGGTGTGTAGTGGGGCTCCATCCGGGCCTCTCTCATGGGGATCTGATGAAGTCTGGGTATCTGGGTGGTGCCTGAGAATCTGTGCTTGTAACAAGCACCTGAGGATCTGTATAAGCTCAGGCAAGTCTGGGAACACTGGAGCAGACAAACAGCCCTTAATACTAGCACCAATTACACTAGCTTATAAATGGGAACAATAGGGAAAAAACGGTCTTATACAATACTACCATCATCACCAAGGAATGCTGGTGAGTTGCACAACACTATATGGCTAATCTGTGATAGAACTGAGATCTGGCAGTTGGATGCCGAACTCCAAAAGCATACTGTGACCATTATAAACACAGCCTCCCTGGCAAGCACAGATCCTGCCTACCTTGTAAAAAGTAACAGCGGAGAACTATTTCGGAGTTAATCCTTACACATCACCTCCTGCAAGCTGAGACCCATGATATTTCTATGTGTACTATCTTCATATATCTTGAGTCAAGTTTCGGTCTTAGTTTTCAGATTTGTCCCTGGGAGTTAAAAGAGCCAAGCAAAAGGCCAAGGGGGGTCATCCCATACAATTAGTTTGGCAGAATTATAGTGTGCTATAATTTAACCCCCCACCATCTGTGAGATAGAAGGCTAGTGAAAAAGGAACTTTTATTGACCTATTTTAATTGTTGGTCTTGGAGGCTTACTGCCTCCTTCTGCTAACCTAGGCCTAGTCCTGGAAGTGTCTAGCCTCTGTACAATCTAACTGAGGCCTAGATTGTTTCAGCCCCTGACACTTACTGCTTAATAAGCTCACCCTTTCTTGTCCTGGCTGGTTCAACTCAGCTGTTCTGGCTCAATCTCTTCTCCCAGCTGATTTATTCAATCTGGCTTTTTTCTCAGCCCCTGAATTATTCTGCTTGGCCTCAAACGAATTCCATCAATCTGCTCTAATCTGCTGGCTCCTTCTCATTCTCTGGCTCATTTGGTCTTCACCTGAGTTCTCTCCCTGCAACCAGTCTCTCTATTACTGTCCTTGTAAAACTGCCCCCTTTCCCTCTCTACGTTGCCCCTTAAGTGGCTTCCTTGCCCTCTATCTTCTTGTGAGAGTTGGGCGTACCCTATTCTGTCAAATCCTTCTCTGAATCATCACCTTTTCTGCTACTCAATTAGACATCGCTTTCAAACATGCGTGCTTCCTTCTACAAACTAGGATTAGGATTAAATTAAGATTAAAGGCATATACCTCCACTCCTAGACCTAAGCTTTTCTTTACCTGAAACTTGCTCTATACCAGGCTGGCCTTGAACACTGACCTGCTTGCCTCTGTCTCCTGGATTAAAGGCGTGTTTGTATTCCAGCTGGATCGCACAGACCTAGAAGGTCTTTGGATGTATCCTCTTGCCAGAGCAGCCATGTTCTTGAACTAAAATTCCTCTACAATTTCCCCCTTTCTGTTTAAGCTAAAAATTGTACAGTTTAAATTTTACAGTAGAAAAATTATCAATCCCACAATCATAACAGCCCAATGTCCTTATGAAGATCCACTCAGCCACTGATGAGATGATTCTCCATAACTGCAGTCCTGATCACCTGACCTTCAGCAACAGTCCATTTCAGCATCAGGATTCTCCAGGCTGCCAGTCTGTTGGACTATCTATCCACTCCAGCTGGTTTGTTAAGTTGTCTCTGCTTTCTGCATCATCTGCACTGCTGTCTTTCTGCATCTCTTCATCATCTGCATTGCTGCCTTTCTGCATCCCTTCCTTGAGTTGTGCCTTTCATATGGAAGCTTCTCCCTTCCTCCCCCCACTCTCTCTCCTCTCACTAGTTTTTGTTTTGTTTTTCAAGACAAGGTTTCTCTGTGTAGCCCTGGCTTTCCTGAATTCACATTGTAGACCAAGTGTGCCTCAAACTCTCAGAGATCTGCCCACCTCTGCCTCCCTGAGTGCTGGGATTATAGGTATGTGCCACCATGCCTAGTTTACAATGTCTTTTGATTTCTGTTTTCTTTAAAGTCTTGTTCAGTAGTTAAAAAGAGGAAGTGGGGGCTAGGTATGTATATGAATTTATCAAGAATAACAAGAAGAGGGAAGCCTTAATCCAGATGGCCCCACCTGTGATCCTTTGGGCAGTAAGCATACAATGGGAACTTCCACCTCCCAGGGCTACTTAGCTTTCTTATGATTTGCCACACTGCTGATGAGCAGCAAAGGCAGCTGGAGACCAGGAGGAGAAGCCAGCCTTACTCTGTAGTGCACAGAGTAGCTAAGTGGAAGGCAGACTGCTTAGGGGAGCCGAACACATTTTTCAGCCCAGTGAGATTTTTCCATTTACAAGTTTTCGATTTTGTTGTTGTTATTGTTGTTGTTCTTTTGGGGGTTTTGTTTTGTTTTGTTTGCATTAAGCTGGGGAGATGGAAGGACACTGAGGGTTCAGGAGCACCTAGCACATCTGGACACAGGGCCAGGGTGGTGGTGGCAGACGCGGAGGGGGGCTGAGGGGGGTGGGCATTGCACAAACTGATGCACCAACCAAGAGCAATGCATTCAGAGAACCTAGACCTATTCAGATGTAGGCAGTTCATTCTGCATGGTTCTGTGGGGAGGGGCAGAGCGGGGACTGCCTCTGGCATGAGTCCTGCTGCAGGAGATTTGATCATTTCCCTGTGGTGGGGAGGCCCTGCAGGCACACAGAGAATAAGGATGCAGGCTATCTGTATATATCTGGCAGTGGTCAGATGGTGGGGGAGGAGAGTCCCATCTGTGTAGGGGAGGGGAATAGGGCAGAATAGGAAGAGGTGAGAACAGCAAGATAAGATGGAGGGAATTACAATCAGGATGTAATGTGAATAAATTATAATAAATAATAAAATCTAGTAAAAATAGAAAAGTAAGGTATGAATTCAGTTTAATGAAGTAGGTGTGGTGTGTTTTGTGTTTGAAGCCACACATATACCTAGGTGAACAAAAAAATCAGCCGTTTTTACAAAAGTGTAAATCACAATAGGTGCTTATACACAATGAAAATGGAACCCAACAGAAAAAAATTAGTCTTTTTCCTGTCCTTAGTTAAAATGAAAGGCTTAATCTATTGCAGGATCAGTAACCCCTTCCCTCTCAGGTTAGCTGGAAACTCATTTGAGTTTCAAAAGGGAACAAAAAAACAAAATCATGACTCATCCAGGTACTTTCTAAGGGCTCTATGCATACAGCAGGGCTGGGGACAGATGACTCATGCTGGTACTTGCTGAGGGCTCTATGCACACAGCAGGGATGGGAGAGACCCTTGTGCCCTTGACTTCTTTCTCCTAAGAGGCCAGCCAACCCAAGGTTGTCAAGCAATGATAAATGCTACAAAGTAAGAGAGGTGGAGCTGGGGAAGGTATCCCTACTATGGAATCACCTGACCAGTGGCATCAGAGAAATGCAGAGCAGGCACACCTATGGGGAAGACACCCCCACCAGAGGACATAGTTCCCTCCACCCCACCAAAGCAGAGACCTACAAACCGTTCTATTATGAGCGATGACTCTGTTCTGGGTCTGGGAATCCTTCTCCTGTCTCTTCCAGGTTTCCTGGCCTAGGCCACCTCCCTCTCACTGTACAGTCCTCTAGCAGAAAGCCATGACCCAGGTCGACCTTTCTGACCTCCTGGTCACATACTGTGCCCTACAATTTACATCTATTACACGGTACTCTTCTAGCACACGTGCAATCAAATCATTATTTCTGAAGTGCAGTCGATGCCTGCTCCCTAGACATCCATGGGTCAGAGGTCACTGTTCAGACTCTCCTCTAGTGCTTCCAAACTTGCAAAGTCCAATACACACCAGGAAAGAAACAGCATTCCGGATTGGAACTTCTGCGAGCTCACTCAAAGACAGCCTGGGGCTGCCCTCCTCACTGGGCTGGACACACCACAGTTTTCCTTCTTCACAACACATGTCAGGAACCATGAAAGCCATGGGGAAAATAAAGAGGAAGGCACAAACGGAGCAGGGTTGAGTATGTCTATGCGGAGTCTCACCTTACCCAACTGTACTCTGAAGATGAAGACATTCAAACAAAGTGACGACCATCAGAGACCACACAGGTCAACCCCAGAACCAAGCAAGCTCACCTGAGGAAGGGCTGCCACACAGGAACAGGAAGTGATGTAAAACCCCAGGGCTCCTCAAGGCCTGTGCATCTGGACCCTCTGGTCTAGTACCAAATACAACAGTCCTAGAGTTCTAACAGCAAGGATGGGTTACTCAGCTGCCCAGCTTATAGGCCCAGAGAAGGAAAAACTAGCATAGGATAGCACAGCTTGTTGGAAGCTAGGGCTGGTCAACAAACTCGATCCCCATGAGCTCATCCATTCTTCTGACAGATGGACCCATCACTTACAGATGGTCCCTAAAACTCAAAGAATGGCTCAAATCAAGCTTTCCTAAGGATTGTTAGAACCAGCGGAAGGCGCTAATGGGATCAGAAGGACTGTGTCATGCCTTTCCCTTGTAGCTGCCACTTATCAGAATCCTACAACAAGCCTCTTGTCTCTGCATTTCCATGCAGCTCTACTGAGCAACAAAGCCCAAGAACACCCAAGCCAGGCTACTGAGCAGCTCTCTGCAGGAAGCCAGCACCCTCTTTATCAAACACTCTGGATCTAAAGACATGCATGATCACACTTCTTTGCAAGAGCATAGAGGTGGAAAGAGGCCTGAGCCACGGGATGCACCCTGTCTTAGTCAGGGTTTCTATTGCTACAAGGAAACCCCATGACCAAAAAGCAAGTTGGGATGGAAAAGGTTTTTTAGTCTCACACTTGCAAAGAAGTCAGGACAGGAACTCAAACAGGACAGGAACCTGGAGGCAGGAGCTGATGCAGAGGCCATGGAGAGATGCTGTTTACTGGCTTGCTCCTTAAGGCTTGCTCATCCTGCTTTCTTATAGAACCCAGGAGCACCAGGCCAGGGATGGCCCCACCCAGCATGGGGCTGCGCTCTTCTTCAATGATCTAACTAATTGAGAAAATGCCTTACAGCTGGATCTCATGGAGGCATTTCCTCAACAGAGATCTTGTCTCCTCTTTGATGACTCTAGCTTGTGTCAAGTTGACACAAAACCAGTCAGTACACATCCCTGCACATGAAATACCACCTGAATTCTGAGTATCTCTGCCTGAGGCACATGGGAAGTAAAATTTCTGAGATTCAACTACCTCACCCATTCTCCAAATCAGTCAGCTAACAACTCATGTTGCTGTCATAACACCACTCACTACCCACCACTGGTCTAGGCCAGACTAAGCCACCAATTGAACACAGTTGGTGACATTTATAGGGACATCATCCTAACTGGTCACATGCCATGCTCAGGAGCTTCAGGCACACTATGCATCATGGTA
>OU015757.1:51623810-51697036 GCA_907169655.1 Acomys percivali
TATATATATATATATATATATATATATATATATATATATATATATATGGGCCTGAGTGCTCTTAGGTATTGGTAGCCATGGGGCTTTGGAAGCAATCTTCCTGTACTTCCCTGAGAACTGGCCACTCCCAGCATTTTTGGAACCTTCATTTTAAAAAGCAACACAGACTAACCCAACACTATTACATCACATAACATAAAGGGGTTGGAGTCTGCAGACACAGCAGTTCAGTGACTTCCACTCTAATGGGTGGGAGTTTCAAACCCCACCATGCAAGAGAAAAAGAAGTCAAAATTTTAGACTACAAAACTTCATGAAGTATCACCAGTCAAATGACAGACAGTTGCTGAATAGACAGAGCAATACAGAGACAGGAGATGGGGTGGGGGTGGGGGTACGATGACATACTAAAGAGGATGCCAGGGCATCATATGCAAGGTCACACCACATCTACATCCTACATTCAGAACCTGTAACTTGACTACCTTATAATGAGTGGGTGTACAGCTCTGACAGAGGTCTTATATGGGAAAGGACCCAGGATCCAGATAGGTCCCACCTAATTATATGGCTCCTAAGTAGAAGGATCCAGTGGGTCCTAGAAACCTACAAGTAGAACATTATGATAGGCAGATTTGGGCCAAGGGGTCCCGCTCAAACTAAGGCACCAGCCAAGGACAATACAGACGGTAAACTTTAAACTCCTGCCCAGATCTAGCCAATGGACAGAACAGTCTCCACACTTGAGTGGAGAGTGGGATATGACTTTCTCACGTACTCTGGTGCCCCACATTTGACCACGTCCCCTGGAGGGGGAGACCTGGTGGCACTCAGAGGAAGGACAGCAGGTTACCAAGAAGAGACTTGATACCCTATGAGCATATACAGGGGGAGGTAATCCCCCTCAGGAACAGTCATAGGGGAGGGGAATAAGGGGAAAATGGGAGGGAGGGAAGAATGGGAGGATACAAGGGATGGGATAACCATTGAGATGTAACAAGAATAAATTAATAAAAAAAACAAAAAAACAAAACAAAACAAAAAAAGAATCAAAAAGCCTTTCCCGCGCGCGCGCGTGTATCTATGTCTGTGTCTGTGTCTGTGTATATGTCTGTCTGTGTCTGTGTGTCTGTGTGTGTGTCTGTATCTGTGTGTCTGTGTGTAAGTGCAGATGCCCATGGGGGTCAGAGGTGTCAGATTCCCTGAGGTTAAAGACCATTGTGAGCAGCCTGATGTTGGTGCTTGGTACTCAGGTCAGGTCCCGTGGAAGATCTGTAAATGTTCTTACTCACTGAGCCATCGCTCCAGCCTGCCTTTCTCATATTTAACTAGCAAAGAACGGTTAGAAAAATAAAATAAAATAACAAAGATAGACTGAGAGACAATGCACCAGAGAATACTGGCTGCCCCTAGAATCTGGAAAAGGCATGAACTATACTACTCCTTCAAGGCTGTGAGAAGCTGAGTTCTGCCCAATGTGACCCCTGTTGGGCTTTTGAGACCAGCAAAATCTTGTGCTGCTTTATGCTGCAAATGCTCAGCTAATTATGCACAGTGGCAGCAGAGAGGTGACAGGAGAGTAAGAGGGACAGATCACTTGTCATTTCCACATCTCCTGATTCTATTATACCTGTTTAGTTAGAAAACTTAAATTCTTTACCTATCCTTCTATGTCATGACTTCCCAAAGGCAAGAAATTACACACAAGATTCATCCTTTGTCCCTGTCTCTGTCTGTCTCTGTCTGTCTCTCCTCTCCTCTCCTCTCTTCCTCTCTCTTCCTCTCTCTCTCTCTCTCTCTCTCTCTCTCTCTCTCTCTCTCTCTAGAAGGAGGGAGACAGGAAGGAGGGAAGGAGGGAGGGAGAAAGGGAAATAAGGAAGAAAGGAATTAAGACCAGTAGCAAACAAAAACCAGTTCAACTAGTCCTCTTTTCCAACACCATCTACACGTGAGGAGTGTGCCACCTGCGAGAGTTGTCTCCTCGCTGCTCTGCCCGAGTTGATTTCAAGTTGCTCCTGCACAGTCTAGTCCACCTTAGCAGATGATGACTGCTTTCTCCTGTGTAAACCCAACAATGCCTCAAGGCAGGCTCATGCACAGCCACTTGGCTAATGGTCAGCTATTGTGCACTCAGGTGAGCTGCCTACGGGACAGAAATAAACTCAAACCAATCTAGGAAATCCTACTTTTAAGTCAACAAGGAGCCTCCTACAGGAAAAATTTTATATATGTGTGTGTGTGTGTGTGTGTGTGTGTGTGTGTGTGTATAAGTTTATAGTATATATTATTATATGTAATACTTTAGAATCTATTATAGGGGAGGAGGTTGGAAATCTCATAGTTGTTACAGCTGAAATTTTGACTCCACTAACTTGAACTCTATCAAAGGCAAAGAGAAGACAATGAACGATGTTTGACTAAATTCTCACAACTAATGCCTGAATCACTAAAATGAGAGTCTATAGCCTGTTGCATTGTCCCAGGAGCACTCTACTAACAGGGATTTTGACATCATCTTTCTCTACAGTAACAGTTATTTTTACGGCTAGAGGCCAAAGTCCCAAAGGCTGAACAAGGCAGCACATGGAACTCAAGACATCCCAAGTCTTATCCAATCACAGGCAAGACGGGTGCAGTCTCTTCCCACAGTCTGTAAAGCCCAAGCACATCCTTATGCCTGTTGGCGGTAATGTCTTCTCTCCGAAGTCCACGTCAATGAGGTCTCATTTGCATACATCAGCCCATCTTTCTTCCACGGTGAGGGGGGAAGATGGGGGCGGGGCTCATCCTAGATTTCTCTATACCCTTTGCATGCCATCTCTTCTTGCTGTTATCTGGTCCCAGCTAAAATGATCGGTCTTCTAACTCTATAACTCTATACATCGCCTTTTCTGGGATGTTACTCAAATGGCATCTTACTCACCACTCCTTGTGAGTTTAGCTTTCATGCAACGACTCTGACATCCATCCACAGGTTTATGTTGCTCTTTTTGACCAATGAGTAGCAACCCACTAGTGAGTAACCTTCCACTGAGGAATGGACCAGCTCTTTTATCATCTGCTAGCAGAAAAACACTGTGTTTCATAGTTTTAGAAAAAGCTGTTAGGAATATTAGCCTGGAGGTTTTTGTGCCAATAGAGTTTCATTTCTCTGGGATACACACCAGGAGCAGAAGTGCTGCCTGATGCTATAAGAAACTACCTGACAATTTTTTGAATGAGCTTCATCACTGAACATTCCCACCAGTAGTGCGTCCAGGAGTTCTAGTTCCTCAGCATCCTTGGCCAGGACTTGGCACTAGCTAGTTTTGTTCAGTTTTACTGACTGTGGGGCATTCTAAAAGTGAGTGTGTCTCTTTAAACTTTTTTAATTTTAAAATAATTCTAGACTCAGTAGAAGTAGCAAAACTTAGAGTATCGGTATAGTCTTCACCGAGTTCCTCCCCATCTTAATAACTGCGACACAATGACAAAACCAGGAACTTGACGTTATATAATACTAGTCACTAAAGTGCAGACTTCTTTAGATTTCACTAGTCACTAGTTTTTCCTTGTTTTTGCATACAGGTCAGTAATACTTTGTAATAATCACACTCAAAAATCTAATGCATCAAAGCACATTTCATAGAGAAAAGATTCCTCCCTCAAAGATCCTTGATCAATCATGATTTTCTTTTACCCTAATCTTTTCTCCCAACCAAATTTGAAACAGACAATTATTGGGCTGGAGAGATAGCTCAGTGGTTATGAGTAATGACTGCTTTTCCAGAAGATCCAGGTTCAATTCCCAGCACCCACATAGTATGTACCACCATATGTAACTCTAGTCCCAGGCCATGTAGCAGCCTCTTCTGACGTCTGTGGGCACCGGACACATACATGGTACACAGACATGCATGCAGGCAAAATATTCATATGCATAAAACAAAATAAGTAAATCTTAAAGGCGAAAAAAATATTCATGCAGTTTTGTGGCTCATGCTTATAATCCCAACACTCAGAGCATAAAATCAGAAGGATCAAACTCAAGGCTAGCCTGGGCTATACAGGAAGCTCCAGGCCAGCCTGGGCTATACGGGAAGCTCCAGGCTAGAGTTGACTACAAAGCTTTGATCCTGACTTTAAAAAAAACTATTAAACAAATAAGATAGCTATCTCCTCTGCAGCTGCTATGTGCAAGCTGTAGTTTAATTTTCAGGTCCTGTTTATACTGTCAGGAGACAATAGTCGCCGCTTTTAAAGGAACTGAGTAGACTCATACACGCACGCACACACAAAAGCTATGCACACAATCCACAATGACGAGTCACAAGCACAGTCTTGTTAAGACTGAGAAGAAGGTCCTTGTAAGCAAGCCTTGTTCTCAGGCTCAGTGCTCCAGGCCCTCCACACGAACAGGGCAGACATGTCTGAGAACCTCTAAGATAAGGCACACAGCTAAGATGCTCTCAAAATAGAAAGGGCTACCGAAACCCTCAAGGGCTTAAGAGCTTCACTGAGGACCACTCATCTTCTCCAACCAAAGCTTGAGTCAGAAAACACACAGTAATATCAATTCTCCAAGTGATGTTACCTCAGCGACAACGTTTCCCCATTGGGCCATCCGCCATTACAATTACAGTCCCTTGTTTCAGATGCTAGGAGAAATAGTGGACAAAGGAACTCGCCACCGGCTTTTAATTAATGTCCACTGTGGCTTCCTCTTGTCTGTGGGACTCATATTTAGATGTAGAATTGTCCCTTTAGTCTTCTCATCTGCACATACTTCTGCTACTAATCTCTACTGTTATTTGTAACCGTATCTTGTGCCCATCCTGTTCAACACTCATAGTCCCAGTTATCTGATCCATCTCTTTACCTTCGGGTGTCTGTACCCCAAATTCCCAGGCATGTGGTAAGATGAATCAAAGACTGTTTTGTGGAAGGGAAGCATGGCTATCAGATTACATTTCAGCAGCAGGATTTTGAGGGAATAGCTAAGTACTGCTGAGGCAAAAGCAGATCTATGCTGCTATTGCCATGATGGGGTGGAAGGAAGGCATAGCAGTGTCTATGACTTCATTTCAAAAAGCATCTGCCAAGAGCTGGGCTGGCAGACATGCGCACTCAAGGAGCATCAAGAATCTGCAACAGTTGCTATGGGAGTAGTCAGGACATCCTCAAGAAATGGGGTTGGGTAGCAGGACCCTCCCACGAAACAGCTAGTCAGTCTCTTTCCAGAGAGACTAATCTTTCAACTGTCACACCAGACTTCCAGGTCGCCTCCCCCACCCACACACATACACACACCAAAGAGCCCTCCAGTACAAGGCAACGACCTGGATTTGGTAGCCTGAGAGGCTGTTTCCTAAGCAAGCTGTGAGAAAAGGAAGCTCATAAGCCAAGGAACTTATGGGAAACTCAGATATGGCATTCAACTCTGCATTAGTTTGCTTCTGCACAGGAAAACCACTTATATTTAATGATTCCTCGATGGAAAACCTCTCAAATCAAAATGATGCTTTATAACCTGAACTTGAAGGGAGTAGCAATCCTACCCATGGTTCTCAACACCAATAAGCACTGACGTGATGTGCTGATCACAGAGGACTGCCTGGTACCAAGCAGTGGGCCACTCTGACCTTTGTCAACCCAAGTATCCAAAAGTGATATGTGAACATCTGAGGGGAAGGGGAGAGAGGGAGGGGAGGGGGGTGGAGGGGAGGGGAGGGGAGAGGAAGAGAGGCAAGCAGAGGCAAGCAGAGGAGAGGCGAGGTGAGGAAAGGAGAGGCGAACCCACCATCACACTTTGTCCTGTGTGGGCCACCTAGTTAAACTCAAAGACAGCTATCTCAGGGAGTTCCCACGTGGTAATCAAGAATATACACAAAAACGCACCAGGAACACACATCAGCTTCTCATGACTACATATGGCAATGCATGCCACCACTGTGGTGCTGGCCACTAAGGACAGCCAGCTCCTCACAGCGCACAAGGTCAAGTTTCAGTGATTGCTCCTCTTCTCCCTCTCCTAACTGAGGCGCAACTGGAAAAGAAGCTGCAGCCTGCTTACGCAGCACACTGTGTAGGAAGAGAAAACTAGCCAAGGGGATGACACAGCTGTGGGAAAGGTCTCCAGAGTGGGTAGAAGCATCCAGCTGGCAAAGGTCACCCCAGCTGTGGTCCTCAAGCAAGGATTTCTCTACCCCACAAGAATTCCAGTCTTCAAAGTTACCCTCTTCTCTGCTACCCCAAAACTGCCCTTCCAGATCAATACGGTCAGGAACGAAAAATATAAAGGCTAAGCAACATGTGGGCTTCTCCAACCTCCAAGCTGAAAGAAGAGCTCAAAGGCATCTAGAGGACGCCAAAATACCTTCCAAGTTTCCAGTCACCTGAGAGGCATTATAATTAACGATTCAGATATAACTCTACAAATGTGTTACACGCTTATCAATTGATTAAATCCTTGCTAAGCTTTACAATGAGCTCAAAACCAAGCCACTTACACACAAAACTGTTGTGCTACTTAAACACATTAAAAGGTAGAGGCACTTTAGCACAGAAACTGGACCTGGATGATTCTTAACGTGCACGGTGCTGCTCGGAAACTGCAGGAGCCACTTCAGATGACCCCAACGTAGAGGCCAGACCCCATTGTATTTTCAAAGCCATGAAGAATAACTAGGAATCAAAGCTAAGTCTGAAAACTCATTTCAACTTTCCTCTTCCCAAGGAAAGGAAGCTTATTGTTAACTTCAAAAGGCCTAAACAATTTATCAAAAGCCGCCTGTGTTCAGCAGACAAAAGATATTTTGTACAGTTTATCTACAAATGCCAAAAATGCACTCCCTTGCAATTATGCCTCTGCCTCCGTGCTACTGTGGATTATTTTAGCTATTTCTGAACGATGCAGGCTAAGCAAACATGCTCATTTTTCCTAGCCCATCCTCAGACAAGAAGAAGGAAGACAGAAATTTTGCTGACTATCATGGCTGCAGTGTGAACATGCCCCCAAAAGCACTCGTGATGGGAACAAGCTACAAATTCCCATTTTCTTTTTCTTTTTTAATAAGTTATTTTTATTTTATGTCCATTGGTATTTTGCCTGCATGTATTTCTACGTAAGGGTGTCAGATCTTGGAGTTACAGACAGTTGTGAGCTGTCATGTGGTTGCTGGGAATTGAACCCGGGTCCTTTGGAAGAGCAGTCAGTGCTCTTAACCGCTGAGCCAGCTCTCCAGCCCCCAAATTCCCATTTTCAATGATTATATTTGGAGATGAAGCTTTTTGACGTCATTAGGATTTGAGGGGCCCATGAAGGGGTTACTCCCTTGGATGGACACAGTGACGACCAGTTCCCACACTAGCTGTCTCAGGGTGTCCAGTGCTCATTCATGTTATCATGAAGCAAGAAGCACCTCACCAGATGTTGGTTCATGCTTTTACACTTCTTAAGACTCCAGATCTATGAGCCTAACTGGAGGCTCAATTTTCTTTTCAATAGTATTTTATTATGAACGTATTAAATGAGCCTACCTCCCTAACAACCCAACTAACCCAAACAATCAGAAAAGGATATTAAAAAACACTACAACAAAACCTTAAGGGTATCTGTCCATGGCGTAGTCAGCAGGATTTCAGCAGACCAGCAATTCCACCAAAGTTGCTGCTGGAACCAATGGCATCAGCTTGAACCTCAAGCCTCAGCTTTGAAATTTTCCCTGGAGCAGTTCTCTTTAGGAGCCTCTTGAAGTGCAGGGATGAGCAGCCAAAGACCAGGGCTCATATATTTTTCTCTCAATCTGTTCAAGGGTGTTTTTCACCAAGCTCCCCCACGAAGTAGTTTGACTTCTATGTGGAAAAACATCCCGCTTTCTCACATCTAAGTGGTAAGCATCCTGCCCTCTTCTCTATCCCACACTTGAGATCAAAACAGAAACAGGTTTATTTCCCCTTCACCTAACTCACTTAAATTCTTTATAAACTACCTGGACTCAAATATTTGTTCTAACAGCAAAAATCACATAAACTTGTCTACCTATATCGGAATCGAAATGAGTTAGTTCCAGGTTCCTTAACAGTCATTCTTCCTTAATAACCAAAGCTTCTAGTGTCCTAACTGATGCTCAGAAAAAGAAATACACTTCCCACTCTGACAGTAGGTTTCTAGCAATGAGGCTGTGCACCAGCCTCGTGCTTCTGTGTTCTTCAGTTCCCCAAAGCCTACTATTGATTTAGTCCACATGGCCCGAACTCTTTCCTATACAATGTTTACTCTCTGCATCTGCATGGAAGTGTGGAGTTCTTGAAGGATACATGATATATGATACTGCCATAGGATGACAGCAGGGAAAACAGGAAAAAACAGCCAGATTCTAAGCTGACAGAAAAGCATTTACAAAAAGACATCAGTGGCCTCGTTAACTGATGAAAACTGACTCGTGGCCTGGAGATGTACTTCATGGGCCTGTACCTGCTTAGCACACACAAGATCCTGGATTTGGTCGCCGGCACCTTTTTTCTTTTTTAAAACTCATCTACAATGGGTTTATTAGTTTTAAATAAACTCATCAGTTTCCAACTGTTGTAGCAAATGACTCCAAATTTGATGGCTTTAAAGTAATGTGTACTCATCTCATAGGCCTGGAGGCCAGGCCCACACTACATCATCGCACAATGTGTTGCAAGGTTGGGCTCCTCCCAGAAGTGCTGAAGGAGAATGTTCCAGAGCAGGACTCCTTGGATGTTTTGTGCTTTGATGTCAGCATCAACTTCCTGTCTCCTTCTCCACTGGTCATTCTACCTCACTCTCACAAGGAAGTTCCTGTGAGTTCCTGTGACCCTCCTTGGACTCAGTGCCAACACCTTGTTTAGAAACTTCCTCCTCCCATCTTGACATTCTTAACTTCATTATAGCTACAGTATTTTCTGCTACATGAACACACACTCCTAGGTTCCAGGGGTTAGAACGTGGACATCTTTGGGCAACATTTTTCTGCTTTCATGATGGGCTGGATATAACCTATGTTAGCGAGGCTCTTTGGAGCCTTGAGTAGCTTGTAAGGATATAAAGGATGTGGGGAGACAGTGCAGGTGAGTGCTTGCTGGGCAAGTCTGAGCACTTGAGCTTGGTCCCCAAGAATCCATGAAAAAGGCTGAAATCCAAGGACTAAGAAAGTGGAGACAGTGGGGTCCCTGGGGCTACCTGGCCAGCTCATCTATCCCAGTCAGGGAGCTGCAGGCCTAGTGAGAGATCGTTTCCAAAAGGCAGGATAGAAAAGCAACTGAGGAAGACATCCAATGACATCCTCTAGCCTTTACATACACATACATCTAACACACAGACACACGCACAAACACACACACACACACGTGAGGGGCAGAGGGAGAGAAAGGGGGAAGAGAGTGAGTGAGTGAGTGAGTGAGTGAGTGAGAGAGAGAGAAAGAGAGAGAGATGAAAATACTAACTAAGCACCCATAAAACCAAAATGCTTGGCAAGCTCTGCTGTGACATACGCATAGATCAAAGCAGGCAGGGGGTGCGAAAAGAAGCCTGAGAAAAGCTAAGCCATACAGGCTAAGGACAACTTCAAACGGGACCAAGGCAGTCTGGCTACCAATAAAGCTGATATGGCTTCCTCTATACCGTGCTTCTAGCTGCTTAGCACCTGACTGTTCCAGCGGCAAATAAAAACTGCCCTGTGAGCGGTTTTAAGAGGATCTGGCAAGCAGGAAACAAACTGTAGTTTGAGCGCTTGGAGGAATCTTACTCTTTCCAACCATTGTTCAGAACTATACTGGTCTATTGTCTCAGGCAGAGAGGCAGAAAGACAATGTGCAAATGGCTGACGGTCTGGAACTAAGGCTAGAGATACGTAACCAATGTCAGTGCAGAGGCAAATTACTGGAGCCCTATGAATCAGGAAGCACACGTAGCGTAGCAAGGCATTGTCCTGCCTGGGTTCAATGACTGGGCCCGGTGACCGAAGGCAGATTTACAGTCACCTCTCTAGACAGCAGGCAGGAAGCCCCAGTTTCTGAACATCACAACAGGCACAGACATCTAAAACGCTATAATATTATGCTGACCAAAATCTCAGGTTCGTGATAGCTGTACTCGGGTGGACCACGGTAGAAATAATTTTGCCTAATTTATACATGTGAGTAAAAACATTTTAATTCGACTAGGGCTCACACTAATTACAACCTTCGAAGGAGAATGTTTAAGGTAAAAAGGAGAAAACAGGAGACCCAGTGGGCCAGCATCTGCTGCTAAATGAACAAGCTGGCCCCGGGCCAAGAGACCCAAAGCAGAGGTGATTACAATCTTCCCCCACAGGCGAGTAGCATGCCCTAGTGACAGGCAGTGCAGGGGGCTTGCTGGGGCTCCCTGGAGAAGTGTGCTCATGCTTGGCAAACTTCTCCAGTCAGGTGCCTTGGCTTCCCCAGCTTCCTGGGTGGAGTCTCTAGAATGTTCAGCTAACCCAACCATGTAAAAAACGAAACCCAGCAACAGCACCTGAGTGCTGCCAAAAAAGAAGCAAACAAAAAGCCCCAAACCAAAACAACGCAAAAACCCCAAGAATGTGGGGGCACAGACACAACCAACTACCCAGCCAAATTGAAACTCCAAGGCAGAAAAGTTGCAGCACTTTCTGCTTTCTGAGCGGGAAACACCAGCCAATCTTTGGAGGGCCTCCAGTCAGAACTCAGCAATATAAGCAGAGCCACCTTTCTAAGGGTGTGCAGCATTACAAACGCTGCCCTTGTAGCTGGCAAAGGATAAAGATCTCGTTGGTTAGAGACCTGCTCCACCGCCTCGTTTCATCACTAATTATAAACAATCTGGCAAAACTATGTACCATCTAAAGAGATATGATTGGGCTTGTTCTGCAAAAGAATAAAGAAGAAGAAACTATGAAATCAGCAATCATACTGGACACGTGTTTTTAAAGTATTCCAGAAGCCAAAACCCCAAGGCAACTTGGCATTCTATACATGAAAACTGTCATTTTGCCTTCCACACCTAATAGAGACATGCTGAACACTTAGGGTGTGGTACTTACAGAGAAGACATCTCTAATTTAGACTAGCAAACAGTTTCTTGTCTGCACTCCGTGTGAAGAAAAAAGGTATCCACAGACAGAGAGCCACAGTAGAATCTTATACACCTAGGATTCTGGATAAGAAAAAATGGCTCTTGAACAGAAAACAGATTGTATGGCATAGTAAGCTGGGTGAGACGCTGAGAGCAGAGAGTCTGGCTTCCACTGAGTGAAGTGTCAATGTATTAGCAAGAAAAAAACCTGAGCAGAGCATAAGCATACGGCCTGGGCAAAGATGTGGATAAGTACTACTGGCATGCCTTCATCCTTAGGTGAAATAAAAAGTAATTTATCATTTAAAGTGGGAAAGATTTAAGAAAATTGATGGAGAACATGTACCAAAAGCTGATTTTTTTTTTTTTTTAATAAAAATCATTTTGGGCATTCCTACAACAGGAATTGAGATAGATTAGATTTCTGCTGTACAATAATTTTGGATAAAATCTAGAAAACTATGTTTTAAAATTATCTTAACACCAAATCTGAGAGACTATGGCAGGAGCAGCACACAGAAACGTAAGCCAAGAGCCTAGAAGAACAGACAGAGAAGAATGACGGAGCTGCCGGAGACAATGAGGTCCCCAGCCACAGTGCCGGGGCTCTAGATGTCCAGTGCAGTGCTCAAAATAACCCGTAAACCTCAGCTGCCCAGCAGCCAGGTAACTTACTAGAATACTGGGAGTTATAGTTCTTAAAAAATAACAAAGCCAGGCCTGGAGATGGCTCAGTGGTTAAAGGCACTGGCTTCTCTTCCAGAAAGAGGACCCAGGTTCAACTCCTGACACCTACATGACAGCTCATAGCTGTCTGTAACTCCAGTTCCAGGGGATCTGGCACCCTCACACAGACATACATGAAGGCAAAACACCAATGCACATGAAATAAAATTTTTAAAATTACAATAAAATAACAAAGCCTCATAAGAAAGTACTGAGGCCTGTTGGCTTGTCCTGATAAGGCCCTGAAAACACACACATGGCTCAAGACCACTCCTTCTGGGAAATTCCATAGAATGGTCCTGACCAAAGGCCATCTCTTGGCCAGTATTTAGTATTTAGTAAAGTTTGCTTTAGATTTGGCCCAAATGGTAAAGCTGGGGTTTCTGACGAATCTCAATGTTAACATTAGCTTTCCAGATACTCCTGGAAACAAAAAATGGTCCTGAGTCTGTTGTCTGGAGATTCCAAGACATCATTATCAAATGAACTGGTAGGGCAGGAGGAGGGGAGATGGGTTCTCACTGTACAGGACAGACTGGCCTAGAAGTCACTATGTAGCACAAGATGACTTATACAATATGGCAAGTCTCATGTGTCATCTTCCCAAGGACTGGGACCGTAATATGTGACACCATGCTTGGCTGAATTTGTCTATTTTTTATTGATATAGTGTTTTACTATGCTGCCTGGACTGGGTTGGTAGTCATGGTGTCAAACAATACTCCTGTCTCTGCCTCTCAGATAGCCAGGTGATGCCAACCTACACAGCTCATATTTGTTAACGGAGATCTTCTCAGATAAAAGCTCCATTTGAGTTAGTAACCAAGAATCCAAACTGAAGCTGCACATCAGGAAAGAAGAACGAACTCACACTCACTCGGAGCACCATGGGACTTAAATCCTGGTACTATCAAATGTTAGGCATGAAATAACTATTTATTGTTGGTTAAAAATATGAAAGATGAAATAAGAAATAAAGCAGAAAGACAGCATCCAAGATATTCTCACACACTTGAAAGCAGAAATAGAACTTTTGAAAAAGATAGTATAAGATTGTTAAAAGTAAGATCTCAAAGGAAAATTCAATACAGCATAAGAGAGAATTATTAAACTAGAAGTCTCCTCTTGAGGAAGACAACAAAATGAAGCAAAAAAAAGAAGGCAAACATCAAACAGGAGTCATAAAGATGCTGGGAGGAAAAAGAAGTTCCAACAGCCATTTAACCAAAATGAGAGGAAATAACAGACTAAGTAGGAGACAGTATTTAGAACACTGATAAGGGCATTTTCAGGGATGATAAGTGACAGGGACCTGGAGATACATGAAATGCACAATTAAAAACAAGGCACAAAAAAAAAAAAAAAAAGGCACACCACCAAAGATAACTTTGGAGTAAGTTAAGCCATCTACTAAAGTTCAGCAAACAAAACACTTAGCAGATGTCTTAAACATTGGCAATAAAAGCTGAACAGCACAAGGAGACTGTGTTCACAAGGCCACCTGGAAGTAATTGCCAGCAGCGAGCTGGAAGGGTGTGAATCAGACATTCCAAAACCCAAAACCAGGAGACTCAGCAAAGAGCACCCTGAAGAAGGTAAAGATGACACGATGGATGGCATAGATGGGGGAGGAAAAGTAGAAGGCATGGTAAAGACACAGTTTTAAAAAAAATCCTAAAATAACAGGTCTATTTTTTATAGTGACACAATTATATAAATTTTGGCAAAAGCACCTAAGTTCAGAAAGAGCATTAGTGGCCCTGTGAGGGTTATATTATTCTGGAAAAAAAATTGGGATGTTTGAAATGCTGACTGAGCTTTTTAAGCTGCCAAGAATGCACAGAACACTTTCAGGATGGTTATCAGAAGAGAAAGTCAGCACATGAAGAGAAAAGGGAAATGGAACACAGACAACAGCAACTTCAATCCAAAGCAGTGACAATGGGCCACATGGGAGAAAAATGTTCCGCTAAATGTTCCAGTCCAATAAACAAAACATAAGCAGACTGTGTGCGCCATGCAAGCAAAGAATGGAAGAAGCCAATGCAGCACTCAGGAGACAGAGGCAGGAGCATCTCAAGTTCTGGGCAGCCTGGGCTACATAGCAAGACCCTGGACACAAAAGGAGATGTGGCCAGAAGAGGGGACAGAAAGAGAAAGACTGAAGGTTCTGTCTGCACTGAAACTGTGAGCTCTGCTCTCTAAAAGAAAGATGCCCAAGCTCATGACTCATCAAGAAAAGTGAGTATTAAGAGGGCAATGAGACACCACAGGTGAACTTTAATAGATTGTTTTAACAGCAGAACTTGTTTTAACAATAAAAGGCAACTCATTATAATTATATACAGCAATCTCATAACACACCCAAGCAAATAAGGCAAGCTGTAAAAATGTTACATGCAATATATTCTTTTGGTGTGGGGAGGGGGGGTGGTGATTTGGTTTTTTTCCAACACTGTCCTGGAACCCACTCTGTAGACCAGGCTGGCCTTGACTCACAGAGATCTACCTGCCTCTGCTGGGATTAAAGGTGTGTGCCACCATCACCACCCAGCTATAATATAGCATTCTGATGAAGCCTGAAAACAAACAACACTTAGCAATACTGTCTTAATGTGTAAAGTAATTATGTATATAGTAATTATATTAGGCATAATGTTTATAGCTAGATTGGCAATTAACAGTGACATGAAGACAGTATTTAGGTCATGCAGCTAGCTTTTATCTTCTAGGTTGCAGGGGTACATTTTTCTTTTCCTTTTTTTTAAGATTTATTTATTTATTATTATGTTTACAGTGCTCTGCCTGCATATACACCTACATGCCAGAAGAGGGCATCAGATCACATTATAGATGGTTGTGAGCTACCATGTGGTTGCTGGGAATTGAACTCAGGACCTTTGGAAGTGCAGAGCAGTCAGTGCTCTTAACCTCTGAGCCATCTCTCCAGCCCAATTTTTCTTCAAATATCTCTTGATGCCAAAGAATCTGATCTTTTGCTGGACCTTGCAGCCAAGTTAATAATGCTGTTCAAAATCATTTGAGACTGTGTCCTTGGCCTGATGTCCTACTGTGTGCTCAGCCTGCCTTTAAAGTTTAACCTGCCTTTAAGAGAACAATGTGTCTAGATGAGAGAACCATGTGAGAATAGCAATGTAGAAGGATCCAGTGGGTTCTAGAAACCTACAAGTAGAACATTATGATAGGCAGATTTGGACCAAGGGGTCCCGCTCAAACTAAGGCACCAGCCAAGGACAATACAGGCGGTAAACTTTAAACCCCTACCCAGATCTAGCCAATGGACAGGACAGTCTCTACACTCGAGTGGAGAGTGGGATATGACTTTCTCATGTACTCTGGTGCCTCACATTTGACTATGTCCCCTGAAAGGGGAGACCTGGTGGCACTCAGAGAAAGGACAGCAGGTTACCAAGAAGAGACTTGATACCCTATGAGCATATACAGGGGGAGGTAATCCCTCTCAGGAACAGTCATAGGGGAGGGGAATAAGGGGAAAATGGGAGGGAAGGGAGAATAGGAGGATACAAGGGATGGGATAACCATAGAGATGTAACAAGAATAAATTAATTTAAAAAAATAATAATAAAGTAAACAATTTTTTTTAAAAAAGGAAAAAACTGAAAAAAAAGAGAGAACAATGTGATACACCTTATCGTGTCTTGGATTTCCCATGCAAGCTTAAGCGCATGGCTTTAATCTTAAATTATGCGCTCTTCCATGCCCTGACCCAGAAGAGCGTATGTGCACATGTGTATGCTGGGGTAAGCACTGATCACTTGCTAAAAGCAGACAACAGGTTGGCAGAACCTTAAGACAAACAACCACCATAAAGGCTGGAAGCAGCATGAGGTGGTCTGTAGTTTAAATGCTCTCCTGGTTCAGCTGGGATCAGTAAAGTAACTTCTGACCCTTGTGAGGCTCCGCTAAAGATTCCGTAAAGTAGCCTGACTTGCTTTCCATGCTGTCTCTGCTGTTTAATAAATCCAGAACAAAGCCCTTTGTAAGGGGCAGGCACAGACGTGCACAGGCACCACCTACAGACAACAGGCACAGGTACCCACAACGGGCACATTACAGGTAGGCCAGCAACCACAAACTACAAACAGAAGTGCAAGGAAGGTAGTGGAGGGTTGAAATTTGAGCTCACTCGGTCAAGTTCATCCAAGGAGAAATTGCCTTGCTTCCATTCCTTAAGGTGGCCTTGACATAGTTGGATCCCTTCTGAGTTATCGTTATGGCGTTACCCAAGGCACTTGGTAAAGGTCTCTATTCCACCTCATTGGCCCTGGGACAGCAATGGCACAGACTGCCCAACCACAAAGAAGGAAGCATATTTGCTAAGTGTAATCTTCTAAGTTAGAGACGCCAATAGAAGGTAAGCCTGGATAAAAGAAGTCTGGCCCTGGACGACACCCCTGAGCCTTCCTGGAATCTTTCAAAATCCTGGGGTTTCTATAAATCAGGAAGTTATGTCCTGTATGTGCCCTTTGTCTTCCTGCCAAGCCAAGTGGCTTGCCTCCTCTTCGAGAGGAGCTGGCCTCTCCAACTCTCTTCCTGACCCTTCACAAAACGCAATGGCCTTTCTGTGGCCAATTTTTCCTTGAGATACCACAGAAGCCTGCGCATTCCCTCTCCACCACCAGAGTTGGACACTTGATCCCAAAATAAAGCAGGAGGAACTACAGAGAACTTCAGGTCCCCAGACGCGTGGATTCTTTGAGAAAGAGTGAGATGCACTTTCACTTACCTGCGCTGACTCTTATAAGGCCCCTGCTACACTCCAACTGCACCCTGCTTGAAAGATCACAGCCCCTTCAGCCACGGAAGCTTTGCCTAGAATAACAACAGCAGGAAATGAGAAAGAAGTCAACCATAGGAACCAAAGTGTCCATTGGGGAAAGAAACTCATTTAATCAGTTGAAATCTTCCCCAGGAAAAGGAGCAGTGACCACCGAAGCTCAGGGAGATCTCCAACTTAGCCTGAGCCCTTTTCCGTCTACATAGAGAAACTGTTCGTATTCACAAAGGGTACTGGCATGTGCTTCCTCACTGGAGTCTCACAATCTTGACAATACAATACTTGTATTTCTGAGAATATTCTTTTTGAATGCATCAGGAGCTGAAGGTAGCAATGGTTAGAAAACTTTCTCCCCCAAACTACTCAGTTAAGAAGTATCAAAGAAAAGATGGGAGGGTCTGGCATACCCCTCAGCTGGCAGAGTGGCTGCCTAGCATACCCAAAGCCTTGGGTTCAACTGCCCTGTACCCTAAGACCCCTGAGTCCCAGCACTTGGAGGGTGAAATCAATACTGTTTCTTCTTGCATTGAATCTGCTGATCTACATTTTCAGCCAACAGGTACAGAAACACCTTTGTCTGCCTGCTACATGTGCTTTATCATGACGCCAACGCTCTTCACACATTACTTTCTATTCACTCCAGCACTCTACATCATTTGTTCACCTAGTGAAGTAGTTAGCGTGGTACAAACACACTTATGACATATCCCTACTGGGTTCCTGTACTTTACATGGGTAACCAGACTTGCCCCTTTAAGCTGCCTACTATGTGGTTTTGACATATTTATTTTTCCTTATTTTTATTTCTTTACTTTCTCAAATTAAAAAAAACGTTTGGGACTTATCCTCTATCTGGCCTGTCTCTCTTCTGGATGAGGTCATTTCTGCAAACAGTCCTGGAGTTTGTTCAGGGAATGACAGAGAGCAGTGTCCATCACCAGTGGTTTCCAGTCAGTCTGTTTTATTATTGATCTTCATTCTCAACATGACCCACATGCTCCTTGTCATCACAAACTAGACAGTCTGAGGGGGCTGTGAAATTACTGGTAGATCTCACCAACTGTTACTAAAGACTCTACATTTCGTTAAGACGGATCCATTTCAATTATACTCCTATCACGATCGAGTGGTCTTCCTCTGTGGGCTTGTCCTTAATCCTGGAGATTAAGGCATGGCTAAGGTGCTCAAAACTGCAAGCCCTCAGTATCACAACCCACTGCATTCACCTTTCTGTACAATGCCTGGAGGCCGCTGCTCTCTGCAACACATTATCATCTGGGGAGCTCAACCCTTTTTCCCATCATCTTGCTGTGCAAATCTCAGTCTCAGCAACCCTGAGCTACAGATCTGTCCTCTCCATGCTAATGAGAAGACAGGCTCTCCCTGTGCTGGTCACATCTTCATTGGCAGAAAATGGGCACAGGCAAACAAACACCAGGACAGGACAGGACAGAGGGCCCTCAAATGACCGTCTTCTCGTGAGTCAGTCTTGGCTGCCTGTTGTCCACTGCCAGCGGCCTCATGAATGGAGAGCCTGTACTTAAGTGTGGAAATGTAAGATCAGCTCTAGCTGCCTCTCACTTTGTCTTCATGCCTCCAGCATTAGGTAAGGCTGTACTGGGAATGGTAAGGATCAAACCCGGTCGCACATTTTAATAAGGTCTGTAAGCATTCAAAAAAAAAGTCACTTTCTGGCACTCTCTTAGCTGTACACCTGTTCGTTTGTTCTGTCAAACCACAGTATCTAAAACACTCTCGGGGACCTAAGCAATTCCAGATGAGATGACAAATAAATGCCTCTCCTCATTCTAGAAAGCAAACACTCACTCCATGGCTGTCCACCACCACAACACAGCTGTATTTCCGTAATTCTTCCTCCAAGTATCACAGCGAAGCTCTCCAGCCAAAGCCAACAAAGTCGGTTGCTATGGTTGGTTGATATTTCCTGTTTACATGCGCACACTTGGGAGTGAAGACTTTTCATGTGTATTATTTTCTGATGCATTTTCATTTTTAAAAAAGCTCTTAGTCATGTATCTCTACAGAAAATTATTAAGTAATCAAGGGAAAAAGGGGGGGGTGTGGCGACCCCGGACACAAAGTTAACTGGAAGAAAATCCGAAGAAAAAAATACTTTCATCACATCTATAAGGACAGAGAGAGCCACAGCAATGGCTGCCTGCACTACTGTCTCCGCAGGCTTGTCTCCGAGTGAGAACCCGACCCTGCAGCCCATCTAGCTCCTGCACAGGCATCCTGGGCTTTCTTTGGTTTTGCTTTAAAGGGCCGAGAACATGAAGACCAAGTGTGACGGGCCTACCCCATCTTCCTCGGCCCCAGCCCTCTCCATTTTCTAGGACTCCTTAGAACACCTTCTTATAGGTCCCTTTGAATCCCCAGTGCGCTTGTTTCCATGAGTCAGCACGGATCCAGCAGCACACAGATTCTTCTGTGGGTTCCCATTTCTGAGGAATTGAATGGGGGGGTCCCTTAGGCTGATGGACCCCACTTGCTCTTCCCATTACCTCAGGCATCATCTCTTGAGAAAAACTTTTAGCCTCTTTGGTGAAGCATCTTTCTTTCCCTTTGTCCTCTTGGCTAACTTGCCAGGGCATGACAACCCCTGGGAAATTATTTTGTGATCACTGTCTAAGGCTGGATTGGTGCTCTCCCAGCACCTGGCCGCCTTTATAATAAATAAAGGCAGAACTGTAATGTTCACTTTCACTGTTCTAAGCATGGATGAGCACTCTGTCTCCAAAAGTCCTTTCAAGCGGATGCTATTACCTTCAGCTCATTTCACAAATGAGTACACAGGCAAGGAGATGCAACAGCAGCCCACTGTCACAGGCGAGAAGTGGCAGAGCCCTGAGAGAATACACCTTTGACTGGAAAGTATGAAAACTGCAGCTTCAGTACAGGACTTTCTCCAAAATGACAATCTTAAACTAAGTAACATGTACGTATGTCCACACCATTGTGGGGAGTAGAGAAAGTCCTAACTGAGTAAGTGATGTTGATGTGGTCCAGCCATGTCAAGGGCTCCAGCCTCTCAGCCACATGGCAAATGGCAAAGCACCCCCAAATTCCAGGGTGGGGCTCAAAGGGATGACACGGCCTTCCTCTACTACAAATATGAATGTTGATAGTGTGTGCAAAAGATGTCCACCATGGCTTCCCCACCTGTATTTGTGTCTAGACACTGCCCCTACCGAGATTAGCTAACCCGGCCTCCTGGATCCAGGTGTAAACCATAAACCCTGCTTCCTTTCTTGTTTTCTGTATTCAGTAACGCCTCCTCTGTGTTTAGCTGTACGCAATCACCTGGCCCCTCTGTTTCAACTGTATATAATGAACACACTGAGCTCCCGGGATGCCAGTTTCTCCTGCAGTGAGCCCAGGCCACATGACCCTGGCTTTTTCTGTATGTTCCCACATTTGTCTTTTCCTCATTCCTTTGCTATTACCATCTTCGGAGCCTGATACAATACAATTATTGTGTTAGTTACCAACATGCTAAACTTGAATGTTGATATTTCAGTAGAATATGCAATTCTGACTTATCGGAGTTTTAACAATAAGAGAAAACAACCAACAGCTGAAATTGTTTAAACTACAGGCCACTCCATTAGGGGAAGCCCAGCTCTGATAATACTACAGAAATCTCCCTTCTTCAAAGCACAAAGTCTTCCCAAGAGTAATACACATAAAATGTACAAAGTCTGAAATGGTGTAACACTTGCTTTAGGAGATTCAAGGACCAATTCAATATTAACCAAAAGTATTTGGTCGTTACCTATTATCCAGCAAGCACTTAATGAATATTAGTTATTGATACTGACAATTTTAATTTATTCTTATCAACTTAAAGCTATTCTATCTCAGATTCTATTGAATCAAGAGACAGGAAGGCAAATATCACTTCAAGATGAAAAAAGAATTGGCCATGTGTTCAACCACACAACTAGTGCATATCCATCCACTGTCACAACAGATTTCACAAAACATCCACCAAATACTCAGCACTAGGGTGAGGAAAGTGAGACCGAGAGCAGCACAGAGAGCCATGATTAGAGAATATTATTCCTGTCTCTTGTGGTGTTTGAATAAGAAAGGCCCCCATAGGCGCATATGAATGATTAGTCCCCCACTTGGTGGAACTGTTTGGGAAGAACTGGATGGTCTGAGCTTGTTGGAGGAAGTGTGTCACTGGGCGTGGGGTTTGAACTTCAAAACCTACACCATTCTCTCCCACCTCACCTGCCCTCTGCCTCCCGCTTGTAGCTCAGATGTAACCTCTCAGTTACTACTCCAGTGCCATGCCTGCCTGCTTGGTGCCATGCTCCCCAGCCATGCTCCTGGACCGGAAGACCGTGGTTACCCAAGGCAATGCAGAATAGAAAGAAGAATGTTGGAAATATCATATCTGATTTCAAATCCTATTACAGAGTCACCGAAACTAAACAAGCATAATGCCGGCACAAAAGCAGACAGAGAGATAATAGAAAAAGCAGATAGGAACCCATGCAGCCATCTGATTTTTGTCAAAGATCCCAAAAATATTCTCTAGGGAAAGACAACTTCTTCAGTAAATGCTGCTATTAAAACTAGATGTCTACATGTAAAAGAATGAAAACTAAATCCTCATCTCCCACCCTTACAAAAATAAACACATAAATAAAGGCTTTAACATATGAACTGGAACTCATGATGTCAAAGCAAAAACACTAAGATTTGGATAGACATAAGGCAGCGGTTGTCAATCTGTGGCTCACAACCCCATTGGGGCTAAAACATCCCTTTCACAAGGGTCACCTAAGACCATTGGAAGACACAGATATTTACATTGTGGTCATAACAGTTGTAAAATTATAGTTATGAAATAGCAACAAAATAATTGTATGGTTGGAAGTCACACATGACCTCCACGTGGTCACCACAACATGAAAACCTGTATTAAAGGGTCACAGCCTTGGGAAGGTTGGGAACTACCAACATAAGGGCTTTCTCAACAGGACTTGAACTGCCATGGAAAATAAAGTTAGCAACCCAGGAAGCTAGCCCTCCTGAAAGTAAGAGGCTTCTGCACATCAACAGAAACAGTTTAAGTGAAGAGACAATATACAGAATAAGAGAAAAACGTTCTAGTTGTACACCCAACAGAGGAGTAGCATCCAAAATAGTCAAAGAACTCAAAAAAAGGTAACCTATAAAAACCAACCAGATCCCTGGTCCCCATGTAAAAGCTTGGTGTGGTAGTTCCCATCTGTGACCCCAGGACAGGGAAAGTGGAAACATCAGAACTTTGGAGTTCACTAACCAGCCATCTGAGCCGAATAAGTAAGCTCCAGGTTCAGTGAGTGATGCTGCCTCAAAAGAGAAAGTGAAGAATAATCAAAGAAGATGCCCAAGGTTGACATTGCCCCACTCAACACACTCAAGAAATTAAGCAACCAATAAACAGGTTAATGAATTGAATGGACAAGTCACAAAAGATGGAAATACAAATTGTCAATAGACATGTGAGGCCTACCAAACCTGGAATCTTGCCCATCCATGCCAGCCTCAACACCCAGTCACAGAGCCTAGTCCCTGGTCACACAGTCAGTCTATGGTGCAGCCTGCTAAGTGCACTTCTCACTCCTCATGAAAGGGGCTTCTGTCTATGACAGATGGAGACTACTATAAGGATCCACAACTGATTGAATGCAGAGATCTGTAATGTAAGCCCTACACTTGAAGGTTCAAGGAGCATCAAGGAAGAGGGTACCAGGATGCTTGGTGCTAGATAGAACCCACCAGACATGATAGACCAAGTGTAGCCATCACTCTCGCCAATATGGCTGCCTGAACAAGACCAGCATAATGACACCACCAGTTGATATATCAATGTGTACAGGGAAAATGCCACGAGGTCCCACCCCTAGATGAAGAGTGCCAGGTGGCCAATGACTGCTAAGAGAACAGGAACAAGCTCGCACATAGGTTCAATCCCAAGTGGCCATCCTTGGACCCACATATGTATGGGCAATGCAACAGACTCAGTGGGTTGTATATACATATGTGCACATGCACATAATATACATACAAATGTAACAATAATAACTAAAGAAGAGGTCCTGAGTTTGGGAGGGAGAGGGTTACAAGGAGTTGGAGGAGAAGGGAGGGTCTAGAGTGATGTAGATGAAGTATTCATGTATGAAGTTATAAAAAAAAATGAAATCTGTTAATTAAAACTGCACCGAAAGTCAATCTCACCCCCATCAGGATGGCAGTCATTAGGAAAATAGTAGCAAATTCTAGTGAGGATGCACACAAAAAACTCTTTGCACACTGCTGGTGGGAATGTAAACTTATCCAGCCATTATGCAATTAGGTACAGAGACTGCTCAAAAAATAAATAAATAAATAAATAAATAAATGCAGATTCTCCAATGACTCAGCACTACCATTGCTGGCTGTTTACTTGAAGGACCTTCAGCCCATGTACCACGGAGATACTTGCACATCTGTGTATATTATGGTGCTTTTCACAACTGCTAAATTACAGAACCAAGCTAAGTGTCCAACAACAGAGGGATGGATTGAAAACACCAGGGGCAGATATACAAGGGGATTATTTTCTACCATAAAGAAGAATGAAGCTTTGCCATTTGCAGAAAAATGGATGCACCTGGAAAGCATCATATCACATGAATCTTACATGAATTAAGCCAGTTTCAGAAAGACAAATACATTTTCTTGTTTCTACATTTTATGTTGTCACAAACAAATGGTGTCTAAATATATAAAAATGAATATAAAGGTGAAATGGCCTAGGTAAATAAAGACGAGAAATGAAAGGAAAGAAAGTCTGAGAAGGGAGGGTGGGGATAGGAGGGAAAAGCTCAATGTACAACAGCTGTACACTTTTGCTGTTGTGATTGTGTTTTTAAGGAACATGGACTTTGAAGTTAGACATATCTGGGTTTGACAAGCAGATCCTTGTACTAAAGATGTTCTGTGGGAGGTTATAACCAAACTGGATTAGAGAATGAGATCTAGTAGCTAAAACTAAATATTGAGTAAAATAAGAATCAATATATAAACACGCATACATACACATACATGCATATATATACACACATGTATAAATACACATACATGCACATACATATGTGTGCATATACATACACATAATATATAAATACACACACATACATATATACACATATAAACACATACACATGTGTGTATATAGATACATGTACATATATAAACACACACATAAATACACACATACAATGTGTGCATATATATGCATATATATAAACACCCACATATATACACATGTATAAATAAACATATGTACATGCACATATACATGTATGCACATATATACACATATATAAATACACACAGAGATTGCTGTTGTTCTGCTTCCAGACTTATTCTAAGCCACACAGAAAAAAACAGCAAGTAGACAGGATTATTCTGATACAAGTGAATTTTACTGGATTTGAATAAAATGTAGACATGTTAAGATACCAAAAGAATGGGACATTAAGACAAAAAAAAAAAAAAAGATGCTGGAGAATGAGAAAGAGCCTCATGTTGAGTGGTGTACGAAGGCCTACTCTGTCCTTCCTGATGGACACAGATGGTATTCAGTCTTCACAACCACTCAGGTTTCATCAGATGGCCCCACTTTGCAGAAGAAGAGTCTAACTAAGCTTCTCGAGGCATAAGTGACTAGCTCCAGCTTATGCTACCAACAAGCTGTAGAGACTGATATTGAAAACTGGAGAACGTACTGGTGAGGCCATCGGGGACAAAGCCACTGGGGACGCCCTTGCTCCAGTCAAACTCCCTGGGTCACATTCAGACTCATCCACTTCTACAGTCTCATGACATGTGCTGGGCTCTGAGTCCCAGTCACCTAGAGGTCATGAGACAGGGCCCACCGAAGCGAGCTCCTACTCTGGAGCCTATTCTGCAAGGCACAGCATCCTTAGCACAAGGGACCACGTCAACTGCAACTTGTTCACAGGTCTAGCCAGCCTCATGGAAAATGGTAAGGACAACATTCGCCCTGTACAGTCTAAGATGCTAATTTCTGCTAATACTTCCAAGATACACAAGGCGCCCACGTGTGCATCACTGCTAGGTCCTTAGATACGCTGACTGCCAGCTTTCCACAGGCGCGTGGTCTCCCCACCCCCAGGCACAGAACAGAAAGGCTGAGAAGTGTGTGAAGGACAGGCTGAATGTACATTAGTCATGGTTGCTAGGGACACTCAGCCCCAACTCCCCTTCGAAATGCAATAGTCACTGAAAAATGGGGTCACAGGAGGTCAGCTTTTCTGAATTATTATTTAACTTTTTATTATTGTGTGTGTGCATGATATGTGTGTGTAGAGGTCAAAGGGCAACTCTGTGGAGTCAGTTCTCTCCTTGTGCCTTATGTGGGGTCTAGGACTTGAATTCAGTTCCCCTGGCTTGTGTCGCATGAGCCCTTACCCACTATCTAATCAGCCCCTACTATTTTTTTCTTCTTTTTTTTTTTTTTAACTTTATGTGCACTGGTGTTCTGCCTGCATGTATGTCTATGTGAGGGTGTCAGACCCCCTAGAAATAGAATTACAGACAGTTATGAGGGGCCACTTGGTTGCCGGGAATTGAACCTGAGTCCTTTGGAAGAGCAGCCAGTGCTCTTAACCACTGAGCCGTCTCTCCAGCTCCCCCCACCCCCATTATTATTTTTAAATGAGCTCACTTTATACTCAAGGGTAAAAATGCCTCTCTATTCAAAATATTTGCCAATACTTTGAAATACCTACAGGCCAAAAATGTCTGCTAATTTACTATTTCAGACAGATGAATCATATGTGTAAAAACAACTTACTAGCATTGTGCTTGTGTTAAAGGCACAGAGAAGATTAAGTCTGGGCCAGCTAGTTTACTGGAGACAGAACATAAACAGATACTTACAATAACATACAATTAGTGCTTTTGGCATCATGGAAGTGAATGAGGAGAGTGTGGGGGAGGGGATGACAGCCCTGCTTAAGCTTCCACCACACTTAGTGAGGAAGGAGGGCATCTCTCCTGATGACCTTTGCAATTCAGGAACTCTAAAGCACAGGCCACTCCTATCTATCTCCTCTCTGTGCCACTGAGTCACCGCACACATGGCCCACTTCCCTAATAGTCACTGGTTGAGCAATGTAAAAGTAATCATCAGCCACTTAGCAGCACACAGCCTGCCTATTCAGCTGAGTTTTATCTACGTTTCTGCCCTTAGATCTTTCTAGAAATTTTTCTTGCTTTCCTTCAGTCAATATATACAATGTATGTTTCTCTGGTCGGGCATGGTGGCGCACACCTGTAATCCCAGCACTTGGGAGTCAGAAGCAGATGGGTCACAGTGAGTTCGAGGCCAGCCTGGTCTACGAAGTGAGCCTAGGACAGCCAAGCCTACACAGGGAAACCCTGTCTCTAAAAACCAAAACAACAACAACAGCATAACCCTACCCACTGACTACCAAGCGAGAGTCTTCTGGAATCCCTACAATATCACTGAAACTAGGGTTTCCCGAAATCTGAAACCCTTCATATGTTCATCCCTCTGCATGTGCCACAGTGAGGGTCCATGGCGCCCACTCATCACAGCCAAGTGTCTGACGAAGCAGCCACGTGTCGGGCTATCTGACATAGTTACCCACTGCCGCGTGCTCGGTTTTTACTACTGCATCTATAACAGTCCTGCTGTCTACGGACACTGAGCTCTTAGGATACACCAACTAGACTTAAATCACAACAGCAATAGAATATAACGAGGCATTTTCCCCCCACAAGTAAAGCCACTGAACTAGACATGCTAGTACAGGCCAGTGTCATCCGCACCTCAAAGCTAAGGCCAGAGGATCAGATGGGGGACAGGCTTGACTACAGAACGAGAAGCTGTGTAAGGAAAGGGACAGGACATGAGCAAGAAGAGAAGCTAATACATAAAAACAAATGGGCCGTCAAGCTGGGAGACAAAGATTTGGGAACCAGTTTCCCAGTGACAGAGGCGAGACTGCAAGCCAGACTCCATGACTGCACTCCTGCTGGGGAAGGAGTTAGCTACCCTTGGGCATATGGCTCCATGTGTACCAGTCTGAGCTATTTTTTCAGCTCCAAGTGTGCTAAGGAGTTCTGGTTTACGATTGCTTCTAGAACTGCCTGAACTCACATGTTCAATCCTAGGCAAGGCAGACCCATCTTTCTCCACAGCTACACAGGTCAGTTGGATTTCCTGGGCTTAGGATGACAAGAGGATAAGCTGATGACTGATTGCTTTGAATGTGTCAGCCATGATCTCAGCCCCCTGGACACTGGGTGCAGGTGCTGGGTACCAATGCTACGCCACAAGACAACCAGCGCTCACACAATGAGCTTGAGCAGAAACGTAACCAGGACCAACACAGTCTGGTTCCCACTAAGTCAGCACTTTGAGAAATGTTCAATATGAATGACAGTGAAATAAGACGAATAAGGCCTATGCTGGGACAAGGCTGTCCCAAGTCTTATGAATCTTCATACTATTGGATCCACTCCTATTACCAAAACTCAACATCCCATCATTCATTGTTGAAAACAGAGGAGGCAAAGGGCTAACAACTTAGGAGATAACCACATAGAATACTATGCAGATATTAAAATTTACTTTCACATGAAATTAATTAAGTTATAATATGAAAAACACGGAAATGTTCTTTAAAGTCTCAAATGTACAGATATGACTACATAGGAAAAAATATAGGAGATGGGGAAATAGAAGGATCCAGAGGATCTTAGAAACCTACAAGAAGAACATCGTAATGGGTGGATCAGGGCCCAGTGGTGTCTGCTCAAACTATTGCACTAACCAAGGACAATACAAGTAGTAAACACTGAACCCCTACTCTGATCTAGCCAATGGACAGGACATCCTCCACAGTTATGTGGAGGACAGGGACTAACTCTGACATGAGCTTTGGTGCTCCATATTTGATGACCTCCCCTTGGAGGGGAGCCCTGATGGCACTCAAAGAAAGAATAGGCTTAGCCTGTGACCATAAAGTGAGGGAGGAGGTCCCCCTCGGACCTAAGGGAGGGTAATAGGGTAGGGGTGGGAGGGTAGGAGGAATGGAAGGATACGAGTGATGGGAGAACAATTTAGTTGAAACCTGAATAAATTAATAAAAAAAAGTTAATAGAAAACAGATCTTTTCAAAGCCAAAAAAGAAAAAAAAGAAATAAAGCTGGCACAGTGACAGTCGCGTAAGCCCGTCTGTTTCATTCACTCCTGTATCGTCAGCAACTCTGAGAGTTCTAGCTTACTGTACAGACACAGAGACAGTACTGAAATCCTAATCCTCTCCATAGAAAACAACCAGTGTCATCTTAGTAAGTGCATGGTCATTTGTACTGTGTGCTGGCTATCCTTAGGCAGTGGGTAAATGTTAGCTAAGGAGCCTCACACTAGGTTGGGAGGACACATGTTGGGCCTTGGCATGCATAATATTCATGGTGTTTTATTTACATCCCTTTGCTGTTGTGACTCCAGATGTAGCCTGAAAACTTAGCTCCTACGGAATCTGGTATTTCAAGCTTTGTTCAGGTGCTCAGTCTTAAAACATCTGGAAGCCTGAGCTCTGTGGATAACGACGTGTCAGGTCAAAAGGTCTTTTGCCCCTCTGTCTTGATTACTACATCTACAAAAGGAAAGGATTAGACACATTTTCATTTCAAAGGTTCAGCCTGGCAATAAAATAAGAGTCTATGATCTAACACTTGTCATCAGACAGAAAACAGAAAGGTTGTCCCTCATCTTTTATTTATCACAAATACCTTACTGTAACCTAATTCTCGACTCCTTATTTGGGATTACCTTCTGAGTGGTGTGTTCAGTATTGTTCTACCAGGTTCACGGAGTGGAAGTAGTTAAAACATTTTATCTTCTTGGTTGCTTGTGTTTCAGGAGTGGTCTCATGTATCTCTGGCTGGCCCTATCCTTACTTCAACTTCTGACCCTCCGGCCTCCACCTCCCAGTTGCAGACAGGCCAGGCATTTGTGCCTACACTTGGTTTGACAGGATGCAGGGGATGTAATCTTACTGCACGCCAAGCAAGCTCTACGGGCTGAGCTACATCACTATTTCACTGTTGTTTTCTTTTAATTCTTCCATACGATGGGTCTCATTAGATGAAAGGAGGACAGTTTCCTTGTTGCTGTTGAACTCAAGACAACTTCATTTTCACTCCTGGGTAAAAGCTTATATTCAGTCGTCCCAGTGGGGACTTAATGAGCTGTCGGGCATGAAAAAGAGTCTATCTCACAGGAAGAGCCCGCAGTTTCACAGTGATCCTTAGAGCTAGGCAAACCTGCACCTCAGAACGTAGCTTTGCTTAAGCTGCATCACGGTGCCATCATTTAAGTCAACAAAAGATGCTCTGGGGCTGGAGAGATGGCTCAGAGGTTAAGAGCACCATCTGCTCTTCCAAAGGTCCTGAGTTCAATTCCCAGCAACCACATGGTGGCTCACAACCATCTATAACGAGATCTCATGCTCTCTTCTGGTGTACAGGTATACACGTAAGAAGAACACTGTATAAATAATAAATAAATAAATCTTTAAAAACCAAAACCAAAAAAGAGTGTTTATTGTCCAAAAATAAAAAAAAAAAAAAAAGCTTTGTCTTCAGTCATCCTCACACCGTCCGTACCTTAAGTGAATTTTTCAGTTACCGTAGATGACCATTCCTGTATACAAGGGGTTTTTGTTGTTATTTTGCTCTGTTCCATTCCCAAGCAGAAGCCCAAATGATTTACTTTAATTTTTTTTCTTTTGTTTGGGGGATTATATCATCTCTTCCCTTCCTTCCTCTGGCCAAAGCCCTTCCTTGCTTTCTTTCAAATTCATAGCCTCTTCTTCCAATAATCAATGCATACATTTATGTCCCCAAATACACAAATACAACCTATCGGTCTGTATAATGTTACTTGTTTGTATGTTTTCAGGGCTGACCATTTGGTACTGGATAATACTAATGGTGCGTTCTTCCCTAGGGAAGGGTATTTCTCCTGCTCTCAATTGAAAGAATCTGCTTCTAAAATCTTAATATTCATTTGATTTTCAAGCTTGTGATCCAAAAATGGCGTCTAAGCCATCAAGTCACATTCCAGAGTTATAGCTCCAGATTTTATAAAGTCATTTCTGTGGCACAGCCCCAACAGAATCAACAGCCCTAAAGAGGGTGACCCTGCAGACCTCAGTTCCCAGACTAAACCCACTTCTCTCCCTGGCCCATAGGCCTAGACACACTGATAACCCTGTGTTCCCAGATCCAAAGAGTAGGTAAAGAAGCACCACTAGCTCAGAGGCCACGTCTGCTCACTTGGAAGGCTCCCTCCAGCTTGTGAGGGCAGAGAGCCAGGACCAGACATGGGAAGCCAGGGCCCTTCCTGTACCAGCTGTGCTATAGGCTGCCCCACCCTGTTCTGTCTAAGAGGAAGTGGGCTGGAAATCCTGTACACTCACTGTTTTATTAATAAAACTTTTGTAGGAGGAAGGCTTTAGACAGGGATACATATTCACTGGAGAAATAAGGAGGCTACGACACTAACATTCTTATGTTTCTTGCCAACTTTGGTGATCTGAGATTTTAGAAACAAAAACAGAATCCTCATCCATCTAAGTGTGACAAGCTGCTGATGACACATTAGACAAACACCTATCATTATTATGTACATTGCCGCCCACATCACAGTATTCTGAAACAGAGTGAGTCTCACATGTGTAGAGAAACTCCAGCACTTCCCAAGATGCCTCACTCACAGAAGTCCAGCTAGATCTCTCTCTGTCTTTCTCTCTCTCTCTCTCTTCTCTCTCCATGTGTCTGTCTGTCTGTCTGTGTCTGTCTGTCTGTCTGTCTGTCTGTCTGTCTGTCTCTCTCTCTCTCTCTCTCTCTCTGCATCTCTGTGTGTGTGTGTGTGTGTCTTTCTGTCTCTGTCTCTGTCTCTGTCTCTGCCCTCTTCGACCCCCACTTTGATCTCACAGAACTTGTTCTGTCTTTGCCTCTGCCTCTCAAGTGCTCGGAATAAATGTGTGCGCTAGCAGCCCAAGCTCACAAGATGCCAAGACCTCCATGCTTAATGGACCAACTCACTGACACAACTTCGTGCCTTCTTAGATCCTCCCTTGGGCTGGAAGCCTGACTTCTGAAAGCCAGCTTCAGCACCTGATTCCTCTCACACCTGAATCAACCTCTTCTGGGACAAGGAGGTCAAATGTAGGCATACCCGCTGTTCTGGGCAGCACACCTACGCGTGACCTCTCAGTCTGTGTTCCTGCGGTTTCCACGCTGTCTTGACTCTATTAATATCCCATCTTCCTTTCTACAGATGAACTAGCCCAGGTTCCTCTCCTATCACACTCCTTCCTATTCAAACACTTATTTCCTCTGCTCAGACTGGGATGGCAGGGGCAAACAGCTCCCTGGAGCCACTAATGCTTAGATTTAAGATGCCTGGCTATTTCATTAGTTTGAATTAAAAGGAAGAGATGTATCAAACCCTTTTGAGTAAAAGTTGCCAAGTTCCCCATACATTTGAATACAGTTTGGTTTACTGTACTGAACTGCTTTAATGACAGAAACACTTCCTCATGTTCATGGATATTTCTGATTCATGAAGCCCAAAAGGAGAACCTGACATGGAATTCCGCTGATGATGATAATCCAGCGAGCACTGTGATGGATGTCTTCAAGCCCCATGGTCACACTGCTCCTTGACTGCAATGTTAATCTCCTATGTTTATTGCAGTCTGTTTATCCTACATTTGTGCCTTGCCATTACAACATCATTGACACAGATGCACAACAGTCTATTATACAAACAAACTGGAGCCTATACCAGAAGCCAGCTGGGTCACTTCCCATGTTCGCTACGCATCTTCTGAGCTAATCGTTTCCATAGAAATAGGCTCGCTGGAGCCAAAGCATCCACAAATTATTTCTCATTTGTTCATAAGAGTCCTTTTAAAAAAAACTGAGTCATTTCAGCATTTACATTTTTCTCAACCAAATTTGGCTGAATTTTCCTAGTCTGCTCCTAGAGCCTTTACAGTTAACTAAATTTGTACTTGGTTTCCAAATTATTCAAATCTAGCCTTCAGCCCGATCGTCTCTACTTAACAAGCTACACTGCTTAACGTAGCATCTCTAGCCTTGGAAATAACATGATATCTTGCCTTTTTTTTTTCCTTGTCATTTGAGGGAGGATCTCACATAGCCTAGGCTAGCCTGTTTCTACGTAGATGAGAATGAACCTGAAATCTCAGTCCTCCTGTCTCTACCTCCAACGTGCTAGCATTACAGGTCATGCATCATCATGCCAACATGTTTTTATTTTATTTTTTGGGGGGGGGGGGTTCGAGACAGGGTTTCTCTGTGTAGCCTTAGCTGTCCTGGACTCACTTTGCAGACCAGGCTGGCCTCGAACTCACCTCGATCCACCTGCCTCCCGCGTGCTGGGATTAAAGGCATGCGCCACCACGTCCAGCTGCCAACATGTTTTTCTATTGCTATATTTTAATTTCTGTTTCAAACTGAGTAACTAGTAATAATCAGCAAATGTCGCAGGATCCTCTGTTTATCTTATTTAATTTTCAGAGCAAATCTTTTCTGTAGCTTTCTCTTTTCTTTTCTTTTTTTTTAAGATTTGTTTATTTATTACGTATACAGATCTCGTTATAGATGGTGGTGAGCCAACATGTGGTTGCTAGGAATTGAACTCATGACCTTTGGAAGAGCAGTCAGTGCTCTTAACCTCTGAGCCATCTCTCCAGCCCCTGTAGCTTTCTCATGATGGGAAAATGACCTTTTCTCCAAACACTTTAGAGTTTAAAAGCTGTTTCAAATTACAAACCCTCCCATTAAGAGTAATCACCTGCAGTGGTATTTAGGGTACAACACTGTGATTCTCGGGTCCTTGTCCCCTTCTGTGATGCTAAGGCCTAATCTACTTAGCGTACACCCAGGTTATTTTTTTAGAACTAACCTGAAAGAATAGGCTACAGTTTTTGAAAAAGAGTTTTCTACGTGGGACTGAAATGGCTCAGATTGAGTCTCTGGGTCAGAACTCCTGCCCACATTTCACCACCAGGAGGGTTAAAACTAATCGAGAAACCAAAGACACCATCAGTGTTAGAGCAGTGAAGCCAACCTGGGAGATGGCTTCAAACCTGGCTTTCCCTGCACATAACTAAGCTCTTACTGCTGCATCCAATGAACAACACCCTCATTACAAATGACGATGACACACAGGACAAGACACAGACAAAGGCATGGTGCTAGATGAGGCGCCATTGACTGATTTGGGCAGTCCCAAGGACTGAGGACACTTCCATTCTACACTTGAGACTATGAACGCTCATATATACTGTGAGCATGGTGACCACTGTGGATGTCCAAACACTCAAGCTAGGTATACCACCTCATCCCATTTAGAACCTGTTTCTTCTTAGTGAGCTGGAACTAGGATGCACGGTGTGAGAAGATAGCGCACAGCCAGGCACGGAGGGTAAGGTGGGTACAACGAAGGTGATCGGAAGCAGCAGAGTGAGGTCTGCTGTGAGTGGGAGCCAGAATCTGCAAGCTTCTTCAGGAATCCAGTCCAGGACCAAACCTGTCCTGAAACGGTTTCTCCACACCTTGCATCCCCCCTTCTCTGGGATGATTTTATGAGCCCATAAAACCAAAGCGGGACTCCAAAGAGCAGGTGTTAAGACTGTTCCTTTTCGCTGGTGTTGAGCAGCATCTCGCTATGTAGTTCTACCTCGCTTGGTACTCAGTATGATCTACTTGTCTCTGTCTCCAAAGTGCCTGGACTGATGGTATTAACCACATCAACAGTAATACCAAAGGCACTACAACTGGTCCTGTCCTCTTTAAGACAAGCGAGCTCCTGTGCCCTGGGCAACTAGGGAAGGCTGGAGGGCAGTAAGAGTCCTAGTGACTGTGAAGCCTACTCCTAGGATTTTGCAGAGAATTAAACTCAGCTGTTTAGAAGAGATCAGACCCTCACTTAGTTCCTTTCTGCCTGAGTCAGAGCTCTCAAAGGGCCACTGCTCTGAAGGGCCGTGTACTCAGTCTTGTAGATCATCTGTACCGCACTGGAAGGGACACCATTTCCAAGCATAGGCACAATATTGTCACCTTCTACTGACTGGCAATTTCCAGGTGACAGCTTCATGCATGGGTGACAGTAAAAAAGTGAGTGAGTGACATGTGAGCCTCCTCATACAAACCCTGCTCAAAACTTACTAACAAGGCACTACACACATGGGACCTGGCTTTCTAGCTTCTTTCTGCAGCTTATTTAAAATACAAAATGCTAACGGAAACAATGCAAATTTCTGAGGCTCAGAAAGTGTGATTCAGTAAGCAGCAGAGGTGGGAATCTGTAACTGAACCTTTGCCATGTTTCTGATACAGGTGATGGGTATCTGCACAGAATGACCCCCAACCAAGTTAAAAGCTGGCACTGTCTTCTTGATAGTTTATATTCTATCACCTTGGGATAAATTTATGTCTTAGTGAGGGTTTCTAATGCTGTGAGAAAGCCCCATGACCAAAAGCATCTTGGGGAGGAAAGGGTCTAATTGGCTTACATATCCTAGGTCATAGTCCATCCAGTTAAACCAAGGCAGGAGCCTCCATGGAAGAATACTGCTCCCTGGCTTGCTCCCCATGGCTTGCTCAGATTGCTTATGCGACCCAGGACCACTGGTCCAGAGGTAGCATCACCTACTATGGGCAAGGCCCTCCCACATCAATCACTAATAAAGAAAATGCCCGGCAGACATCCCCACAGGCCAGTCTGATAGAGGCAGTTGAGGTTCCCTCTTCTGAGATGACTCTAGCTTGTTTCAAGTTGACAGAAAAAGAAAAAGAAAGACGACTCATTAGCAAAATTGAGTAAGTCAAATGGAAACCACAAAAATCACCTCTAAAAATAACTGAAAATTAAAAGAATAAAATAAAAACTTAGGGTTGGAGAGATGTCTCACAGATTAAGAGCACGTGTTGCCCTTGCAGAGGACACCAGTAAAGCTCTCAGCAACAGCTTACAACACCACTGTCCAGGGATCCCTGCAGACTCCTAGATGCGTGTGCTACACATAGATGCTCAGGCACAACATACATAAACACACAATAATTTGTAAATTACTGTATTGAGCCCCTGCTCAAATATAATTAGTAAAATGTATATTGACCTACATGTTTAAGATTTACACTTTAGGCTGATCACAAAATTATTTCTGTCAGAGCATGTTATATGTAATCATACAACATTGTATTGGGATGTTTTACTTTTTTTTTTTCAGTATTTCTCTATCTTCATGAATACACATCATCTTTGTCATCTAATGACTTTTATAGTCTGTCACGAAACTCAAGGAATAAAGAGTTGATATAAGTCAATATAGGGGGCTAGACATATGTCAGTAGTTAAGTGCTTACTGCCTTTCCAAACCCAGGTTCAGTTCCTAACACCCACACTGGGTGGCCTGCAATCACATATAACTCCAGCCCTAGGGGGATGTGGCACCCTCTTCTGGCCTCTGTGGGTACCTGCACTCACATGCACATTCTCCTACACAAATACACATGCATACACAACTAAGAATAAGAAAATAAATCTTAAGGGAAAAAACATAAAAATCAATATAAGAGCCTAACTACCTCAACATCCAGAATGCCATGCCTCCATCTGCTAAAAATAGAAAGAGACGATACATTCCTCATCAATTGCCAATTTACATAATCCAGTGGACCAGACACTGCTTTAAGAGAACAACACTAAGAAAGTTCAGGGAAACAGTGTGGTGCATTACTCATGGCATTTGGGCCACACAAACTGGATAGGCCATTTCTCATAGTTTTTAAGCAGCACTTAAAATATTCATAAATACCATTACTTTCACCTCTTTACTCAAGAAATATAATTGTGTACTTCATGCCAGAGACTCTATATACCAATAGAGTGGGCTAGCAGAGGGTGGGTGTGGCGCAATAATAGGGTGGTTTCTGACCTAAGACCTTAGAAGTGAGATTTAATGAGGAAGTTGAAGAAGAAATATTGCTAAACAAATAGAGACAGGAAAAGGGAAGTGTGGAAGCTGTGTCAAAGGAACTGAGAGATCTAGTCTCCACAGCTGAATCCAAGCAATGGATGGAGGAGTTGAGGACCATAGGGATAAGTGGATAACCAATAGATCACATGAGATTTTGAGCCTATGAAATTATTATTTCAACTAACATGTAGGAAAATTGGGAATTGACAAGGACAGGCTGGTTGTTGGAGGTTTGGGTTTTGTTGGGGTTGCAGGGTAGGAACATGTGCCGTCACCCACGAGGTGAGACTTGAATGGAGTGGGAAGAGGGGTTAATAGGAACTAGTTGGTGTAAGATCCTCTGAGGAGGTAGAATCACCACAGAACTTGCTTCAGAAAAGTGCGTAGTAGCTGAGAGGATGGGAGCAGAGCCAGAGGTGGCTCTGAAGAAACAGCGAGAGCATACCCAAGGAGAAACTCCGTCAGGAAACTGGACCAACCAAGGATGGAGGATTTAGGAAAGAACTGAATAGAAAAACATCATGTTTCAGTCACAGAAAAAGATTTAAAGCAAGACAAGGCCCTTATTGTCTATCTTCCAGTCAAATTTTATACTAATGATGCTATACAAGAGATAAACAGAATTCAACAGAGAGTACCACAGAAGTTCTTCATCTTCTAAATGTCAATGCTTTTTCCAACTGTATCTTTAATCTCACAGCAACTCAAATCAACAAACAATAAAACTCCCCCTATTGATATTTTTAGGGTTTTTTGGGAGAGTGGTTGTTGTTGCTTGGTAATTGTTTGGTTTGTTGTTGTTGTTTTGAGACAGAGCCTAGCTCAAGAAGACCTCACACCTGTGATCATCCTGCTGTAGTCTAGTGGGATTAAAGGATTATAGGCATGCACCACCACATTAGCTGCTGAAAATAGTTATAAAAGATATTTCAGTGCCTTGCTTGGTAAAATATGAAACCTGCATATCATTTCATCACATGAAGACAATAGTTGCTGGACCTTTGAGTCCTAAGGAAAGCTATCCAGAGCTCAGACTCCACACTGACCCTGAACCACTGCAAACAGGTCCCTTGACCATGTGGACAGCGAATGCCTTACTCAGCTCACTGCACCATCTGGACATACAGAAGTTACATTAGAGTTCATAGACCTCTGTTCCAAGTTGCCACACTTAAAGGCATCATGAAGAATAGGGTGAAGAGCCTCGAAAATAAAGATGCTTGTCCCTGGATGCGCAATCTGCTCTAGGAGATGTTCAAGAAGAGAAAGTCATCTGTATTGAGTATCAAGGCAATATTCTTTCAAGTCCCAGGATCACAGACAGAATTGCAGGCACGCAACCTCCTTACAAGGACTTTTACTGATAACTTCTCCTGCCAGGCTTCCAAAGAAGACACTAGCCAGTCCCCAGGTTTGCAGTCCTGCAGTTGAGGGGGCGGGTGGCAACAAGGGAGAAGCCTAGGTGACTTCTTTTCTCTGTGTTCTTCTGATCCTAAAAGTTCCCTTGCTGGATAAACAGCAGCCATAACAACAGAACAAGGCACACAGCTACTGCAACACAGACCCAGAGACAGGACTTTGAAAAGCAGACATAACAAGAGACCCTGCTCAGATCACAGGGCTGCATTTCCATCCCTTACACTCACTCAGAGCCTCACAAAGTGGGTGGTTTTAACCTTGTTTCACCAATTAAAAGATCCGCTTGGGCTTCCTCTCAAGTTAATGAAATTGTTTACTCTCCAAATGAGCACAGCTTTTCAGAAAGGAGCCTAGGAAACTCTTCTTGGTTGACAGGATTGAGTTAGCTGACAAGGCCACAGCACTGGACTAAATTCCTCAGTTGGAGAGAAGTGATATGAAATATGACACAGGAACACTGTTCTGCCTCTGTGGACTCAAATCCAGGAGTCACAGCACCTGACACTGGCAGACCCTGCACAGTCAAAGGAGAACCAATGTCAGAACCAGAGGCTTGGTCCAAAAGTGCTCTAGTAATAAAAGAATAATTTTAAGTGTTCAAGGCACAGCCATACAGCAACTACGCGACCAGTTTGACAAGGCAGATAGCAGAAAGCTTAATAGCACATATCCTCCAGTTACATGCAAAAGGCCTGCAAGAGTCAAATGCCAGCAGCCAATGAGAACCAGGCGATCCCACATTCACTATACAACCAGGGCTCAGAGAGCATCCCTTCTGTCCTCTTCTGCCGCACCACACTTGTTAGACACTACATAAAGCCATCACATAGATTTGAAAGATCAACAAAAGGAATTTTGAACTTAACTGAAGACAACTATAAATATATGACTAGAATCAGGAGGTGGAAGGTAAGGACACCGGGAATTCAGGGCCATCCTTAACTGTACATGGTAAGAGGGAGTTAACGCCCACAAGTTATCTTCTGACCGCCACACAGGCACTGTGACACAACATACATACATACACACATACATACATACATACATGCATACATACATACATGTGAAAATTAAGCAGTGAGCTGAAATACTTAAGACTCCACTTATCTGGATTGTGTGAGTGTCTAAGCTGGGCAGAGTTAATTCATCTTTCAATTAATATTCTCAAGAACAGGAGATTGTCACAAACTAGTCAGATCAGCAAGTCAGGGCCATGCTTTAAGAAAAGCTCCTTTTTTTCTTCAGATTATTAGCAAACAGACTGCTCAGTCACTAATTCCTCTCTTGTTTCCCGGGAAAGAACCTAATCTATGACAAATCCTCCTGGGCAAACAAAGGCCCCTTAAGTCCTTCCTTTTTCCTCTGAGTACTGTTTCTATGCTCAGGAGGGAAGCAGCTGCAGACTCTTCCATGTGAGCTATAAGCAGTCAGCCTTTGTCACTCCTGTACACATAAGCCAAGCACTCTAACTGTGTTGGCCTGGTGCTGACAGTCAGCACTGCTGGGCCCCAACCTTAGCCCTTAATGTTCTTCTTTCCTAGAGCTGCCTTCCAACCAAACTTCCATCATCTTACACCATAGGCAGGATAAAGACAGGGAAGGCGTAACCTAGGGGACTTCATTCATCCTCAGGACCACATGGAAGGAGAGACGCAACTCCCACACTTGTCCTCTGACTTCCACATGGGCACCATGGTGTGTTCACAACTAAATTCAGACACACACACACACACACACACACACACACACACACACACACACACACAAGACTATCAAGGGAAAGGAACTCTTCCCTCCAGAGACCAGATGAAGTCCTCCTCAGCTGAGAATGAACAAATCCCAGCAGAATTAGTAAAATTTCCTATGTAGGTGCCTACACAGAGACCATAATTCTTTCCTATAGAGGAATTTCATTAAGAATGTTAAAGTTGCAATGAAACATATATGACTTGTTCTTATGGTCACTATGACAAAAATACCCTGCAAAAAGCAACTTAAAGGGTGGTACATTTTGGGCAGTTTCCACACACAGCCCATCACAGTGGGGAAAGCACCAAAGTGGGAGCGTGAGACGGCTCAGATTGCATCTACAGCTACTCAGCTCCCTTCTTCCATCCTGTCTCTATGTTTCTATCTTTTTTTCTTCCTACCCTCCTTTCATTTTGTGTGTGTGTGTGTGTGTGTGTGTGTGTGTGTGTGTGTTTTGTCTGTTGTCTTTTGTTTTTTAAGACAGAGTTTCTCTGTGTAGCCCTTGGCTTTCCTGGAATGCACTCTGTAGACCAGGCTCGCCTCAAACAAGAGTGCTTCTGCCTCCCAAAGTGTCAGGATTAAAGGAATGAGCCACCATTACCTGGCCCCTCCATCCTTTCTATTGTGCCTGAGACCCGATCCCAAGGAATGTGTCTCTCACATTTAGGATGGATCATGCTACCTTAATGATCTAGAAAGTTCTTCACAGACATGCCCAGGGCTTGTTTCCATGGTGACTTTACATTTACTCAGGTTGGCAATCAATATGACCAACCACACCATGCATAAAGTCTAAGCACATGTGTCCTTACGCCTTCTCAAATGTGAACCAGAAATTATATGGGAACGTCAGGTGGGCTGTTACAAACTGTTTTAGTTAAAACAGATTTTAAAGCCCCTATACAAGGCTTTCAAGCCATGGTTTTATCTTCTCCACTGTAATCCTATCAGGTCCATGTAACTACTGCAAAGCAACTTCAACACTGTCCTGAGAAGCCCATGCGCACACTTGAATGCTAGGAACTAAAGGAAGAACAGAACTAAAATGCACGCATGCGTGCAAACATACAAATCAATAACAATGGGGTAAGTCAAGAGCCACCTAATGACTTCCCACTGACCAAAGCTGGGACGTTTTGGGCAATACAAATGAAAACACATAGTATGGCTCATAAGCTAAAGTGTAAACTATCCATGAATCCACATTACTATGTATAAATACCATGGTCAATACACAGTGGATTACATACAGAAATCCTATATGAAGAATTCAAAGTGCTTTTTATGGCTACTTCATCTGAGTATAAGTCATCACCTGGAGACTACTTGACACCAGAGAAACCTGGCATCACTGTCTCATCTTACTGAGATGATCCAGGTCAAATCAACAGAGAGAAGAAGCCATGTTGCTTTTTCCTCCTGAAAAGGTACAATGAAAAGAACGTCTCATTTCTGATCCTGCAAAAACAGCTTCAATCTAATCAGAAAAGCCTGAGACCAACCTCAACTTAAGGACAGTATAAAATATCTGAGCAGTATCAAGGTCATCAGAAAAAAAGAAAGGGAGGGAGAGGGGAGAGAGAGACAGAGACACAGAGAGAGACAGAGAGAGAGAGACACAGAGAGACACAGAGAGAGAGAGGCACACAGAGAGACACAGAGAGAGAGAGACAGAGAGAAGACTGCCTGTCACGGTCCAGCAGCCTCTAGATAGGATGTGGTAGGCTGGATGTTATCCTACAGAGAAGGAACATTATATAGAAAGTAGGAAAGTTAAACAAAATATGACTCAAATTAATTATAACATCTCAATATTAGTTGTGGTTGACATGCAGTACTACCATTAGAAGGTTAAAGCTTCTTTGACTGTAGGATCCTGCCTTCCCCCATCCTCAGACTGTAGTAATTCTATGTCCAAACCTTCTATTGTTCCCCTCTCTACTATTCACGCTGCCATTGCCCAGTCTTTATCTTTCTGACCCATTTTCTGTACAGTTGTCAAGGTCCATTTTCAAAAAAAACTCAAGGATAGCACCTCCATGGTAAAAGCCTCTAACAGGTCATATCACTTCAATCAGTGTCAGCAAAGCTCTTATGTGGGTGTCAGGACGGCAGATAGCAGGAGCTCAGCAAGCCTCCTCCTCTGCCACCACAGTCACAAGCAGACACCGTGCCTAGATGCCAATAAAATCATTTCAAGAAAGCAGGCAGAAATCTGAATTTGGGCCAAAGGCCACGCTGGGCCAATCACCAGCATAGAGAATCAGGCTCAGTCTGCAGACACCAATATCACCACTCACCGGTCTCTAAAGACAAGTGTTCTTGCCTTTCTCTTCCTGTTCTGATATGGATATCCTGCACTTAGAAGAGTGTCTTCTCTGGGGGAGTCCTCTAGCCTGCTCCATGTCAGAACAATTCCACCCATTTCCTAACTCATAGCTTTTAAACCCCTAAAATTCACCAGGCACAGCATCAAACCTCACGCACTGCAAGACGTAGACTTTTCATCTATAATTCCCGTGTTCAGGAGGCCTAGGGACTGCCAATTGTTTCAGACCAGTCTGGGAATACGTTCCAGGACAGTTTAAGCTACCAAGTGAGACTGTGTAAAACATGGAAGGAAGGAAGGAAGGAAGGAAGGAAGGAAGGAAGGAAGGAAGGAAGGAAGGAAGGAAGGAAGGGAGTCAGTCATTTAACTCTGCATTATGTCTTGGTTTTTAAGTCATAAAGCAATACATAACTCCATGCTTTAGAAATACTAATGGGAATAAAACTCAACCAAAGCCTCCTAATACGCTGAAGTACTCTACCAAATATGAACAGGTGTGTCCTTTACAAAGAAGAGCTTTGTAATCCAAGTCCCAGGAATTTGGAACTCAACAAAGTTAAGCAGCTTTCTTCACAGCAGGAATTCACTGTACCATGAATGTCCTCAAGGACAGACATCCTACCCAATAATTCTCAGATTTGTTTGGCTGTGGAATATTTACACATTTTCTTACCCTCAGTGACCCGCAAAGCCGTTAGGGAATTTTTTAAATTAGGTGTCCATCCATACAGGGCAGACTGAAGGTTTTTAATTCTGTCTGTCATCGTGTGGTAGGCAATCAATGGCCTGATGAATGAGCCCTACACCTTAATCCCTAAAATCCACGAATGTTTCTTTACAGAGTAAAAAGGGAGGGCAAGGAAGCCAAGGGACTGGGGGGAGGGGCTTTACAGATGTGATTAGGCTAAAGATATTACGTTGGAGAGGGCTGGCTGGTCCCTACATACAGCCAAAGGAGCCTTTAACATGGAGGGACTGGTCTGATTGAAAAGAAATAAAAAGGCAATGTGACCTCAGAGAGACTCAAGTAAGTCAGCCAAGAAAAGGGATACTGGCAGCCACAAGCTACAAGTGTCAAGAACAGATTCTCCTAGACCCTTCGGTGAATGGCAGCCCTGACCACAGCTTTACTCCAGACCACTAAAACTGGTACTAGACTCCAGGCCTTCAGAATCATCACAAAGCAAATTCACGGTGCTTAAGTTGCCATGTTCCTGGTAATTTGATACAGCATCCACACGGCCATATGATTTATACTTAGTATTAATACTGCTTTCCATTTTGTGTTTTGAGTCCAAACTCATCACTGTAACAGCTGCCACTGAAGGCAAACATTGAATAGTTCTAGGTTCCTTCTGTTCCATGGCTTGTAAATATAATGGCCTGCAAGTCCAGCAACAGCGACACTCAGTCCAGATGTGCTGATCCTGGCTACAGCTGGACCAGTGTCATTCACCCAGCCAGAAGCCAAAGCCACCAACTATAAGTATTTGACAGAAAGTGAAACACACACACAGCTGGGATACACAGAAGCCCTCATTAACTATTCCTACATGAAGTCAGATTAGCCTTGTCCTCAATAGGGTCATAATTAACCTTCCTTAGTGAAGTTTCAGCATCCACTTAAAAGAATAATCGTACATTATGACTAAATACTGGCCCTGGGTTGAGCCAGATGGATTTAAGTGTCAGCTTTAACGTTTACTGCTTAATCACTGCTCAATCACACCTTGACTGTGTGACTCCGGCATCTTATCTTAAAGATAGAATGATGCTTAGTGATGCTAGCATAGTTGCTCTCTGGATTAAATGTGATTATGCACGAAAGTCACTTAGCATATAGGTTCCTCCCATGTAAGCAAGATGAAATAATCAGTGTGCACTGAGCAAACATTCAACACAGGAAAATAACTATTTGATGATAACGCCTATATAGCAGGGTGGATCCACTTTAGCCACAAGCTAAGCCTCATTCTTTGATCTTCTGCTTCACAAACTACAAATATTTACTTAGCTGGACACTGAAAATTATCTCAGCAAAGAAAGGCAGGTGGAAAGGTTCCTGGCTCTCTATCTGGACCATTGCTTTTGGTATCTGGGTAAATTATGGGAGTTAATATTTCTAAGACATATACTTACTGTTGTGTTAAAAGTCATGAAGTCATTAGAAGGCTTAGAATTACCATTCTTGTTGGGGTCTCATCTATCGGTGGTCATCTGTGCCAACTAAAGCAAACTGCCACCCAAGTCCACCTTAATTATGAGATGCTGAAGGTCCACCTGGAAGTCTTTGTCTATCAGTCAGTTGAGCTCAGGGCAACAAATCAAATCATTCTGAGAGAGCTCAATAAAGCAGTAGCACAGGGCACCGGGCAGCAGCAAAAGGTCAGCTTGTGAAGCCTCCACACTATTCACCAGTTCCCACCATCCCAAAGCGCCACCTACTGCCACATCTGACATCACGAGTTTATACTGATGACTCAAAGGGACCATGCAGGATGACAAACATCAGGTCACCTTATGACCACACATCTGGAAATGCTCAAGACTCAGACTTGATTCCTAAAGCCTTTAGGAGAGATCTTTTGTTGGATGTGGTGGCACATGTCCATAATACCAGAACTTGAGAGGCAGAAGATGAAGAATAAAACATTCAACACCAGCCTGTACACTATAGTAAAGCTGTCTTTAAAAAAAAAAAAAAAAAAAAAAAAAAGGACACAAGGGCTGGGGATATAACTCAATGATCAACTTATCCAGTATTTGCCTAGTATATCAAGGCTTTGAGTTGACTGCCCAGGAAGACAGATAGACAGACAGAGAAACAGCAACTCCAGCTATATTGTCTCAAGTTCCAATACTAAGTCCCAGAAGAAATAAGCCCAATTAGGGAGAGAGTAGCATTTAAGGACAAATAGGTGGAGATTCAACTAGCTCAGCATCAGCAAATACACATAATAGACTTTCCTTGTCTGTAGAGACTGTGATGAGATATACCAACATCCTAAGAGACTCCCAGTTCAGAAAAAGAAGCCCAAGCTAACAAAAAGCTTAGTAGTAATGGTTTCTGAGAAGCATCTTTTATATTATTTTTATTTTGGAAGTAGAGGTTAAATATCTAAATGCCAATGGAGCCAGCCTGCAACTGCCAAGATGCAAAGCCAGACAGCCAAGAGGGCAGCCCTGCTTATCCCCAGCCAGCTCCAGGGCTGGCACAGAGCCATGTTGCCACCACTCCTAAGCAGGTACCTGGTTCTAGGTCTGTCTCCAAGACAGCTCGCCTAGAGAATCATCCAATCACTCTCTGGCTTTTCTTTTAAATTTGAGACAGGCCATGTGAGTGAAAAAACAAACAAATGAACAAACAAACAAACAAAAAAACATTCTGCCAGGAGATCTGAATTAAATAGCATTTCCGTTTGCTCCGTGCCATTACATGTCACTGTGTATTTTCCTTTTCCAGACACACGGAATTCTTCAAGTTGCTTCTCACACTCAACAACATGGCACACACACCCTTCCACATCAGTCTGCTCAGGTCTCCTTCTCACACACGCAGTCAGAACACAGCATGGGAAATCAGATAACCAGGTCTTGGATGCCACTAGCTAAATTGAAAAGAAACGAACAAAAACAAACAAACAAAAAACACTCGTGCAACATTCAAAACGGGGCCACACAGGACGCGTCCCCAACACCACGCAATCATCTTTCTTTTCCAAAAGCCTGAGCTTCCCATGTAGCAGATAAGAAGCAACTGAAGAGAAACAATGACTCCAAGGATATAAAGTTCGAGTTTTTTAACTACAGTAACTCTAGGTATTTGCTAAAAAACCATCCAACTTCCTAACTTAGAACACAGTGAGTATTAGTCTACCTACTTCTAAATCACACTTGAAATGGAGCCAGCTCAGTCTAAGTTCAAGGTCTTAAAAGAGGTGGGACAGAACCTGGCTCACAAATAAGGTATTTATCCACGTTACCCTGAAGATGTTGATGCCACGGCCTCTTGTGGAGTCCAGAGATGCAGGGGGAGCAGAGGATGCAGTGGAGGCCGCTGCTCCAAGCCTATCCTTCTATATCAGGGAACCGTTTGGAAAATGGAAGTACAATGAACTTCATATTTGAAACACTAATTCTGTTAGTGCCTCAGGACCCTGAAAAGCCAATGAAGTATTCAGTAATTCCAATTTGGTTCCCAGATACAGAAAAATCTTTCCATCTAAAGATATAAACTCCCTCGAGGCCAAAGCCTGCCTGCATGGCTAGTTTTAAAAACACTGTAGGAAACTTGACCTCAAAGTAAAATCAGCAACTGGTGGAGGGGGGAGAGGGGAGGGGACAGGTTAGAGCCTCTGAGAAAACATACTGTGGACCAACACATATCCTGAAATTAATATATACAACTTGCTTTCTAAAACACTGAAGCCTTTCCCACAATTCTTTAACTTATTAGAATGGAAAGAGTATCTCTCACTGCCAAGCTAGAAAAATGTTCCAGATCATTCCCTTTCCCTCTCTCCTTCATTCCCAAACATTAGCACACTGACCTTGATTCCCCAAGCCCTTGGTTTTGGTTTTCATTAAATCCCAGCAGCCAGTTACAATAGCCTCCTAATTATTTCACAGTCACCAGAGTCACCTTTTCCCATATACAAAGCTCCCTGAGTAGCCAGCCTCATTCACTCATTAGCTCATTTCATTCAGCAAGTAATTCCAGAGTTTCTACTAAGTAACAGGTACGGCCCCAGGCCGGGAAACAAAGCAGCATGCAGTCACACAGTGCAGAAGCACCCCACAGTGGTGTTAGTCAGGCCTGAGGCCTGTGCCAGGGGAGAAAGCAGGAAGGAACTAGGCAGCCTTGAGAGCTAACTGTACTTCAGCAAGGGCAGTCAGCAATGGCTCGTGCCAGATGCGGCACTGAGCACATCCTGAAGGGAAAGGAGGGGACAAACATGCCAGGGGATGTGTATTCCAGGTAAGAGGGTCCAGGTGCCCCCATGGATGCAAGGGCCCAGCATCCAGCTATCAGAGGTGTAGTCAGAGACCACATAAGACCACACAGACATGGTGAAGTCCCTTGAAACGAAATCAAAACTGTTTTTCTCATCAGTCATTCCTTCCAGAAATTGCCAAAGAAACAAAGATTTTGAGAATATTGAGAGAAAAAAAAAAAAAAAACTAGTCAAGAAATACAGAGACAGGCATTAGACAGGCACTGGCTTCACATGCAAATCAACAGCAGGAAATGCTGGTCTTCTCTGGTGAAGGCAAAGAGCCCTGGGAACTGAGACAAGAACATGAGAAGTCTCACCCGCCTTCCCATGGCCACTGTGTGGTTTGTGGTCCTGCCCGCTGCCAGCTGTGAGTCAAATGTGAGCAAAGTCCACAGTGAAGGGCTAAGGGCAGGCCACTGCAGCACCAGCGCCGTGCTGTGGACTTTGCTCACACAGCCAAATACAAACATGGTTCAAAGACTACTGGGCAAAACTGATAGGCGTTTGCCAGTGTCTGAGTACTCACTAGAGGGAATTGGGTTTTTTTGTAAGCGGGTTTGAAGTCCTTTAATTATTTAAAATGTTTTAAATATGAGCAAGAGGCATAAAAGATTATGAAAATGTTGCATTTTCAAGAAGATAGAGCTACACTTTTGTAAGATTTGGTTGAAATCACAGAATTAGGAAGCATCATTAGTAGTTGTTTAGTTCTTTAATGTCTTTTTGTTTTAAAAAAAAAATAGTAGTTACAAAAAAAATCGTAGTTGCTCAAAAACAAGAACAAAGACCTAGCACTCAATATTTACGCAGTCCGATTATTATATGAGATGATAAGGAACATCCATTTTACTATGGAAAACAAAAATAGCTTGATTGCTAAAAATTTTAGTAAAATATCCCTAAGGGGGAAATAAGCTTTATTTGAAGATATACATAAAACTGTGCACATTTTTTGTAGAAATCAGAATCTGCTCTAGAAATCTGAAATAGCAAAAGGAGAAAAAAAAATCCCAATAGTAAGGCTAAAGCAAACAGCACAAATGAAGAATCTGTTTCTAGGATGAAGCAAGAAATCAATTCATGAGAGTTTGAGGAACCCAAAGCTTCTGTATCAGGCACTGCGTATACTGCCCTGAGGCCTCACCTTCTATCTCCAACTCCCTGAAGACATTGGGGCTTGATAACAGTTAGATAGAAATAGTTAGTGACAGAAAGAGAAACAACACTTCATTGGCCCTATGGTTCCATTAATAACCAATGTAAACAACCAGCACCAGATGCAATTCCAGTTTCTATTTTTCACACAGTTGCCCTAACATATTCCTGATACCTTCTCTCACCTTAAAAATGAAGGCACAAGGAACGCAGGCACAGAGAGGCTAAGACATCACACAGCTAAGTGATGCATCTTACATCTCTAGGTTCCGGGTGTAACCAAAGCACTTTCCTGCCTCTATGCGCTTCAGGACTCTAGGATTTCAGAGTATGGCTACCAAAGAATTATGCATTGATATTCAGCGAATGCTCATTACTTGATTATTGCTTTTTAATCACGTTTTTAACTTTAAGGATATTCCATTTGGAAGTATTACATAGGCATGCATTCCCACTTGAGGCAGCTGATTCCATCACCATCAGGAAAAGTGGACAAACGACTCCTGGCTGTTTAAATGCCATGCCTACAACACCCCAGGTAAACAACTTGGAAGGAGCTACATGTTGATGCAGAAGGGTATCTGGCATCTTCTCGTGGTTCATGAGGTATGGATTTCAAAGGCCTTTATACCTAATATTCATTGCATCTGATTGGCCTGGAAGTTATTCAAGAGTATCCCCAGAGATCCATTCTGACCACATCTGGAAGAAAGACCACAGAGCTAAGAAAAACATAAATATGCCTCAGGGTACATATTCTACATCAAAGACCTGCTGCTAACACTGTTAAAGGGCTAGCCAAGGATGACCCATAAAATGTGGTTTTCTGTGGAATAACCTTTTAGTTCAACTTAGTTTGTTTTTATAAAGTAGTGTCAGTATTCAAATCACCAACAATTAATCCCTCAACCCAACTCCATCCAGGGAAGCTGTCTCTCCCAAGCCTTTCCTATCCATCATCTTCTCTGTGCTTTCATAGACAGCTAAAGCAGCCCCACACAACAGACACAAACTCAGGAAGCTTACAGAACGAGAAGGGGAAATGGGGAAAGTGTTAGCCTCAGCAATCTGGACCTAGTCTTTGAACCAAGGAACCCATCAAATATATGCTAGAATTAAACTCATTTTAGTGGAAGAAATTGAACCATAAGCCTTATTAAGTGCCACCCAGAGATCTGAGAGTGGCGTGTTAACCTATACTCTCTGCCATCAACATGGTCTAGTGTGATTTCCCCATAGTCAGCTGAGCCAGTTCACTGAGCACAGGAAATACTTTCTCCTACAGACTGAAATGGAGAGTCTCACACAGTGAGCACCAGGCAAATGCCCACAGCGTGACATGCATGTTTACTAGGCAAAAAAAGAATAATAATTTAAAAAAAAAACAGAATAAACAAAATACAATTTATGTCCTGTTCTAAGTTTTAAAACACAAATCTATTCTCTCCTACATAAAATTATTAGGAACTTCAAGTATATAAACAGCAGAAAACTTTTGACACCTTCTTCTCAAAGACAGGAAAGGATGTTTTATCAACATAGGAAAAGGGAAACAAAGCAGGTATAAACAGTTCAACTGGACTGCGGCTCTCAGTGGGAACTTTCACGCCAAGTCTTCAATCTGCTGCATATGCATTCTTAGTCGCAAATATCTACACCTGTATACCTGAGCATTAGTTGGCGTTTTTATGATAATAACAAAACAACTGTCAGGTGTTAATGTCAGACATTAGGGAAAGAATATCACCAATAGCTGTGCCCGTCAAATTGAGGGAGTGACAGAGGCCTTGACACAGTGACTGATGGTCACCCCTCTTCTGTAGGAAACCTGACAACAAAGTTCAGAAAAGCACCATACCTGTGTCACAGTAACCCCTTCCCCTCACACACTGCGGTCATTTCAGTCATCCAGTGTTTCACTCTGTATTCACTCAGGTTTCAGTGCTCTGTTGGTTTTCCTGGCAGCCGTTTTGAAAAGACTGCATCTTGGTAAGGGACCGCACCACCGCAATAGAAGAGTTCTGCTGGTTCTGCTCATCTTTTTCTACTTAGAGCTAAAAGGCCTGGTTTCCGAATCTTGAACTGGTAGCACAGCCACAGGAAAGTGGCTCTCTCGGGGTCTGTTTTTTCACCCCTTATATGGCACTTAACTGCTTAGTGTGTTTGGGGCACTAGTACAAGCACTTTGCATGAGTCAACTCATTAGATCCCTAACAACACTACAAAGTAGGTGTCACCACACTCACTTGTCAACTAGGCCGACAGACACACAGAGTGATGCTGACAATGAGTGAAGAAGGCAGGCTACAGGGACACAGGCACCGCTGGCTTAGAGGCCATCCACACTTCCAACTCAAACCTTCCATAAAAGTTCAAGAAGGAGCTAGGCGTAACTCATCACACTTATGTCACCTTCTTCAAATTGGTCAGTCCTCGCCATAATAAATCCTTTATCTTTAAACAATAAAATACTTGAAGCACCTAAGACACCGGTGGTGGATGCTCACTTTGATGAAAGGTCAACCTAAAATGAACTAGAAATCCATGTGCTTCACGAGCTTCCTGCCTAGTCCATTCTCATGTGCAGTAGGAAGAGCCAAGTTAATGGAACCGAATGGCAGAAGGATGCTATGTCATAAGAGGGCTTAGAATCAACCCCACCTGTCCTCACACCTCATACACTTCCGGCAGACCTCTCCTAACAGGGACCCTACTCCCTGAAGAGTGCCACTATTCGATGCCCACCACTCTACTCCCTGACAAGAGAAAAGAGCTGTAGTAACATCTGGAAGCCAGCGGAGAACAAGCACATCTTTCTCTGAGATCAGAACATGTACAGAAAAGCATTACAGAGGAAAGATAGTGGGGGGCGGGGAGAATGAGCCATGTTCAAGTGCACCTCTCTTTTCCAAATCAGCAAGCAAATTTGAGTCCCATCTTTTTTAATTTCTCAGCTTTTAAAACCCCAGTCTCTCCTCGGGCCAATTCAATTCTCAGCTAAATAAAGAGACAAGACTGCTAGGTTCTAGGTTACAGATTTGTCTGACCAACATGTAGATTCTCAGCTTCTGCATTCATAGGTTATAGTATGGTGAGTCTACTGTAAGGCTCAGAAATCTATTGTACTGACAAGCATCCTATAAATACATTCATATACATACATACATACATGTATGTATATATACAGACATGTGCACAGCAGCATCACTGCATTCAGATCTATTATTCTCTGGCCAAAAGCAAGTGTGAATTTGCACAGTTGGCACTCATGCCTAAAGGAAAGGCATTCTGCGCACACAGGGCAACTGGTCTGAGCACATCATGCTGCTGGGTCACTCGCTTCCTTCTATTAAACACTATATATATTACACCAGAGTGAAAAGGATGCGCTCTAAAACCCTGTGACACTGAAAACCACATTAAATCCTCTTACATAAGCACTCTTCCTAGACTCATTTCCTATGCAATCAGTCCCACAGTGACTGGGGTTTGAGTTACAGGAATCCACAGGCCCAGCGTTTCTGATTACACTTGTATATGCTTTGAATGAAGTTACTGACATTCTATCTCAAATGCCACAAGTGGCTGGGACACCTGCTCCCTGTGCTCCAGGCCAGCTCTCCCAGACCCTGCCCAGACTTCTAAGAGGCTGGAGAGGCCTGGCCTAGGGGAAAAAGTAGGCACCACTCAAGCCTGGAAAATAACAGATCCCGGGCCAAGCTCAAGAACCTCTGCTCCAACACAATACACTTGTGCCCAAGCATATGCCTGTCTCAGCCATAACAGCACAAACAACACCATCCTGAACACGGCCTGGGATGCAGCATGAAGCTCCAGCTCTCCTGAACCACCCCACACGATACAGATACACAGATGGGAAGATCTGTCACACATGCAGCAGAAAAGAGCTGCTGCACAGAAATGACAGGTACACAGACAGAACTGTGTACATCACGGAGGGGAGGGGGAGCAGGGAGGAAGAGAGCCAGGATCAGGAAAAGTAGGGGTGTGGTTCTAGGTTAGCAAACCCTACTGGAGGGGACTTCTAGCTAGGCAAACTTCTGTGCCCTGAAAGAACCTTTTCATTAAATAATTCTGACAAAAATACAACATGCTGCCAAGCAGTGGTGGCACGCGCCTTTAATCCTGGCACTTAGGAGGCAGAGGCAGGCAGATCTCTGTAAGTTCAAGGCCAGCCTGGTCTACAGAGCAAGTTCTAGGAAATTCAAGGCTACACAGAGAAACCCTGTCTCAAAAAACCAAACAACTACCACCACTACCAAACAAAAAACAACAGGTAACATTCCAATAGGACTTTGTGACCCCCGCTGAGTGCCCACCTCTGACACTCTATCTCTGGTAAAACAGTTTGGTTCCATTTCAAGTGCAACTGAAGTCAGTTGCCTTTTGGCAGACATGTGGATGTTGGGCTTGCCCTTGAGTCATTTGTTCTGAAAACTCATTTGAAGGCACAATGGATACGAACCATGAAAGAGTTAAGGAAGAATCAAGACAAGCATTCTCTTGTCTTCACACTGGAGACTGTGTCCCTGATGGCCACCAGATAAATCAAAAGAACTTGACATCAAAACTCAGTGATGTTCTTATTGGTGCTCACATACCCACTTTGTTTAGAATCCACTCCAAATTCTGTTACTCAGATGTAGTACTGGCCAATAGGCAATATGTGAGCAAGAGAGGGGGAGAGTAAGAATAAAAATCCATTAACAGACTACAGTGAATTAAAGAACGTCTTCCCTATTGCAAAAACTGTCAGAGCAACGCCAATCATCAAGACTGTTAAAACAAACAAAAGTAGGTCCTTTCACCTAGAGTCTCAATAGGATGTCCTTCCCTCTGTCCCACTTTCCTGGTAAGTGAAGACTTTCATGGGACATGCCCCTTGGGCTAGTGTCCAGAAATAAGTGAGTATATACCATTTGAATCTTTCTGCTTCTGGGTTAACTCACTCATTATGATCATTTCTAGTTCAATCCATTTGTCTACAAATTTCGGGAATTCCTTGTTTCTAATAGCTGAGTAGTATTCCATAGTGTAAATACCACACTCTAGGTGAGAGAATCAAGGGAGAATGGGAAAATAGAAGGACCCAGAGGGTCCTAGAAACCTACAAGTAGATCATTATGATGGGCAGATCTGGGCCCAGGGGTCCTGCTCAAACTATAGCACCAGCCAAGGACAATACATGCAGTAAACTTCAAACCCCTACCCAGATCTACCCAATGGACAGGACATTCTTCACAGTTGAGTGGAGAGTGGGGTCTGACTTTCACATGAACTCTGGTGCCCCATATTTGACCACGTCCCCTGGATGGGGAGGCCGGTGGCACTCAGAGGAAGGATAGCAGGCTACCAAGAAGAGACTTGATACCCTATGAGCATATACAGGGGGAGGAAGTCCCCCTCAGTCACAGTCATAGGGGTGGGAGGTAAGGGGAAAATGGGAGGGAGGGAGGAATGGGAGGATACAAGGGATGGGATAACAATTTAGATGTAATATGAATAAATTAATAAAATATTTTTTTTTAAAAAGTAGGTCCTCGATGTCCTTGGTGGGCTATAGCCTTTGCCCCTTTGCTGACACTTTTTCCCCCTTAATTACAGGCCACATGCCAGTTAGCATCAGTTAACTTTTCTCAATGGATTTTTTTAAATTTAAGTCTCGGAAACTTTTCATTGATCTGGTGTTTACCAGATAATTAAGTCATGTACACACACATATACAACAGAGCGAGGGAGAGGAAGAAGGGAGAGGAGGGGGGAGGGGGGAGGGAGAGAGAGAGAGAGAGAGAAGTCAGTCTCTCTTTCTTTTCTTTTCCCTAAATCAAGTATTGAAGGAGCAGAAACTAGCTTGCTGAGATCCAGACTCCTGGCTTAGAACAGTCTGGCAGACACGTAATGGGTGTTCAGAGGATGTTGGGGGGCGGGGTCTTGGTCTCATTAGGAGCTATGCTATAAGATGGTGCTTATGGAAAAATAAAGGAAGGAAGGAGGGGGTGAGAGAGAAAGAAGGAACAACCATGGTGGTACTGACCTGCAACCCTGACACTAAAGGCGCAAGGAGGGGGAACTCTAGCTCAAGCCAGCCTGAAATATATAGTGAGATCAGAACTTGGGGAGAGAGGTGTACTTATCAAAAAGTGTGATTGTCAAACCTTCTCAACTTTCCTAACTCTACAACCATTTAATATATATAGTTCATGTTGTGGTGACTCCAACCATAAACTTATTTTCACCGCTACTTCATAACTGCAATTCTGCTGCTGTTATGAATCATAATGTATATATCTGATATGCAGTATATCTGATATGCAAACCCTGTAAAAGGGTCATTCAATCCTCCCAAAGGGGTTGTGACCGTTAGGCTGAGAACTACTGCTCTAAGCCAACAGGGCCTGGTGACTCAGACTTATCCCAGCTATTTGGGAGGCAGTATAGGTTCAAGACCAGCCTAGGCTACACAGTGAGTTCAAGGCCAGCCAGAGCAACCTAGTGAGACCCTGTCTCTAATGAGAAGGAAGACAGGGCTATAGCTCAAAGGTTTTGCATTTGCCTAGCATGCACAGGCCCTATGGCCAATCCCCAGGACACCGCACAGACAACAAAAGTTTCCATTCTACCACAAGGCCTGTCCTGCTGCCTCTAAGCAGATGGCAGTGATGACCAATCATGTGGGCAGCACTGGCTCCCACTACAGCTGCTTGGAAGAGATTAGCAAGCAGCACGCTCCGAGCAGACACTGGGGAAGCTACCTCTTAGGCTGTGTGGACACACCTGGGTAAGCGGTTAAGGATATGGGCTTGGGGACCAAGCATAGATGAATTAGAATCCTGGCTCCCTCACTAAAGACCCTTCATTTCTGTCCTGAGCTGCTGAGTTCTGGGAATGACACAGCCTCTACACCTTTGCCACTGTTTGGCCCAGAAACCGTCACCCTCTCCCTTGGGGAGCAGTTTTAGAAGCTGATGTAATGATGTCTGGTATCTGAGCTGCCTGCACTGGGGTGAACATTAGTGTGAGGAGGCTCATCCCATGAGAGATGACAAAAGGCCAGCACCACTTTGTCACTGACACTCAGTGTGTCCCCATAAGTCACATGGTCCTGTCCTCCCAACACTAAGTGAAGAGCAAGCAACACTTACCCAGGCAAGGTCTAGACAGTAGCAAGGGTGTCCTCACAAAGGTGCCAAAGACACAGTGGTGGCTCATTTTTGTGCACTACACTTTGTACAGGAGTCTTTGCAACATGGTTTCCTTTGAGAGCTATTCTTGAGATGAACAGAGGTTTTTCACTACTCTTGAAATGAGGGGATTTTTTTTTTCTCTTAAGTTTTCATTTGCAACCAAGAATATAAGGACACTATTGAGAAGATTCTGGCAACCTTTGACCCTCAGAAATGCAAAAGTGTCACCAACAGAAAACAAACAAACAAAAAAAAAAAAACTTGTCAGAGAAAATGACAGCTTAGACAACAAGACTGAGCAAAGACTCATACTTTGTATTCAATAGTTTTGCCTTTGTGTGTGCACGCAGCATGTGCATCAGTTATATGCTAGCACGGCACATCTGTGAATTCAGAGGACAGCCTTTCGTGCTGGTCTTCACCTCCTATCTTAAGAAAGGGTCTCCTTTCTGTTCAAGGCTGCACACGGTACACATGGCTAGCTGGCTGGCAAGTAGCCAAGAACGGTCCTGTCTCCGCTTCCATCTCTCCATAGCAGCCTTAAGACTGCAGATGTACACTACTGTACATGGACAATTTTGGAATTTTGGTTTCTTTAAAAACAAAGAAATATTCTAAGAATGTGTTGTCATTTTAATCCCAGATGTGGGACTGCAGGACTGCTTCAGACTGTCTGCAGCCTTGAACCATGATTTGCCTTGTGCTCTAACAGAAGTGTGGTTTTGCCAGCCTCAGATAACTTCTATGACTGTGTGACCTTTGGAATTCTGGGAACTTTTCAGAGGGTACATAAATGTGAGGGGCCCTGAGAAATGAGGTTAGTGGTTGCTGGTTGTTTATGGAGGTTGGTCACAGTTGCTAGTAGCCATAGTCAAAAAAGAAACAGGAAAGAAATTATATTCAGGGATTATTCTATATCCTCTCTTCTCTCTATCCTTAGTTCTCTCCTATCTAGAGTTACAGGGTGAAACCAGGGGAATAAAGGGTGGGAAAAGAGCCCACAAAGCAGCAGTTAGCTAGACTACTGCACCTGGCTTCTGGGGACACAAACTCAGATCTTTAAACCTGTACAAGCCCTTCGTCCGCTGCACTATCTCTCCAACCTCTGCTTTCCTTCCTTCCTTCCTTCCTTTCTTCCCTCCCTCCCTTTCTCTAACCTTAACTGTTAGCCCTTCATTTCTGAAAGCAACTGTTTTCTCCACTTGCTTGACACAGAAGAGGCTGACATGAGCAGAGAACATATTGATATTCTGTTTTACCATGCAGACAGCTTCTATGTTCCAATCTATCTTTGACTCTTGTACATTCATAGCCTATGGACAATTAAACCTCCCATCATTCAAGTCCATAGAATTCATCTTCACTAATGACCCACTGTAAAACTCTGTGATATGTACTTCCAGCTCAACTCAAGGGAAACAGAGACTCTGTACTTCGAATTCAACTGGAAGCTGTGTAGTTTGTGCTTGGAAATTGTTAATTTAAATATAAAACACTAATTGCTTGATGAGCAGCCAGGGTCCTATATAATACGTTCCAATGGTGCAAATGTAAAACATTCCAAATGGTGACCCATGAACCCTAAGGAGACCACAGCCAGGGTTGGCTTGACCTATGTGGCATTAGTGTTAAGGTTAAAGTTACTTAAAAATCTGGGTTTCTATCTGCAACAGACCCTCCTCTACCCTGGCGACCACCTGGCAATGAGAAACAGGCTCTAAGCAGCATCTGCTCCTGTTAGAAGAGTCATCAGGCTCCCTGGTATGTCACATGTTCAGCCCCCAGTGTTAACTGACTTCCAACACACATCGCCAGTTTGTGCTGCCCACTAGCCTGCAGAGTCCACTTTGGGACTCTTGTTTAGACACACCACAAAAGACAAAACATAAACACACAAATACATATGTATTTGAAATGTTTCAAAAACTACTTTTCCATAAAGGAAAAGAAGAGAAAACACCCTTCCCATATCACTACATGTCACCTAGACCTTGGGTTTTCCAGAAACAAGGAACTTATAAATAGCTATATCTTATTTATTCTTTATATTATTTAAATGCTTTCAAGATTTGACAAGATGGGGCTGGTGAGTTGGCTCAGTGGTTAAGAAAACAGTCTGCTCTTCCAAAGGTCCCGGGTTCAATTCCCAGCACCCACATGGCAGCTCACAACTGTCTGTAACTCCATGAGCTGACACCCTCACATCAGTGCACATAAATTAAAAAATATAATAAATAAAAATATTTAAAAAAAAAAAAAAGATTTGACAAGATGGTATGCTTCTGTTTCATTCATATTGTTGCCTCTTGGGTATCTGAAGTTGTTTGAGGACACTTGGCCAATTCATTAGGAAATGAAGCAACTGGGGAAAATCTCAAAAGTATTTCAACTGGTTTTATCTTGACCATCACAACTCTCAGATATGCAAGAGCCTGGTTTTATAAGCAGAAAGTATTCGGAATATAAAGGCAATGCTTTGGAACAGTCAACTATACATACAGTTATTCCTTCTAGCCTTTGCCTTCCTCCCAAGCAAAGAAAGCAAATAGAAGGCCTGACACGGAGCCCTGAACAAGGCGACAAAGCAGCGGCTACTCAACAATGCTTGGCAAGGGTGGGGCTGCTTAGAGAAGGGAAGGAGGAAATGAAAGAGCAGGCACAAAAACAAACAGAATTAACCTTCTTTCTCAGCTAGCACAAAACATCAGGGCTCTTTCTCTTTTTCCCACATCCTCCACCTGTGTACGAATTTCCTTCCTTTATCACCCAAGCCACTGGGAGGCTCATTTTCCTTAAACTCTCCCAAAAGTAAAGGCTGACTTTAAAAAATAAAATAAAATAGTAAATCCAAACTTATATTTGCATCCGTGAGATCACATTCCCCTTACACACACAGGAAAAACAGTTACCAACTAAAAGGGCAAGTTTTCCTTTGGGGGGGGGGGGGGGGGGTCAATGCTGCACAAAGCACCCGAATACACAGTGAGTGATACAGACTAGAAGTTTTCTTCTCAGAAGTGATGAACAAAATGGATAAGAGAATGAAGGAATCGGATTGTCGGATTGACAGGGCAAAAGAAACACAGATGGGTGAATCTGTGGGGTTTTTTCTACAAGGAGGCCAATAGCATGTGATCATGAAAAGCATAAACTTTCGTGACAAATAGTCTTGGACCCAGTGCTGACTTCAGCCATTATTGTCTATCCTGGGCAGGAGATTTTCCCTCCCAGAACCTTCCTGTTGCTTCCTGGAAAAGAGGGGTGACAAGACCCAAGAGGAGGTCTAGGACTCAGTTTGTCACAAAAGCAATAATGTGGTTAATCTCCTGCCAGCCCAATGTTGGGGCTGCTGGCTGCCTGCCAGCCACCTGCAGTGCGCTGGGATCTCCAGGGAGCCAAGGGAAAGCTCGTCTAGGCTTCCACGGTTCTTCCCAGAAGGAAACTCGGGAAACCAAAGACACATACCCTTTAATCTTCACTTCTTAAACAGTTTTCCCCACCTGCAGAAAGAAAGCATCTCTGTTGGTTGTAGATGCCGCAGTAGAGAGCTCACCAAGATGCGAAGCCTTCAGTTTCCGAAGGGGCAGAGTAGCTCAGCCTTCTTGGAAAAGACTGGCACCCAGCTAGCTCACTCCAGTTACTGTATTCAAACATTATACAAGGTTAATTGGGGCTGGGAAAGGTTCCAAAGACCAAAGTTATCTTGCCCTTGATGACTTCGGGAGCAGGACAACCCACACAAACCTCAGTCTCCCTTGACCATGGCCAGTCATAACTAAGTGTCTCAGGACCAAGGCCAGTAAGGCTGTAAGCTCTCACGTAGCACCAAGTGCAGTCTCCCCAGAAAAACATTTCCACAGGGTTCAAACAATCTCAAAACAATTTCTCAGCCTGTACTGATTAACCCAAACATAGCAAAGGCTTTGCTGAAACATTTCACTCAAAGCCAGACACAAAGGCTTTACTTTACATATCACTACAGTACTCATTGTCTTGAATCCTCAACAAAGACAGGAAAGAAGCAGATCTCAATTATGCAAAATCACCCAGTACAACAGAAACCTCTTCCAGGAAACCCATTATCGATCCTCAAGTCTATGCTTATAATGTCAATAATTCTAAGAAATGAACATTCATTTAGGGCTTTGATGATTCTGAACATACTCTTTTAACAATCCTGAAAAACAAATCAATATAAACCAGTGGTTCTCAATCTGTGAGTTGTGACCCATTTGGGGATTGAATGACTTTCACAGGGGTGCTCTAAGACCATCCGAAATTACAATTCATAACAGTAGCAAAGTTACAGTTCTGAAGTAGCAACAAAAATAATTTTATGGTTGAGGGTCACTACAGCATGGAAACTGTATTAAAGTGAACACAGCAATTGGAAGGTTGAGAACCACTGATATGAACAGAGCCTACCGTGTAGAGCTAGTGCCGCCAGGCATGATGGCAAATGCTAACCACAGCACTCTGGAGGCCTCGCTATGAGTTCCAGGCCAGCCACAGTCTTACATAGTGAGCCCCCCATATGACTAGCGCTACTGTAGGAGGCATGAAGTTCTTCAAAGCATGAAAAGAAATGATGACCACTAGGTACATGATGAGTACATGCCTGTGACTTCCAAGGCGGCAAAAGTATCTAGAACTCAAGGCCAACCTGGGTAAGTTACACATTTGCAGGCAGCATGAAGCACATGAGACCTTGCCACAAGGACCTTGGTAGGATCGGCTTCTTTTGCTCTTTGTTTGAGAGGAAAGAATCCAAAAGTCCTCAATAGTATACTATTCGGACTCTAATTGGGAACCATGTGGACAAGGTAAGAAAGAGTTCAAGAGGTCACAGTTCTTACCTCTGGAGAACTGCAAGCATCAAGTTTCTCACCAAGCTACTGGGGGGAAACTGTGGCTACCTAATAAGTTCATCTTGCTTTATAAACAATTTCTTTCCATAAGTAAATTTAAAAGGTTTAAAAGGAGAAAAACCCTGGCCCTAGGTCCCCTTCACATATGTAGCTGATAGGTAGTGTGGTCTTCATGTGGGTCCCCTAGCAACTGGAGCAGGGGCTGTCTCTAACATGGACTCTGTTGCCTGCTTTTGGATCACTTTCCCCTAACTGTGCTGCCTTGTCTGGCCTCAGTGGAACAGGATGCACTTAGTCCTGATGCAACTCAATATGCTGGGGTGTATTTATAAGGAGAGGGCTCCCCTTTCTGAGGAGAAGGGGAAAAGGGGAAGAGGGTGAGAGGGTGGGGCTGGGAGGAGAGGAGGGAGGGACTTCCATAGGGATGTAAAGTGAATAAATAAACAGAATTAAATAAAAAATAAAAATAAAAAGAACCACTGCACCTTTTTTATCAGGTGGCGTTGCCAATGCCCCAGAAGTTCACACTCCTTGTCCCAGAAAAGCATAATGAACCAGCAATATCAACTCTAATAGATTTCTAAGATTTCAAGAGACCACAGTAGGCATTAAGGATTAATAAAATCAAAAGGATAGCAGTGGAGAAAAGCAAGTTGGAATCTGGATGCAATTTAAATAGAACATGGCTCTCTTTCCATTCTCCTGCAAGAAGCACTGCTGCTTCTGGAACCTTGTTTGACACAGAAAGTGTCACAGAGCCGGCACAAAACAATACATGATTATAAATATAGCATACCAATACACAATAGTGTGATAACATCTCTGCATTAGTGGTACCATGTGTGCAGCATCATGCTAAACACTTTATGTAGTATTCACATGTATGTCCATCTGTATCACTTAGATTTAAAATCTATGAACTCTATATTTACATGTAGAATGCTAACAAGTATATAAACACATTTCTTACACACAAGTAAGCCTTATCATTCCCAGAGGCAAATAGTGTGCTCAGCTGGCAGATGAAAATCTATAAAAGTGAATGGATAACTATGCTTTCCACAGCTAGAGTGGGGCAGTGATTTCTCTGTGCCTTTTATGCACTATATCACCAAAGTAAGTTCTCAGGATAACTGACAGTCACACAGGATAGTGACACAGGCTAACACCACGCGTCACGGAAATGTGCTGACAAGGCCAGCTGTGTATCTCCCTCTTTAACTGTAAAGAAGAGACGCGTCACTGGCATTCCCTCTCAGCTGATCACATTAATATCATGAGTTAAATGCAGGTAGGAGGCAAAGACCTCCTCCTTCAAGGCCTACAGCCCTTCTTCTAGGAAAAATAAAGCAACTCTGAGAACCTCACTGTAGACTAGATTTGTAGCCGAGGACTATGGAATACTGAAGTACATAAGCTAACCCACCCACCAGAGGTTCCCCAACACAGCCCCCCACCCCACTTTGGTTCCTCAGATACATCATTGAACAAAGCCTTAGCTTTGTGGGCTGGAGAGATGGCTTAGTGGTTAGGAGCGCTAACCGCTCTTCCAGAGGACCAGGGTTCAACTCCCAGCACCCACATGCCCACCCAGGCCCTCACAACTGTCTGTAACATAGCAGAGGCCCCACTCCCCAGTTAAGATTCCCCAAGCTGACAACTGAGATGCCTGATGTCACAGCCTGCTACTCACAAAGACATCTTCTACTGTCCTCTGCTTTCTCTGTATTATCTCCTCTTGTCCTACCTGCTCTTCACCGTTCCTTTCTACTAGTATGTAAAACAGGGACATACACAGCAGGAGCGCTTTCCAGTATTTAACCTTCCATAAGACCTCAGCCTGAGCTTGCCCCGATGCCAGCAGCACTGTGCCAGGGGTGCAGGATAATGTACCTTCCAAGTAGAGCTCCATGACAGTAACTGGATGGAGAGGGAGGAGTAGTATACACGGGATAGTAATCATGTATGAAATTCTGTGGAAAAGTTATTTAAAATAAATCTGCTGTATATGTATAATCATTGAAATTTTTCAAACAACTGAAGTTATCCTCACTTTCTGACTCTGTATATTAAAATGGAGTACTTTCTACCCATAAATGTAAATAAATATCCTTTAGGATAAAAGCATTTAAAAAAAAGAAAAAAGAAAGTAGAGCTCCAAATCACATGATCGTATCAAGAGATGAAGAAAGGATCTAGTGAAATGTTACACCTTTACATGACAAACAGTACACAAAAGAAAAAATTAGGCCCAGAAGAAGCCACATCAACACAATGACATTGGTCAGTGAAAAGCTCACAGCTATCACTGTATTCCACGGAGAAGACTGAAACTGTCTGTAAAGCCAAACCAAGAGAACATGTCTTACCTACCGCTCCCATTTGGTGTGATCTCGGAAGACCCAGCCAACACAATTAGGAAAGAAAAGGAAATCAAAGGCATGCAATTTGGAAAGGAAGAATTAAAATCATCTCTGCTTCAATGCAATATGGGTCTAGTTTGTAGAAAACCATAGAGACGCCACCAAAAAGAAAGAACAGTAATGATAAAAATTAAGCAACAAGCTAAAAAATAAATACACAAAAGCAAGTTGTTAATGAATGCTTCAGAAAGAAAAATTAAGATTAAAAAAACTAATTTAATATTTTAACATAGAACCAAAAGAAAACAAAACATTTAAAGAATTGGGTATGTGTCACATCTGTATTCTAGTGCCCTCAGAAACCAGAAAAGGGAATGAGATATCGAGCAGTTGGGATCACAGGCAGTTGTGAGTCACCTAAATTGGGCACTAGGAACCGAACTAAGGACCTCTAGAGGAGCAGTATGGATATGAGCTTAGCTGCTCCACCATCTCTCCAGTCCCAAAGAGGTGGAAAAGCATTTAAAAGTAAGTCTAGTCAAACAGGTGATGCACTCATACACAGAAAATTATAAAACCTTGCTTTAAAAAAAAAATGCACTTTTTGTTCATGAAATAGAAGAATTAACCTTGTTGAATGTTCACACTACCAAATAAATCCATAGATGTGATGCAATTCCTATCAAAATCTCAAGCACATCTTTTGCAGAAATAGAAAAAGAAATCCACAATACATGAGGAATTATAGAAAACCCAAGTAAATAAAGCAGTTTTCATGAAGAAAAAAAAAATGGAAGCATCATACTTAACTTCAAACACATTGCATAGAGTTACCACATTCAAAACTGCATCATGCTGTTGTAGGACAGATTATTGGCACAGAATACAGAGGCCAGAGAGCAAACCTACAAACACACATATCAACTCATTTTCAGCAAGGGTGCCAAGAATGTACAATGGAGAAAAACCAGGCTCTTCAGTCAGTGGCTCTGAGGAAAACAGGTATCCATATTGAAAAGAATCCTATCCTACAACATATATGACAAGTGCTCAGAACAGCTACGAGCTGTGGGTGTGGCTCAGGCACAGAATACTTGCCTAGCATATGCAAGGTTTTATTTCCAGTGCATGCATGCACACGTGCACGCACGTATGTTAAACATAAAAGCCACTACAATCTTTGCTCTAATTCATCTTATATTATATATCAGCATATACTGAAATCTTTTTCTTGAGCCTGCCCCTCCTTCCTACCTCCTCTCTTTCCTTTCTCTCTTTCTGCCCACTTAAAACTATATTAAAACATTTTTTTTGTAATTCTAACTTTGCTTCAACAAATGGATTCAAGATTTGAACATGAGATTTCAAATAATTACACTCTTCAAAGAAATTAAGTATGGCATAAATGCACAGGCAAAAAAATAAATAAAATTATATCTAATTTAAAAGCTTTTATATGGCATAGATAACATTCACAAAAGTGAAAACAGAACCCACAGAATAGGAGAAAAGTATGTGCAAACCATATGTGTGATAAAGAGTTAATAGCCAGAATATATAAAGAATTCCTAAAACAATAGTAAAAAAAAAGGGGGGGGGCGCAATTTAAAATTCAGAAAAGAAGTTGAATGTTTACTCCAATGAAGTCATTCAAATGGCCAAATATGCTTTTAAAATGCTTACCATTACAAATTATCGGGAAAATGGAATCAAAATCATGACAAGATAATACCCCACACCTGCTAAAATTGAAAGACAGAATTGCTGAGGTGATGCCGCTCAGCAGAGCTCCTGCCTGGAGCAGTGGACTTAATCTCAGGTCCACTAGGAAGGAAGAAAACCAGAAGACTGGCTGGCCCTCGCTGCAAGCCCCTCCCCACAATATGCGGGTAGACTTCCCTTCCTCTGCTTTCCACTGAGTGTGCTCCCACACAGAGGCCAGAGAACAATGGCAGGCACCTTTCTCTACTGCCCTCCACATGTGGGCAGTGGGGAGGTGGGAGCAGTCTCTCCTTGAGCCTGGAGTGCCCTGATTTCACAAGACAGACTGGCCAGCAAGCTGCAGGGATCCTTCCACGTCTACAGGACAGTGCTGAGATTACAGACACTTGCCACCACTCTTACTTTTTCTTACACGGTTGCTGAGAATCCAATCTCAGGTCCATATACTTGGACAGAAAGTATTTTAGCAACGAAGTTACCTCCCAGCTCTTCATCTCTTTAACTGGCATATTGGGATGGATCATCAAGGCTTCCAAGAGTGGTTGTTTTAGTTAGGGTTTTTGTCACCGTGAAGAGACACCATTCCCACAGCAACTCTTATAAAGAAAATCATCTCATTGGGGCTGGCTTACAGTTCGAGGTTTAGTCCCTCACCACCAAGGCAGGAAGCATAGTGGCACACAGGCAAACACGGTGCTGGACAAGGAGCCCAGAGTTCTACATTGAATTGGCAGGCAGCAGGAAAAGAGAATGACCCTGGACCTGGCTTGAGCTTCTGAATCCTGAAAGCCCACCCCCAGTGACACACTTCCTCCAATAAGGCCACAGGTACTCCAACAAGGCTACAAGTCCTAGTCCTTTCAAATAATGCCACTTCCTCTAAGCCTAGGGGGTGCCATTTTCATTCAAACCACCACAGGAGTTTTTTACTTCCACCTGAAAACTCTGATTATAACTTGGCCAAATGGCACTAGGATAAAATATGCCTATTCAGCATCAGCCACTCATGGTAAGTTGACCCTAGACCCAGTGGGGGAGAAGGGGGGGGAGGAATGGTCCCACAAAGCCTCTGGAGTCACTTTTAGTGCAGGAACTTTTTCTTGTCTCCCAACTTCTGGCAGCTTCAGCCACTTTCTACCATTGTTCAGTGACACAGAGAAATAGTGTCTGAAGTGCCAGATGGAAATGCTGGCCCTCAATAGGGGCTGAGCCAGTGCTCCTTTGGCCTGGTCTTTTCTCTGTTGCTTTGGGCATTTGTCATTTATCTGATAGACCTGATCCTGGGGACTCTGAGCAAATCAGAAATCACTTGAAATATTTGGACATTTACTGGTGTGGGAAGAGATACAAAGTACAGTGACACAGGACAGCCTTTGGAAATCTCAATTGTAACTTTTATAAGCCTATGAAGTTAAGTCCACATGATGTTTTTGCCCCGTAGGGAGAATTCTAGCTGCCTAGTCTTCTGTAACCCACAAAATTCAGGGCAATTAATGTAACTGCCTTGAGGTGTTTTTCTTCATGTTTGTCTGTGTCGGTAATGATTGTCCTGATGAAGAATGGGTAATCTGATGTTTGCCGAAACAGTCACATTAGACACACACAAAATCCTGGATCTAACAGGTTCAGAAGACATGGCCTTCCAAGCAGCCATGGAACCCTTTCCAAAACAGACCCCATTCTAAGAACATACTCCACTCCAGAATGACAGGAACTCCAAGAGGCCCTCTGGGAATCGGTCATAAGGGTTGGTCAGCCTGCATCACAAGCTACCAGACAGCACCTGCTGTTGGGGTATTCCCAGAGCCAAGTGAGTACTGCCACTAAAATCATGCAGTGGCAGTGGAGCATGCAGTGAGAGTGGATACGTGTTGAGTAAGTAACCTTTGAACTTGCAGTTATAGCATTAATGTATAGGAACTAGTGTCTGTTCTTTCTTTCTCTCTTCCTCACCTGATGACTTGGGGAAAAAAAAATGGTTATTCAAGGTCCATAATTATCTTATGGCGGACCCAGCAAAAGTTCAAACACTTAAGATTTCACTGTAAACTTGAGAATAGGAAGCAAATGAATAGTAAAAGACCTGGTCATTTCGAAACAAAACTGTTTCTTAGAGGTTTGTAAAAGTCGCTTTAATATGTGTCCATGTCAGGGGGCTAAGATCAGGCTGTAAAGTGAGGAAGGAAGGAAGGAAGGAAGGAAGGAAGGAAGGAAGGAAGGAAGGAAGAAAGGAAGGAGGAAATTTAAAATATACATACCCATGTCACAATTGGGGAGGCAAGACACTCACTGTACAACCATGAGAATTTGATTTTAGGCTTCAGAACCCATATTCAACAAAACGAAACATAAAAGACAAGCATGCCAGCCTGCACTTGGAATCCCAGCACTGGAGAGAAAGAGAAAGGTGAACTTCAAGGGCTCTCTGACCATCTACCCTTGTGAGCGCCAAGCCAGTGAGAGATGCCATCTCAAAAGCAAGGGGGCCAGCTCATAAAAAATGGCTTCCAGGTTGTCCTCCAGCCTCCAAGTGCATATACACACATATACACATGCACCAACGCGCGCGCGCGCGCGCGCGCGCACACACACACACACACACACACACACACGGAACAGTTTGGCCATGTGGACAGGTGATCATAATTGGTTTCTGTTTCAGTTCCTCATAAATATATTTTAGATTCAGTTCACATTTACAAATGGATTTTTTAAAATTCCTAATGTATTACCAGTTTAAAATATCTATTCTTGGGTCTTTGCTAAGAAAGTAATATTATTAAGAGTTAAAAACCCATACTATTCAGCTATTAAAAACAAGGAATTCCCGAAATTTGTGGACAAATGGACTGAGCTAGAAATGATCATAATGAGTGAGTTAACCCAAAAGCAGAAAGACTCCAACGGTATATACTCACTTATATCTGCATACTAGCCCAAGGGGCATGTCCCACGAAAGCCTTCACTTACCAGGAAACTGGGACCGAGGGGATGACACCCTATTGGGACTCTAGATGAGAGAATCATGGGAGAATAGCAATGTAGAAGGATCCAGAGGGTCCTAGAAACCTACAAGTAGAACATTATGAAAGGCAGATTTGGGCCCAGAGGTCCCACTCAAACTACGGCACCAGCCAAGGACAATACAGGCGGTAAACTTTAAACCCCTACCCAGATCTAGCCAATGAACAGAACATTCTCCACAGTTGAGTGGAGAGTGGGGTATGACTTTCTCACGTACTCTGGTGCCTCATATTTGACCATGTCCCCTGGAGGGGGAGACCTGGTGGCACTAAGAGGAAGGATAGCAGGTTACCAAGAAGAGACTTGATACCCTATGAGCATATACAGGGGGAGGAAGTCCCCCTCAGGAACAGTCATAGGGGAGGGGAATAAGGGGAAAATGGGAGGGAGGGAAGAATGGGAGGATACAAGGGATGGGATAATCATTGAGATGTAACATGAATAAATTAATAAAAAATTTTAAAAAAAAAGAGTTAAAAACCCAGCCAGGTATGGTGGTGCATGCCTTTAATTCCAGAACTTGGGAACCTGAGGCAGGTGGATTACTGTGAGTTCAAGGCCAGCTGGGTCTACAAAGTGAGTCCGGGACAGCCAGGATAACATACAGAAACCCTGTCTCAAAACCTACCCCCCTCCCCCCACAAAAAAAAAAAAAAAAAGAAAAGAAAAGAAAAAAAAGAGTTAAAAACCCAACTATCATTGAAAATCTATATACAAAAAATGTGAAGAATTTCAATTCTGTTTTGGTGAAAAGGGCATATTTACTCTAAATAAAAAACTGCTTCAAGGTAACAAGCTAAAAGCAGCCTCTGTGTGAGCCAGTAAAAAAAAAAAAAGCATCAGACTAAAGAAAAAACAGATTCTAAGGAGAAAGGGAGAAGAGCAGCTTCAGACATCCACAGGGAGAGGAAAGGATGCTTGAACAGTGCAGAGCGAAGGACGGGCCGTTTCCAAAAGCACACACTAATGGACATAAAAAGTTGGAAAGGCGCCAGGACAATGACAGTGGCTGACCTCAGTGCCACATCCACAGCTGTTGAAAGGTCATCCAGCCACACAACCAACAAAGAAACTCTAAGAGCTACACTGCACAGATCCAAAGGACTCCCAGGCACAGAGTACCGCACCCAGCAGACTCAGGAGACACAGTCATCCCAGCAGCTCATGGAAGTCTGTCTAAAATCCACCACATTCTAGCCCTCAAATCAAGCCTAACAAAGCATAAGAGAAATGGAGTCATTCCTTCCATCCTCTCAGATTACAATGCAATAAATCCAGAAATCCACAACAGGTGAAACGGCAGAAACTACACAAGTACATGGCTCATGAATGGGCAGCAGGGCATCAGAGAAAACAAGGATGCTTAAACATCCCTAGAGTGCAACGAAAATGAAAACACAATCTACCAGACGCTTTGAGAGACGGCCAAGGCAAAGGGAAGTTTATGCATAGGAGTGCTCACACAAAAGCAATGAGGAAGACGTCAAATAAGCAATCCAATGTTGTACCCTAAAGTCGTATACAAACAAGAATAATCTAAACCCAAAACCAGCAGACAGCAAGAAATAATAAAGATGAAAGAAGAGATGAATGAAATGGAGATGTAAACAGTAACACATAGACTCAAAGGCTTGGATCTTTGAAAAATAAACAGTGACAAGCCCCTACCCAAGCTTGCCAAGACTGTTGTAGAGGAGACACCAAACTAAAAGAACAAAATACACAAAGAGGCAGTTTCTATAGATTACAATGAAATCCAAAGCCTCATTGAGTACTATTTTGAAAACTTAGACTCCAAAAACCATGAAAATCAAAAACAAATGGATCGATTCCTAGATACACACAAGCTATGATGAGGATGTACACAATTTAAACAGACCCACACGACAATGAACAAGACAGGAGCTACAAACCGGAGCCTCCCAGCAGAGAAAGCCCAGGACCAAACAGACGGACCAGCAAATTTTACCGAACCTCCGAGGTGAGCTAACCACTGCTCCTCAGCTCCTCAGACTAAAATGAAAAGGAACCTTGGCAGGTGCATCTCAAGTGCAGCACTGCTCTGACACCAAAGCTGAGTAAGGGCATAACAACAAAGAAAACCTGACGCCAAATTCCTCCAGGAATACTGATGCAATCCTTCTGTTTGGTTGGTTTGGGTTTTTGGTTTTTCAAGACAGGGTTTCTCTGTGTAGCCCCGGCTGTCCTAGAACTCATTCTGTAGACGAGGCTGGCCTCGAACTCACATAGTTGATCTGACTGCCTCTGACTCCAAAGTGCTGGAATTAAAGGTATGCACCACGGACACCTGGCAGTGCTAAATTTCGTAATAAAATTCTTGCAAACTAAATTACACAAACAACACCTAGCTGGATTCATTCCAGGATCCAAGTATGGTTTGAAATACAGGATTCGGTATGTATAATACATACATAAACACAGTTTCAGTCAGGAAGCATACGATCATCCAGACAGATGCAGACAGACCCGTGACAAACTAAACATCCTTCAAACAAACAGGCAAAATGTAATGAGAGTTACATTTAAGTAAACAAAACAAAACAAAAAACTCTAACCTTGACAAACTATATCATTTCTTAAATGGAAAATAAATTTAAGTTTATTCATAAAAAAAATTAGAGCAATTTTTATAGTCCTGGTATATTGCATATAAACAAACATTTTCATCCTAACATGCCGTATGAGATAAGAGTGAACAGATCTGTCAGGTAGTAAACTTCCTTCAGCATTCATTCCAGGGCTGGTCTAATGTTTGTCAGACATGGCGTCCATCCTTCTCAAAAGCAGTTAGTGACAAGTTCATTGAAAACGGCACTAACAGGTATTTGTTTTTCAAACTATTTTTTCTTTAGATGATCGCTCTTGTAAGCTTTCTACTCTCCTTGCAGAGCTTTGCCTGTGCTGTGCGCACTGACATGCTGCAGTAGTTAACTTCTAGGAGAGCCTCTGCGCGGCATTTCTGAGACGCTAAGGCTTGGCACAGAACAGACAGAACTGGAGCCTCAGGAGACTCTAGCTAAGTTTCTTCTAATGGCTTGTATTTGGCCAAAAAGATTTCTAGCACCAATCCTTTTTCATCTATGACTGCACCTCACACACACACACACACACACACACACACACACACACACACACCAACAAATGGGACTTGATCAGACCAAAGATCTCATCCTAGTGACGGGGGCCCATCAAGACCAAACAGGATGGTTTCTCAACAATGTCATTGGAGGGAACAAGGCAGTGGCAGCAGTTCTTCAGGACTGAAATGAACTCTCTGGACATGATGACACATACCTATAATCCCAGCACTTCAGAGTCCAGAACAGGATTATCTCAAGGTCAAGGGCAGACTGCACAGTCAGGAGACCTTGTCTCAATGTCAACAGTCAAAATGGAGTTGTTTGTGAGTCAGTCCTTCCAACAATAACCAAAGCCATGACCATATGGAAAATGGATCTTACGCATGGTAACCGAGCATCAAACCCCTCCCCATAGAACTCCCAAAGAACATATGTAATTGCATGTCTTCTGGTTTTGTCTCTGAACTCTGCTCTACGGTGGTGTTTCTACCTTCAGCTTCAAACATCAGGCTCTTTTCATTTATATACTTCAATTATCATCATATGTCCCTTCTGTGGTGGTTGTTGGTCACTGTCAACTTGGCAGGCTCTGGATTCACCCAGGAGGCACACCTCTCCAAGCATACCTGTGAGGAATTATTTAGCTGAGCATCTGGCATGCCTGTGAGGTAAGAAGACCAGCGCCCCCCCCCCAAAAAAAAATGGCTCAGCTCACTGAGCTAAAGCACTTGCTGGGTACACCTGAGCACAGTCCTTAGCACCTTCAGTGGATGAGGAGAGCTGTCTCCCAGGAAGTCATCCCCTGACCTCACCTTGGATTTCAGAAACTGTAAATCCTTCAGTACAGACCAAGGACAATTATCTTCTATGGAGAGACTGCACATAAAAGCAGAGCATCTCAGGGGGACCAGAGTGGTGCCCTTGGGCTTGAGGACAATTAGCAGACTAATAATTTCCCTTAGCTTCCATGGCCTGAACTCAGACAATGATGGACAGACACACCTTGACTGCTCAGCATCACATACCTGCTTCCCCCTGGCCCAACTCTTATTCTTCTTTTATAGGGAACAGTCATCTCCCAGACAATGTTTGAACTGGGGTCTCCACACAGGGATCTCATGAAATTCCAGCAATCTCTAAGCCGCCCTACCAAAGGCACCGACCTTAGAGACTCTGTAGAGTCACCCTCCCTTGGCCCGGCTCTCCTCCAGCAACACCGCAGCTGCAGCTGGGGAGCACATCCCTTTTGGCAGAACAGTCAAATTCCATAAACACCACCCTTTCTTCTCATCTCCTCCACAAGCTGGAGGAATCCCACAATGGACAGAATATTTCATTCACTGTCCGCTGCAGAATCATTTTCTTCATAGAGAAACTGGGTAGTTAAATTCTCAACCAGATGAGAAGCCTATTCATGATGATCTCAAGTGAGAAATGACAAAGCTGCTCTCTGTCTCCTAATACTTCACACATTTTTTTTTGAACCACAAAATCTGTGTCACAAATTTAACCCCTTTATTTCCTGCTGTCACTTTTGAGGTCACCCATTATGCAATAATCTCTGTCTCTCCCCCTACACACACACACACACACACACACACACACACACACACACACACACTTTGGTAAGGAATACAAATAGCAGTTACCAACCACTGCGTGCCAGCATCATGTTGGCTACAGGATGAAACGTTAGTAACTGCTGCCCCTCATGGCTACACTCTGAATGTGCTTGGAAACTGTCTTAGATGGATCTCGGGCTCTTTTATCTGTAAATAGAGCAGAGGGAGGCTCTAGGCACTGAGCACGAACTAATTCTAGCAAGTTCAGAAAGCAGCGGTTTCTGCACACAACAGTTATGGTTCTCCTTTTCACAGAGGGAGAGGGAGAGGAGGGGCAGGGAGATTGGTTTCCCCTTTGCTTGCCCTCAGAATTCAGAAGTCTTTTAAAAATCCAAGCTTCTTTGGATAAGCTGAGGAAAAATAAGAAGACACTGGGCCAATACTGGGGGAAAAACTTTGAAAGTATGTCTAAAGCAGAGGCAGCAACTAAGCTAACTGGTGGGGATAACAACAGACGTTACCCAAGGTAAGCATGGCTCAGCCAGTGTGCCATCAACCACAGGGCCCCCTCTCAGCAAGGAAGGTCCTGGATGGCACAGCTCACACAGCTCACTTTAATGCCATATAAAGAAGCTGAGGGCAGTGGTGCACACCTGTAACCCCAGCACTCAGGAGGCAGAGGCAGGAGGATCTCTGTGAGTTCAAGGCCAATCTGGCCTACAAAGAGAGTCCAGGACAGCCAAGGCTATACAGAGAAACCCTGTCTTGGGAAAAGAAAAGAAAAGAAAAGAAAAGAAAAGAAAAGAAAAGAAAAGAAAAGAAAAGAAAAGAAAAGAAAAGAAAAGAAAAGAAAGGAAAAGAAATCCCATATAAAGAAGGAAGGAGGCTGGCTTGAAGGGCATGATGAAAACAGAAGTCTGGAGAAACTGAGTCGCTAATTAAACAATGAAGGTCCCTTTCTAAACAGGCAAAAATTTACACTTTATTTATATTTAATTTGGCTAAAAATATTACTAGACTGTAGGCGGCTTCAGGAGACAAGGGTAACTTTCTAAACACAGGAAACCTGTGCGTCTGATCTCTACCAGTCTCCCAGAGTGTGTCCAGGCCAGTTGAGATAGGAAGTAGAATGGTTAGCGCTCAGCCCTGCACATCCAAAAGGAGACACCCTGGGCAAGGGTTGCTAGCGATCAGCATGGAAACAGGGTTTCCTGATCTGTCTGAATGAAGAAATGACAGACCCTGAGGAGTGGCTATGGTTTGTCACCACAGCCTTAGGAAAAAGATCTATTATCTAATGAACACCAAGGCCAGAAACATTCTTTCTTCCAAGCAGCTATGGGTGGATGTGGATGCGGGTACATCCCATATTCAGAGAGACAGGAAGCTACTGAATTTACCACCAGAGAATTATGAAATAATCCACAGTCAGTTGGCCTGTAAAAAGAACCACTCTGCCCTCCTAAAACTGCTTTCCACTTTGCATTGACCTGTTTTCCTAATTAAAGCTAAACAGTCTTTACCTACCCATTGCCACTCTGAGCTTGGTTGCATCTTGGAAGAATTCACTAGGAATAAAACGCACAAATTCAACCCAGCTCCCTATGTGGTATTTAAATCTAATCTCTTTGGCCTGGGAATGTCCTTTGTGGGTGGCCAGTAGCAAATAGATTTTAAAGTCTATTATCCCGCTTTTTATGGGAAACAACTTAAAGTGTCTGCCCCTGGAAAAGTCCTTTTAGAAGTATCAATGAGGATCTTTTTAAGCATTGTTTTTATCAGAAGGCCCAATTATCATTTACACATTTGTTGGTACTCACAGCCCAGAAATAAAAGGTTTTCGGGCCCCCCCCAAAAAGGCAAGGCAGCTGCTGCAAGTTAACAAGAAAGCCAAGATCTCCACTGGGACCATCTAAATACATACCAGGCCTTAGACCTAGAGTGCGAATGACCGCTCCCCCC
>OU015757.1:51697046-51709300 GCA_907169655.1 Acomys percivali
CCCCCCTGCAGGTGTGCCTGCCCAAAGGCTGGGAATGAACACTCCCCTTGCAGGTGTGCCTGCCCAAAGGCTGGGAATGTTGATTCTAACCTCCTCTTTGTTGGCTTGTTTGGTTTTGATTTTGGTTTTTAAGACGTCCAAATGGACTTTAAGTTAAATGAACAAACACATTTAGTGCCTCTCTTCAAGATTCTCAACACAAAAACAATTATTTCTTTTAAAGGGGTGTAAATCTTCCTAGGATAGAATAGCAGATTGGAGAGTAAGATCTTATAAGCTATTTTTAAAGCTGGAAAATGAAGGCAGTACACTTAGCAGACCGAAACAAGATGTATCTTCTAATGTGTGAAGCCTCATTCTGCCTCAGAAACAAACACTCCAAAACCATCAGGCATATAAAATATCTATCATGAAAGATAAGACAAGGGGGGAAGTGAAAACAGAGCGGAAAAATAAAGTTTCAAAAGGTAAAATCATCATCATCATCATCTCAGAATACCTACTAAATTTATTAAAACATTCAGAAAATGTCATCAACAGAAAATAGAATAAGCATGGTAAACAAACAACTTTAGAAGGGTCCCAAGAAAAATTTAAGTATCCCTGGGCAGAGGCACTCACAGACAAGTCCACATCTCACAGCAGGTCTAAAGCTGAGAAAACAGTGGGGAAAGCCAATACTGCAGCACAGAACACAAACAACAAGGAATGTGCATCTCCTTCCTGGTGCTGTAGTAAACACCCTGGCAATCCGCATTTAGAGGAAGACAATCCTGGCTTATAATTCCAAGCTGTAGCCCATCCCACTCAAGTGAGTCTGAGCGGGAACTCAAGGTTAACAGCCACTTGACAAGCAAGAGCAGAGAGAAGAAATGCATGCGGGCTCTATCTCAGCCAATTCTCTCCTTAAACATGAGTGTCTCAGGTATACAGCAGTTCAGAAGTTTTACCTCCCATTTGCAGTCTGTTACAAAGCTTGCAAAATTAGAAGGTATTAAAAACAAGGAAATCTTGAAATTTGCAGGCAATGGATGGAACTAGAAATGATCCTGAGTGAGTTAAGAAGACCATCAAGGCTGGCAGATCTGGACCCAGGGGGCCTGCACAAACTGCTGGACCAACCAAGGCCAATGCATGCAGTAAACCTAAACCCCCTATTCAGATCTAGCCAATGGACAGCTCATTCTCCACAGTTGTGTGGAGAGTGAGGACTGACTCTGATACGAACTCTTGTGCCCCCCCCCCATTGGACCACTTCTCCTTGGTGGGGAGGCCTGGTGACACTCAGAGGAAAGGGAAGCAGGCTACCAGGATGAGACCTGATAGGCTGTGACCATATGGTGAGGGAGGAGGTCCCCTTCTGTCATAGATTTAGGGGAGGGGGGAATAGGATGAAGGAGGAAGGGAGGAGGAATGGGAAGATACAAATGAGGGAACAACAATAGAGATGTAGTCTGAATAAATTATTAAATTTTTAAAAAAGGAAAAACATTAGAAGGTAAAAGAAGAAAAATCACAATAAGGCAGGGTACAAGAACGCCCCAGAGCGGAGCTACAAAGTACAACACAGCACGCACTACAGCAGACACCCAGGGTACGGCTACAGGTTTAAGTCCTTCAAGATAAAATTGGTATGTGTTACAATACTGCCAGAAGCCTCCTCCGGAAAGCTGTGGTTACTGATACATGCTTTTAAAAAGAAAAAAAAATGATTAAAATAAACTGTAACCACACTGTCAAACAAGAACATTCATGTATAAGATACGTATAAGATAAACACCAGGTAAAGAACACCATAAAGGAAGTGGACCCTTTAAAAACTTACAAAATACTTTCTTTTGTGTCTTATCATTCACACTTAGCACAACTGGGTCTATGACTGAACCCCTTTTCTGAGAGGACACGGCCTCCCAGAAATCAAACAAGTTGATACACCTGCCACCAACAAGTTGGCAGACACTGGACTACAAGGAATATGGTGCACTCTGAGTGGATGCCAGACTTACAGACTGCTCCTGATGGGCAGGAGTATAGAGGGAAGAGCCTGATGGAATGAGCCCTTGTCTACGTCACTCTGTGGTTCCATCACATGAAAGAATTTTGGAACAATCAAATTCATGAAAACAGCAAAATGGTTGATGCCAGGGCTTAGGGAGCAAGAAAAACCAAGAGTGGTGAGGGGATTTGTGTTTTGCATAATCCAAGCAAAAGAGGCTATCAACTTGGGGTGGGGGGGGAGCAACTCAGGGGAGGGTAGCTTGGGAGGGAAGAGGGGAAATGAGGTGATTCTCTTTCAACTAAAGACACTTTTTTAAAGTGTTAAAAGAGAAAATACTAAACAGAATAATCAACACAAGAACTTGCAGTGCTATCCTTCCCACAGTGAATAATAATGTTATTATTTTTGCTGCTGCTATTAGAGAAGATGAAGGTGACCCTCTTTCTCAGCTATAAAATGGGCCCAGATCAAAATCAATGAAGGAAGTATTACTATTCACTCCCAGATTACTCAGCAAGGCAAAGGGCACTGGAGGAGTTAATAATGAAGGCGGGCAAATTAAATCTAAGAACATATTATGGTTCCCACAGGCATCCATCTGGTCAGTTCAGGCTCTGTCTACAGCATTAGAAATTAATCCATGTACCCTATGAGTAAGAGTGCAGTAGAAACATAATTATCATCATAAAAGTAGGTGTTGAAACCAATACTCATTAACCACGTCCTCCTGTTAAAGAAACAGTAACAAAGGAGTGCTGGGACACTAGGCAGTTGTGTTGTAAGGCTCATCTGAAATTCCTGACAGTGTCTCATTGCAAATGATGTCTTGTCAAAAGAAACGTTTGAAACAACAACACACAAAGGCGAAGGCACAGCTCATTCAAGGCCTGTGTGAGTTCCTCCCACACACCAGCCAGTTGCAGTCAGCGGAGACAGTATGGTTGGGCAGTGTCCTGTAGGGAAGCTGTGGGTCTGGCCGTGAAACAAGCTTTGTAAATACTAATTAACACCACTTTTTCCTTAAAAGAGTGCCATGGAGAGCCAAAACTGCATTTTCTACTACGGTTTCTCTTACTCTGATAGCTGTATTGTGAATTATCAACAGTAATACTTCAACTTCCAGAGTCTCAAGTCTGCAGTAAATATAAAAAAATCGTTGCTGTTGTCCTCAAAACACAGCATGACCCTTCCTAAATGCCTGAGTCCCAAGAGCAAGCCTCCTACATTACAAGGAAAAAAGCACTCGCAGCGATTGTCAGGAAATATTCTTAAGAGAGGAAAAGTGGCTCCTTCCAGAGGGAACCAGCTAAAAGCTTCAGAAACAGTAAGACAGTTCAAACATGAGTCAGTGACCACATCTTACACCCTACTGATACATTCAAATCACCTCCTACCCAGAAAATGTGTTTGGCATCTACTGCTCTCTGAATAGAGGTTTGATTAACCAAGCAGCAAACATCTCTGAATGAGCGCCAACCCCCGGGTAAGCCTGGAGATCCCCACCCAAGTGTGTTTCCACCAGGGGAGAGGAACAGCAGCACAGTACAGAAGCAAGCTCAACTTGGGACAGTACATAGACACACCAGCCTTTCTGCAAGCAGGCACTTCTCTAAGCCTTTGTATGGGTTCCTCATCTCTGTTTCCTTGATTAATTATTAACTCAAATGCCCCACAGTCAACACACCAGCAATAGTGGATGGAAAAACTCAGGACTTGATAATATTGACTCTTACAGGCCACATGACAGGATGTCAACACACTAACAAGGGACAAGGAGCATAGCAATCACGAGGTACTATTAGAAATGCCTCACAAATACCTACTCATTTGAGCTCTCCCAGAACTTTGAGGGGTAAAAACCTTTGTCCCCATCAAACAGTTAAAAAATGGGCACAAAGAGGTTGAGTAACATGGCAAGTTCGCACACCCAGACCTACAATTCATTCATGTTTTTCATTACATGTTCATTCTGCTGCCCTAATATATATATCTCAGTTCCAACAGAAGAACATACTTCAAAAATGCTTTACCAACCCTAAAAAGGCATGTTAATTATCATTATCACAGCTAGTGAACCTTCCAGTACCAAATGACCTTCCTAGCAACTACCTCACTGTGTCACTAAAGGCAACCATTAACCTTCTGTCCACCCATCTGCACTTCGCTCCAGCCAAAGAAACGCTACCCTCAGGATCTAGAACTGAAGCACATGACCAGGACGATCTAATCAAAACAGACCACCAGCCCCAACCACTGAGACTAGCTCACACAGCCAGGATGATCAATCATTTCCTGACGTGAACTTGGGAGCTGCTGCATGTCTCCACTCAAACACACACAGGCAAGATGGAAACTCATAATATCCCTTAGATCCGCCGCCAGGCCCCCTCCAGGGAGGTGCATCCTGGCCTCAGTTACCTGCACACTAAGTTAGTAGTCTGAATTGGATTTTTCTGGCATCATCTTGATGCTTTCTTGTTGGCATACTTATAATCTATTTTAATTTGGTTTCTTATACCTCTACCTCCCTTCTCTACCCCTTACTATTGGATATAAGAGAAGGAATGTTAGTGGAAAGTGGGGGCTGGGTTCTCTTTGACTGTTTCTGGCTAGTTAGGGTCATCAGGATATCCAGCTGTCCAGCAAACCAGCCAACAGCAGCCTTCTTCCTTCTCCAACCATCTCCTCAAAGTGTCTCTCTGGCCTCTGGCATTTATATCTTCTCCAAGTCCTCAGAATTCAACTAACTTTGATGGCAAAGACCATGCCTCTCTCTGAGCCACACAAGGCAATTATCAGCTATGGATAAACTAAGGCAGCCCCATATCCCACACTTGGGATTAAAACAAAAACACATTTACATAACACAACTAGGTTTTTAAAGAAACCAATACTTCCACCACACTTTCTTTTTTAAGTGTATTTATTTATTTATTTATTTATTTATTTATTTATTTATTTATTATGTATACAATGTTTTGCCTGCGTGTGTGTCTGCCTGCCAAAAGAGGGCACCAAATAGTTATAAGCCATCATGTGGTTGCTGGGAATTGAACTTAGGACATCTGGAAGAACAGCCAGTGCTCTTAACCTCTAAGCCATCTCTCCAACCCTCCACTACACTTCCAAACGCATATTTTGTTCCATTGAGCCACACTGACATGAACATAAAAACTTTCTCTTTTTTGAAAATAAAAATTGAGAAAATAACAAAATACATTTCAACTAGATGGGCTTGAAATACCAACCCTCCTAAAGGTCGAGTTCTTGGCAAGATACCTCCATGCAGTTTAGAACAGGTCAGTTTTTCTAGTGCCACAGAACTAGTGATTTTACCTAGAGGCATTTTTCCCCCCCAGGAAATGCCATTTTAGACTGGGCCAGTGGTGCAAACCTGTAATCCCAGTTACTCAGGATCCTGAGACAAGAGGACTTAAAGTTCAAAGCCAGCTGAGGCTATGTGGGGCGTGGGGCGGGGCGGGGCGGGGCGGGTGTAGGGTATTCTAGCTACAGGGTTATCTAGTTCACAGTTCTGCAGGGTCGGAAGCATGGCCCCAACATCTGCTCAGTTATGAAGTGTCCTTGTGCAGAACGGTGTCAACAATGGCAGAGCACTGGAGTGGTGAGCAGCAGACACAGACGAGAGAAGGAGAAAGGAACACTCATTCACTAGGAAGGAGCTTGTTTTGGGTGGTGTTTGTTATGTTTGGTTTTGAGACAGGATTTCTCTGTATTAACAGCCCTGCCTGCCCTTGAACTCACAGAGATCCACCTGCCTCTGCCTCCAGTACTGGATTAAAGGTGTGCCACCACGCCTGGCTCAGGAATGCTCATTCATTCCTAAGAAGCTAAACAGGGTCTCAAGAACCATGCTAATTTCCTCTGAGTGCAGCGCCTCTCTACCTACCTAGTAAGACCCACCTCCTCTCCATAGCAGCATGTCACAAATCTCCAGGATGTGAACCTCTGGGAAACAAACTCCTAAAGTCAACCAACTGCACTCAATGTTGGCAACAGAATAAACCAGTATGTATTTTAACTCACACTCACCCCACTATTCACTGATGATCCTCCCTAGCTACTTCAGAAGACTTGAAATTTCAGAGGAAAGCATTGTAGCCCACCCATGCCCCTGTCTCCAAGTAGGGTAAAAAGCATTTCACTTGTGGTCCAGGGCTCCAGAGGCGATCCATGGGTAGCATTGCTGACAGCTTTATGCTTTTCCACTCCCTTGAATCACTGCACACACCGCTAAATAAATACAGCTACTGACAACATCCGAGAAAACACCCAGTCTCACTTCCTAAAAGACCTCTAAGGCTGAAAGAAGGAAGTATAGTCTGTGTGGTCTATGGTGGCTCATTGACAGGGTCACAGCTGGTCTGAGGACAGTCATGGGGTGGTAAGTGAGCAGACAATGAAAGCCCAAGTGTCCACCCATAAAACACACAAACAAGCACTTACAAAAACCACTAACTAGGTCAAAAGGATATTTAAAACACATTTCTTAGAGAAATATCAAAGGCATTACTTTGTGTTCCTTGCAGTGATGTCTACAGACTCCTACTAAACGTAAGCAATTATGTGTGACCTTGAGCAGGCAAGGATAAGCATACCAACGCAGGCTGATTTGTTACTCTACTTTCCACACTGTATTTGTTATCTTGGTTTGTTATGATGACAGAGGTCTGCTTGGCTTGCTGTGGTCAGCATGCCAAAAGCTCCCCTCCCCCGCTCCAGACCCAGCAGCCTTCATGCGGCCTAGAGTCACCGCCCATATACAGTCATGGTCTTACAGCTGTAAGACCTGGTGCGTCTCACAGGACACAGTCCTCTTCTTATTGAGGTGATCACTGGATTGTGTAGAGTAAGTACCTGTCAGATTTACAAAACTAAGACAGTTGACATATTAATCTTAACTTGAGGAACTGACAGTTTTATTTCCATCCTATATTTTGTTACACCACATAGAAAACACAAACCCAGAATGGAATTTGTAAACTCTCAAGCACCTCTTAAAAATGTTCTAAGGGCACTAACTTGATTATCATCACTTTGAGCATAAAATATGGCGGCACTTTAAATGAGTGAACAAGTTTGATGAGCTTCTTATATGACCACATAGATTATCCTAATATATCTTCACTTTCATAACATAAAGCAGGAGCTGGCAACCATTTTGGAAAAAAAGCAGATAATAAATTTGTTCGTCTTTGGGAGCCACATGATCATTTGTAGCAACTCCTGGGCCTGGTTTCTTTTGCAGCTGTTCAACTCTACTGTTACATAACACAATGTATAAGCAAGTCAGCATGACTGTATTTGAATAAAACTTTATTTAGAAAAATGGAATTTGCCAATAAAAACACCATTTCCCATGGAGAATCCTTTCTTACAATACATTCTTCTAGCCCTTCAACAGCTTGCTAAACTAAACCAGATCTCCTTGGTTGGGGGTATATACTCAAATCTCCAGTGCCAATTATTGCCTGTTAATTGCAGTCCTGTTACCAGCTTGTTCTACAAATGCCTTTGAATTTACTTTCCTGAACTCTATAGTACAACGAATCCATGTCCATAGCTGTGACTCCAGAACCACAACATGGGCTCTCAAGTGCAAGGCACATCTGACAGTGCTCTTCCCCTTACTTAATTCCCAATATCAGCACCTAACGTGCTTCTAAGTATTAATTCACCGATGGCCTGTCTGACAGAGGCTGAGCCTTCCTGGAGACACCGCAGAGTAGCCGGGGGCAGAGGAGGTCATAGAAAACAGTGCCGGCAGAGAAGAGTGGAGAGTCACTGCAGGACTGCAGAAAGCACACAGAGCTCTACAGCTGCCTGCATCCTCCATCACAGCAGGGCTTCCTCACAAACAGCAGCAGCTGGGCAAAGGCTGGACATGCCACAGCTACTACACTATAGCCATGGTAAAGATGAACCTCACTCAGTCCTCAATCTGTGGAGGGTGGCCTGGCTGAGTAAACCCCTTAAAATGATTGGCATCAGCTAGAATAAATAAATCCTGGTGTTTGCATACAGCGGAATACTCAATAGCAAGGAAAATGGGCATTCTATAACTACATGCAACAATGACTGATTGACAAAAAAACATATACAAATATAATCTTGGTTATATGTTATATACACACACAAACACATACACACAATAAACAAAGGAAAAACTCATTTATGCTGTTACAAGTCAAGGGAGCAGCGAGTGTCTACTAGAAGGGATGAGGTGGAAATGGTAGTGTTTCTTAACCTGAGTGCTTGTCACATAGCTGTGTTTGGGTGTGAAGGCCTTAAGCTGTGTAGCCTGGAATTCAAACAGCCAATAGCTCTCCTGCAAGAAATAATGGTTCCTGTAATCGGCCGTGCCGTGACATGCAGTGACTTCCAGCTACAATCACTACAAAACTGTGAAGTCCAACAAGTCTTTTATGCAAAGTTTCTATTCCATTAGTTGAGTCTCGGAGCTTGGAATCCTTTTTAGCCTCTCTGGTGTTGATTTTAACATCTGACCTCAATTTCACATGACTACTCATGATTTTTCCAAGTTCTCCAACAGATACAGTTTGTGCTTTGAGGTTTTTGTTTGTTTGTTTGTTTTTTGGTGTTTTTTTGTTTTTGTTTTTTCATGGTTTTTTGTTGTTGTTTTTGTTATTATTTTTTTTGAAAGAGGTGAAGAATTTTAATCAAAATATATTTAAATTTAAAATAGTTTTAAATAATAAAAAAGAAAAGAATTTTTGATAAAATTCCTCATCATTACATTAGAATCTTTCTGCCTGTTGTTTTCTTTTTTAACATATTTTATTAATTTATTCATATTACATCTCAATTGTTATCTCATCCCTTGTATCCTCCCATTCCTCCCTCCCTCCCATTTCCCCTTACTCCCCTCCCCTATGTCTGTGACTGAGGAGGACCTCCTTCCCCTGTATATGCTCATAGGGTATCAAGTCTCTTCTTGGTAGTTGTTTTTCTAGACAAGGTTTCTCTTGTAGTCCTGGCTGCCCTGGACTCCCTTTGTAGACCAGGCTGTCCTCGAACTCACAGAGATCTGTCTGCCTCTGTCTGCCGAGTGCTGGGATTAAAGGCAGCTTTTTTTTTTTTTTTAATTAACCAACCTTTGAGCACATAGATCACAGAGATAAGGGCACTTCTGAATGCTCATAAGAACAGGAGCTGTTACCATCTGATCCACTCTCCCAACGAACCAAGCGGCAGCCACCATGAACAGGCAGTTTACAGGGAAAGAAAGGCAGGACATCTCTCCTACAAAGGGCCAACACCACACTCTATGTGCACACGGTTCTTATAGCCCAATTCACACTGCTTAGTGGCCCATTAACTAGATACAGTTAAAATTTTTATTTCTGTAAACTACGAAGGGAGAGAATTTCAGGTACACACTTAAGTGTTTGCTTAAGTGATTTGGTGTCACATAATTTATGAGTATTCTAAAATGACAATCATGGAAGAACGTTATCTTAGAAGCCCTAAAAATTTAGGAGAAAATGTCACGATATTTGCAACTTATTCCCACATCTTTCAACAAAAACAAAAACAAAATAACCAAAGTGTTTTTAAAGGGGTAAACCTACCCAAACAGGAAAAAATTTTAGCAAGATGCTAACAACATTCAAACGTAGATGCTGGGCACACAGGAGTTCGCTGTACGTTGTTCCAGCTGTTCAGCAGGCTGGAGGATTTTTCATAGTAAAAAGTTGCAGATAAATTTTTACTCACCTTCCAAGTGGGTGGCTATCTTCTAAATAAAGTCAAATGGCTAAGTCTGCCCACAGGCACCGTTCATGCTGCCTTCACCCTGCGAGTAGCAACAAGGAATTCTACTAAGTTAATACTATTTCAGTCAGTAGATGTGCTTAATATACGGTGAATCTCAAAAATAAAATGTTGTTATAACTTTAAAAAAAAAGAGAGAAATATGAATATAAGAAAATGACTCCATATTGACTGTGGGAAATTCCATCACACCTATTCACTCTAGGAATCCTTGCAACAAAACAATCTCACAGTGAACTTCTTTTTCCTCTTCCCTCTGGCTTCATTTTAAGGTATGTTTGACACAAACTGCCTATAATTAGGGATTTAGATGACATTCTGTCATACATATACATTAAGAAATTATTGCTACAATCAGCTAATTAACATATCCATTACTTCACGTACTTAATTATTTTCTTTTATTGTTTGTTTTGAGCCATGTGTGGCTATGTAGCCCAGGCCCGCTTTTAACTCTAGATTTTAACTCCCAGCCTATATTCAGAGTGCTAGGGTTAGAGGAACGGGGCTCCCATCCTCAGCTATCAGTGACTTTATTATTTGTGGTCAGAACTCCAAGGAGATCTCTGCTCTCAGCAAATTCCCAACTCACAGCATATTGTTATTAATTATGGCATCTTGTTTCCAAATATTAGTGCCACGGTGACTTTCTTTTCCTCTGAAGGCATTTCACCACAATGGCATGGCCTAAACATCCTGAACTCAGCCCAAACTGAATTGACCTTGAATTTCTGAGACCGTATACATCAGGTATTGTCTTACAATCAGCAACCACAGTGAAACTGCAAGACTTACTCAAATACTCTGAGGCAAAGACACTCAGAGCCAGCCCATCCTAAGTCCAAATACATATTACAAGGCAGCACTGTGGCTTGAGTCACACTCCTATTGCTAACACGTGCCTTCCGCTTTTGGAAGTACCTAGTCTGTCTTATCTTCCCCACAGCTCCGAGTGAGTTTACTACCCTCTGGAGTAGTCAGCTGAGAGTTGAAGAAGATGTCTAACAAAAATGCTCAACTAGAAAAGAACAGAAATCAAATTCCTACTTAACTTTTCCGACTCCAGACTCAGTTTGTCTCACTACACACGGTTTGCTCTGCCCTAAGCGATGATGTTCTTCCGAAAAGCAGCCTGGAGCCAAAAGGCCAAAGTCTCTCTCTCTCTCTCACCTGTGGAAGCGGGTGTGTGCTACAACATGTTTCTATAAGAAAACATCCACAATCATGCTTAACAGCGCCATTAATCCTGTAATCATCTCAATTACTATAATTACCACTAATAATTATACTTCTCTTGTAGACACAATAACCTTCATGTATTTTTGGCATTTTGTACATATAATTCATTTTCCACCCTTTTCTCAAAAGAGGACAGTTGGCTAACTGAAGTAAGTAGTAGCACCACACTGGAACTCTGGTCACTGTTGTCTTTGCCACGGAAGCCCTTGCTGGTGAGGACTCTGCTTTTCATAAAATGAAAACTACGATGCAATACAGCAGTGCAGACACAGCCCCACGGAACGAAGTCTAGAAGCTGAGAGAGGAGGGAAAACCTCCCGTGTGCTGCCAGGAAGAGCCTCTCTGTCTGGAAAGGGCCTCTCTGCAAAGCAAATGTCTGCACACACAGAGGTTGAAGGAATGATGTGTAACTGGGGAGCAAAGGTCTGATGGGAGGTAGTGGTGTGCCGCCGTTGCCTCTCCGCCAGTTAACTTAAGAAGTAGGAGACAATTCTTCACCTGCAGCTTAGACTGCCTCCTACAGATGTTTGTAATCACAAAGAAGATGGTAACTCTCATAAACTGGGGCACTTGGACCCCCAGGAATACCCTCTAAGCAGTCGCTCTACAGCCATACAAAACTAAGGGGAAAATACAGACTGTATTTTACCATAGATCTTAACTCAAAATTTTTGGTGGGAGAAGGTGAAGCAAATAAATAACTTGAAAGTTGTTAATATTAAAACAAGAAGAAGAATGCAACTGGTACACGAATTAAGAAAAAAAAAATCCTAACTTCCCTTAGGCATTTCCAGCTTTGCTCCTATTTGTGGGGGATGGGAAGAGAAGTGTAGGCTACTCCGTTCTCATTACAGACAGCAACAGAGGAGGCAGGGGCATGCCAGGGAATGTAGCCTCACACTGACCCGTGTTCTGAAGACAACTCTTCAAAATCAGGAGTCCCAGACTTTTGCCAGATATAGAGGCAGACAAAATGCAATCTGGAAACCTGTAATGCCATGTCTACATGACTTAGCCTAACAGGTATCAGTGAGGTCCAATTCTCCTCCTCCCCACCACCACCACCACCACCACCACCACCACCACCATCATCATCATCATCATCATCATCATCCTTCTTCCCACCCACTGGCCGACCACAGACACAAGCTCCCCATCATCATCATCATCATCATCATCATCCATCATCCTTTTTCCCACCCAC
>OU015757.1:51709897-51761692 GCA_907169655.1 Acomys percivali
CCCCGCATTCCTGCACTGGTATAGTTCATCCCATCCACACTAAGCAAGGCTGCTATGGGTGAATACTACAACACTGGAGGAACATCAAAAAGATGCTTCAATGGCTACATGAAGACACTGCATCTCATACCTAAAAGGGCAGGACATATAACTCAATAGGTAAAGCATTTGCCATGCAAGATAAAGACCTGAGTTAAAATCCCCAGATTCCATGTAATAAAGCCAGACACAACAAGTGTGTCTGCAATCCCAGGAATCCTATGCAAGACAGGGGATGCATAAAGGAGAGCCTCTTGGAAGTTCACATGCTAAAAACTAGCCTGGAATGCACAGCAGTAAACAACAAAAAGACCCTCTAGAAGGGGAGAACTCATATGGATTATTCTTTGATCCCATATGTATGTTCACACACACACACACACACACACACACCAACAAAAAGAAGTTCTCAACACCAGTGAGGAGGGAGTTGGAGAGATAACACAGAGGTTAAGAGCATTGTCTGCTCTTCCCAAAGTCCTGAGTTCAATTTCCAGCAACCACATGGTGGCTGACAACCATCTACAATGTAATCTGATGCCCTATTCTGGTATACAGGTGTACATGCAAATACATAAAAAATGAATAAATAAATCTGAAAAAAAAAACTGATAAAATGAGGCCTCCATCAACCAAGCACATGTGCTATCACAGATGCAGATCCCACAGCACCAGGTGCTCCTCACTTCAACTCCTGAGACTCCATGTCAAGACCATCCAGCTAACCTGTTTCCAACCTCCTGACCCCACAAGGGAGCTATGAGATCATGCTTACAGCTTAGTGTGAGAGCTCTAAGAACTGCCATGCAATGACCACCACTATGGTAGAACACATCTGATTTGAGCTTTTGTTTCAGAGGCCCTGTGTGCACTTGCTGACTGCTCATTCTTCAACACCTCCCCCCATCAACCACAGAGATACCCTACTAGACTGAGTTTTGAATCGATCATTCGTTTTTTACTCTTTTTGGTTTCACCATGTTTCTCAATATGCCATTGTGTTTTTGCCTGTTAAGCCTAATGCAAAGGAAACCTTAATGTGCAAATTCTCCTCAGACCTCTTCTTGCCTTAAGATTTGATTCTGAGATTCATCCTTGTTGACTCATGAGGCTGTGGTTCATTCATTTTTTTTCCCCAGACATTCCACATTTTTCATTGTGTGAGGAGACCCACAATTCCCTGCTCTATTCTACTGCTGAAGATCCTGGGAGTTTTCAATTTTCAGCTCTCGTGACTAAAGCTGCCCTTATATTCTGGCCCATGTCCCTTGGTACACACAGCACATTTCTGCAGGCTCTACCTAGGGAAAGATGGCCAGGCTAGGAGGCTGCGCAAGTTTACTCCACTAACTAAAACCAAATTGTTTTCCACAGTGCTTGTGTACAGCAGACTCTAGCAGCCTTTCCAGTCTCACTCTAAGTAAGAGGCACACTTGTTTTGCTAATTACGGGGAAAGCTTTCAGCCAACAAAAGGGAAAGCTTTTCCTCATGGCAGCGTCACTGCTGCAAATAAACAGTACTCCAAGGCAGTGACCCAGGCAGATGGAGCCAATTAGTCACAGGGCACTGTACAGACTTCACAATAACGACTGAGCTTACTGAGCCACTTCTAGACCCAGGGCAGATGCAGAGGCTGTTTTCTTCCTGATGTAGTCACAGCGTGGTCGTGTCTTATTGCTGTCATGGTAAAGGGGGGCGGGGGATGGGGGGAGCGATGAACTTGCTCACACAAGCCAAATTCAAAACTAAAGCAGAGGAGCCAGTCATCTCTATGGAACGGCTCTTCTACGAACAGGCTTTGTGCCTTTATATTTTCACCTGAGAGATGAAACTAGTACATATTGCAACTCAGTTTTTCTTTTGGTACTTCTACTAAAAAAATTAAATATTTTCAATTTTAAAAAATGTCCTTTGCCAAGTTAGTTAATCCAGTTTCTTAGGTGGAATGGGTAACCTTATGATAATCTGCATTTCTAGTAAAAACAAGATCACAAATGACTGACTCTCTTGGTACTAAATACAAGTAGTAACAAATTCTCCCCCCAGGTGACGGTAGTATACGCCTTTAATACCAGCACTCAGGAGGCAGAGGCAGGTAGATCTCTGAGTTTAAGGCCAGACTAGTCCATAGAGCTAGTTTCAGGACATCCTAGGCTACACAAAGAAACCTTGTCTCAAAACAAACAAACCAAAGACAAGGAAGAAATACAGCACTAAAATGTTACCTAATGGGATTATGTAAACTCAATCTCACAATAATTTGTACTTGTCTCTTTAAAACCATTTATCTTAGGGCTAGAGAGACAACTTGGCAGCTGAGAGCACTGGCTGCTCTTCCAGATAACCCAGGTTCAATTCCCAGCACCCATATGGAAGTTTACAACTGTCTGTAACTCCATTTCCAGGGGCAAAATGCCCTCTTCCGGCCTCCACAGGCACACAAGTGGTACACAAACATAAATGAAGGCAAAACAGACACAAATAATACTTTTTCATCATTTATCTTTATGAGGTAGGAGTCACTGTACCTATTTTATAAGTGGCGAACACTGAGATAGAGAAAGCAAAGTAGTCGTACACAATATGCCTGCTAAGCTGAAGGATCGGGGTTTGAACCCGAGAAGTTTATGCCACAGTGTGAGCTCGCTTGTTCCTTTCTTTGTTTGTTTTGAGATAGAATTGTTAATTGTATCCCAGGCTGTCCTCAAATTCAGGCTCCTCCCATATCAGCCTCCCATAATGCTTGCTGGGTTATAGGCATAAGCTTTCCACTGGGCCTTGAATCCACACACTCCTTACGCCTGTGAAGGTCGACAGAGCACCTGCCAAACCCTAAGCACCTACTTGTGCTGAGCGCATCTCAGAGATGGACTACACTGTTTCTAGGTTTTCCCACAGGGGTAGGAGGAACATTCCCATTTTGTCCTTGAATAAATGTTAAGCTCTAAGATCCTAAGAAAGTTGTCCAGAATAATATAGGCTGTAAAATAAAATGGTGAGGACACCACTTGACACTCATCCACAAGGTTAAAGTCAGTCCATGATCTCTCCACGGTGGACCCTCTAGAGCAGCGCTCCTCAACCTGCCTAACGCTGCGACCCTCTAATACAGTTCCTCGTGTTGTGGTGATCCCCTGCATGTGGCCAGGCTGGACCCCCAACCATACAATTATTTTCATTGCTACTGCATAACTGTAATTTTTTTCTACTGTTAAGAATGTAAATACCTGATATGCAATATATCTGATATGTGACCCTGGTGAATGAAAGAGGGCTGTTCGAAACCCCCCCCCCCCCCCGAAAGGGGTTGTGATCCACAGGCTGAGAACCACTGCTTAGATGCTAAAATCTATCATCTGAGTTCAGGGCTTGGTAGGGTTGAACTTTAGACCACAACAACAGTCCCCACAAGAACTGTGGGGAAACACACAGAATCGTATTAAGATGCCTGGTCTTCCTGGCAAACAGAAAAGCCGGAAGATGGTATGGACAGGCAATGTCTTCTAGCACATAAGATCTCCATCTGCAAAATGGGGATGTTTGATTTCAAAGAGTTATCGTAGGGCTTAATGAGATTAACACAGAAAATGCACCTGACGCGGAGCAGGCATCATACAGATCTGTTTAACAGTGAAAAGTGAAGAGAAAAGATTCGATGACTACTTAGCAGAAAAAGGAGGGTAGGAGAGCTGACTTTAGACATATTGTTTCTACCTACAAGATGGTGTTCCTCACAATGAAAGACCTGATAAAATTTTAACAGCCATGTTTGTTTGTTTTTGTTTTGTTTTGTTTTGTTTACTAATATCAAAACTTCCTAGTTCTGGAGCTGGAAAGATGTCTAAGCAATTAAGAGCATTTGCTGTTCTTAATTGGAAGAAGAGGAATTAGGTTCCCAGGACCTACATGGGGGCGTCCCAAATGGCTGGGAACTCCAGCCCCAGATCTGAATGCTCCTCTGGCCTCTGTGGCAGCTGCACACACATAGACACACACAGATATAGAGACAGACACACATAAATCATAATAAAGTTGAACAAAAATGGCTTCCACACTCTATACAGAATAGTCTTGCCAACTAGACCAACCTTTTGGTACATTAGTAAGCATTAGACATTTTTACACAAACACTGGAGCTGAAAGGACTCAAAGTAAAACATTTGGCTCATTTTAACTTTTCTAGATCAGAAAAATCTTAATCACTCATTTAAAATAGTAGCATTTTTATCACCATATTTTGTTGTCTGAAAAATCATCCTAAATTATCTAGCCAATGAAGGATCAATCTTGATTAAACAACCGTTATGGTAAATGGCAAAATGCACTCTGACAACACTGTGTAAACCACCATTCAAGAAGATGAGGCTCCTAACAGCACCCCTGTGCTGTACCTAAGAGGTATTTCACATATGAAACGTGAACTTTGGAACACAGGGTCCATGTTAGGGCCCAGGAGTCTCCCCGGTAACTGATCCTGTCTGCACGTCGAGAAAGAATGACAGAGCAGCAGCTATGTGCATTGCAAACCTGGAGGGATCCAACCATTCCTGACCCATGGACGCTGGCCTAAGAAAGCCCAAGCCATGCATCTGCTCTGGTTTGTGACACAGAGGGGAGCAAACGCCTGCCAAAGGGCCACTTTTCAGCAGATAATGAGAACGAAAAGAAACCACCTTAGAACGGTATGAGCTGTGTGGAGCGGGCAGAGGTGGCCGCTGCTCACGTTTCCTCAGAATGTCCTATGGACAAGTCCTTCTGCTCCACGTATGCCTGTACTCTCCCATTAGAGAACACACTTCTATTTGTCTCTTCTGAGAGATAAATAACACAGATCTCTACTTCACAGATAAGGAAGCTGACTCTCACAGGTTAAAAATGACTCGTCCAAAATCACAAACTAGTATATAGGTAATGTAACTGCTCAGAGCATATTGTAGATATGCGGACATCTCATAACCAACCATGGTCTCCTTGCTTCATAAAAACTGAAGCCTTTACTAATGCCCTAAGGGTTTTATAAGAACAAAATAAGATTACACACACACACACATATATGTAAACACACACATATGTAAACACACACACATACACACCATAATATGTCTATTTTCCTCCCACCCCCTTCTCTCGCCTCATTCCTTGATCTTTTAAATAACCTATGGCAGGTTGGCAACAATGTTAATATAAAAACTAGGGTGTAATAATCACCTGAAAGAACAGTACAATAATGACAGTGACAGCAAAAAACTATGAGCAGAAGATATATGAACAACAAATGTTCAATACCATTAGGGAAATGTGAATCAAGACCACAATGATATACCAAGACACAACAATCAGAACGGCTATTACTTTCCTCGCTCCTATAATCAAAAAGCTAGTAAGCAGCCAATGTAAAAGAAGAAAGATTCACACTTTGAGGGTTTCTCCTGGGCAACCAACCCCCCCTGAACAAGCAACAACCACCAACACCCTCCTATTGGGCTCTAGCATTTACACTCTCTAAATAGTTCCCAGAATTCCAAATGCCACACAATCTCAGAAACTATCTGCAGCTAACAAAACCACACCTCTGCTAGAGCAGGAGGCAAATCATAGTCAGCTGCTGCAGACAGTCCAAAGCAGCCCCACACCTCCACCTGAAATTAAAACAAAAGCACATTTTTATAATATTTCTGTTTTGTTTTGCTTTTTAAAGAAACCAAAATTCTTTTCCTCAGTACACTTAAAGCTACTTGTTCACGTCTCTGTGGACTAGGACGCAGCGATAAGACTGGAAGCAGGGCTAGACAAGAAAGCTCAGCCCCTCCCCACAGCCCTAGACGAGGCCCCACTTCCACAGTAGCACTGCCCATCAGCTGGGGACCAAGTCTTCAAGCACAAGAACCTGGCTGCATACATTGTATATCTGCACAGTAACATTCTGTTCTGGCCCCCATGGGCTCAGAGCCATACCATAATGCAAAATGCACTTGAGTCCAACTTCAAAGGTCCCTCTTGTCTTTTTTAATTCATCCATTCATTTAATGTGCAGAAGTGTTTTTTGCTTGCAGGTCTGTCTGTGTTCCATATGCATGCCTAGTGCCCAAGAAGGCCAGAACACGGTGTCAGATCCCCTGGAACTGGGATGGCGGACTTTTGTGAGCTGCCATGTTGATGCCAAGGTTCAAGTCTGGGTCCCCTGAAAGAGCAGCGGGTGCTTTAACTGCTGAGCCACCTCTCCAGCCCGTCCCTAGAGTGCTATCAGTCTCAGCACTGTTGAAAGTCCAAAGTCTGTTCTGAGACTTAGAATAATTCCTCAGGGCTGAGGCCCTTGGGGCAGCCACTTCTAACAGGCTCCTCTAAAGGCTCTGTCCTTCAAGGCAGTAGCTTTACAAAACAATCTATCTGCACCACAACACCCTGGAACTCTGGAGAAGTGAGTTAAGGTACTTTCCTCAAGTACCTTTCCTATGGTCACAAATGCAAAGTCCAGGGTCCTCCTTAATGGCACTAATCTCTTTAACAATTGCAGCCACATTGTCGGCACAGCATCCTATCTTCCATGTTAGCGAGGTTCATGTCGCTCTCCCTCTCAGACTGTACATTTGTCCTGTTTCTCTTCTGTCTCCTGCTCTCTCTCTCACTGTAAATCTCAGTAAGGGCAGTGTGCAATCACCACACCCACACCATAGTCTGACCCTCATGCCCTCTTCAAGTTTCCTCTGCCATACAACAGCCCATTGCTTTTTACTTCCATTTCGCTCAAGTTTCCAGGACACAGACAGAAATGCAGCTAGATTCTTTGTCAAAAGAAACACAGTCAGTTCCTGCTAACAGTCCTGGCTTCCCTTTAGTCTTGAGTACAGTGGCCCAGCGAGCTCTGCTCACGGAACCCTTTAGGTCTCTCTGACCCACAGCCACAAACCTCCAATGCCTCCTTCATACCAATCCCAAAGACCGGACCACAAGGTCAGGTTTATCACAGCAATATCCTGGCTTCCGTGCGCTTCCATCAAGATGAGAATCTGTACCAACTAGCAAATGTGTTTCCCTGAGTTAGTAAGCCATCCTAGCTAATGAGTAGCAACTTAGAGGGGAGGGGGGCTAGCTACCCCTGATTTAGAGCCCATTGGTTAAAAACACAGGTCAAGCAACCTGAAATGGGGGCCGGTCTTGAGGGGGCTGAGCCCTTAAGCTGTGGAAGCTAGACCATCTTCAGGAGCTATTACTGGAACATTGGAGAACTGCCTGCCACGCATCTGGTGCCAGAAGACATGTATCGCACATGGGAGTGTGCAGGCGATTCTGCTGGCAGCCCTGGGGTGTCCTAGCGTCATCATATATTATCACCTGCCACAGCCAGGGATGCTTGGTGTCCATCCGATAAAAGGACTCCTGCCATCCCAGCATTCTCTCTGTTCCCATTGTTTCTCTCTGCGCGTCATAGGTGCCCCCTTTCCCTCCCTCTCTGCCCCCTCATCTGACCCCCTGGCTCACTCCTGTCTCTACCCCTTCTCCAGGCTCACCTCTCCTTCCCCCAATAAACTTCCTTACACCAGATCGGTTGGGTGGCACGTAATTCCTTGGGGGTACACGTTGACATGGACTTACCATGGTATCCCCTTGCTGCATCATGACAGATAATAACAACATTTATATGTAAGAGTAGTGGGTAAAAATGGCTGGACAGTGATATCTCACACCTTTAATCCAGTACTTAGGAGACCAATGCAGGCAGATCTCTGAGTTTACGAACAGCCTGATTTGCAGAGTAAGTTCCAGGACAGCCAGCCAAGGCTACACAGAGACAGAGAAACACACACACACACACACACACACACACACACACACACACACCTGTTTATAAAACATCTGGATTAAAATCTAGATATCGTCTCTGGCCATGTGACTTAGGGCAGCCTTTTCAACCTCCCCTAGAAGGGCAGGGATGGAGAACTTTCAGATGGCCTAACATGGCCTAGGGCAGTGGTTCTCAACTTGTGGGTAATGACCCCTTTACCCTGGGGTCACTGGGGTCTCCTAAGACCATTGGAAAACATAGATATTTACATCACAATTCATATCGGTAGCAAAAAAATAATTTCATGGTTGGGGGGGGGTCACCACACCATGAAGGGTGGAGGCATTAGGAGGGTTGAAAACCACTGGCCTAGAAGTTTGTGGAGGCTTCAATATATTAAGCATGGCTGGTTAAAGCACTTAGCACTGGTAATCAACTCTACCTTTGGCCCCTCTAGGGTGGTGTGAATGCCCATGGACTCAGCTGCTTGGAGACCTGGTCCCCACCTGATGGCACTGTTTGGGTAGGTTTAGGAGAGGTGGCCTTGCTAGAGGAAGTACGTCACTAGGGGTAGGCCTTGAGGTTTCAAAGCCATGCCCTGCTCCCAGTTCACACTCTCTAACTCCCGCTTGAGACTTCAGATGCGAGCTCTCAGCTTCTGCCCCTGCTGCTGCCTTGATGGTGATGTATTTACTCCTCGGGAATCGTAAGTTCAGAGAAACCCTTCCTTCGGTACATTACTTGATTCGTAATGTTTCATCCCACCAGAAGAGTAACTAAGATGCCTTCTCATCTTACCTTGCTGACCCTGGAGACCAGCTCCCATCCTCAGTCACCTAGGGACCCGAGACACCAGACACTCCTTTCACTGAAAATGCTAAGCCTTTCAGGGAGCTGTGTGCCAGAAAGGGTAAGTGCGAACCTCATACTTCTTACTGCATCACAATATGATGGTCAGTTTCCCAAACATGTTTTTCAATTAATGTCAACCAGCCATTAATTAGGACCTAGTGTTGTTACTGGCATATGTAAGAAAGGCCCTGTTCTCTGGCCAGAGAGCCAGCATCTTCTCTTCATACTCCCCTGGGCAAAGAATGCAGGCAGCTCTCATCTACAAAGCTCTTATATTACAAATCCTCTTCCAACTGCTCAGCTCTGGTTCAGCTGTCCCGTCAGCCCTGGAACCCGGCCCACTTCTTTTCTTCAAATATCATCCCAATAGTGACTTCAGACAACCAGGCAAGCAAATAGTCTATGGCTCTAAAGATACACTGAAAATGACCCGTTTCTATAGATTTCCTTGTTTTCCTGTCTCAAGGCAGGATCATGTGTAGGCCAGGCAGGCCTCGAGCTCACTATGTACTATGAACTTCCTGCCTTCACCTCCAGGTGCTGGGACTACGGGTGTGACCAGCACAGGCCGCCTGTAACAGCTCCCTCTGAACTCATCTTTCCTACTTGTATCATGGCACTGAAATGCATTCCTTGAAGGCAGTTCTTATTAGGGGGCATTAGTGTCACTGTCTGACCAGCATGTTGCTGTTCAACAGCTGTCTGAGTCGGGGTTACATCTAGGGAAGGAGAGGAAAAGGCTGCAGGAACTGTTTTCGCAGTGACTACTTTGAGCCTGACACTCACTATCCTAAGCACTAGAGAGCAGTGACCAGACAGCAAGTTCTCTGGATCAGTTACTTCTCTATTGTGATGAAACAGCATGACCAAAGCAACTTAAACAAAAGAGTACTTAATTGGACTTATGGTTCCAGAGGGTTAGAGTCCATGATGTGGAGTGAAGGCATGGTGGCACAAACAGCTGAGAACTCACATCTCAAACCTTTAAGCCAAAGGCAGAGAGCTCACAGGAAATGGTGAGTCCTTTGAAATATCAAAGCCCACCCCCAGTGACACACCTTCTCTAATGAGACCACACCTCCTCAGACAAGGCCACACCTCTTAATCCTTCCCAAACTATTCCACCAACTAGGGACCAAGTATTCAAGCCTATGGGTACTATTCTCATTCAAACCACCAGTCTCTCAGCTTACATTCTTGTGAGAATGTATTATATATAACACATATGCACAAACACACACACACACTATAAGCACTTTATATGTATAATGTATATAAAGTAAAAACATTCAAATATTCATATTTGATGTTTGCTGAATGCAATTTTGCCCTATTTTTCTCAACATTTAATATATTTTAAAGATGAAAAATGTTTTTTCGTGATAAAAAATAAAATGTTAAGCTTCTGCTCTCTGGGGGAATGTAGCTTGCCAAGCCTACTCATTTCCAAGAATTCTAGATAAAGAAATTTGTACTGTAATCTATTTTTTTTTTTAACATAATGCTCCACAGCTGAAAAAGCAATCAGAAGGAAGGGGGGGGGGAATAGAAACAAGTTCAGCCAACAGAGTCCAGCTGAATAACAAGAAGAGGTCCTCGAGGGCTAGGGAGACTGTGCAGGGTTGACATCTTGTTCTACTCTTAATAGGACCTGATCCCACCTCCCAATACCCACGTCAGGCAGCTCACAACTGCCTGTAACTCTAGCTCCAGGGTATGAGACGCCTCTGGCTTCAATTGCCCCAGCACTCACGCGTACATACCAACACACAAACACACACATATATATGCATAATTAAAACTAAATGTTTTATAAAAGAAGAAGATATTCTCAGTCGAGGGAAACAGCTCCCATCTCTAACTCCACATCTTCTGGAACAGTAATGGAAGGAAATAACAAGAAATGTAAGTGCATTCTCGGATACTTGTGCCTCAGGAGACTTCAACATGCACAGCACACTGGGGGGTCTGCAGATATGATTCCATGATAACTAATGTAGGTCAGCATCCTTATCCCTCTACAGATTAGTGTTCAAAACCTCAAGCCGATTGCTCGTCATCGCAGACGTTGCTAAGCATCACTGCTGTGACTGACAGGGCTGCCATCCAACTCCATCTCTTAAGCGTCAATGCCTTGGTTTTGCTTTCATTACCCATAACACATCCCTGCCCCCGGCTGACATTTCTGTATCTAATTCCTCATCTACTTCTGAGCTCTACAAATGACTGAAGCTCAACGAGAAGGAAATCCCTAGTGGGCAGCTCTGTGAACTGAAAACAAATATTCAAGAAATTCATCTTGAGATATACAATATAAAGGATGGCACTTCCAGATGTTAACGAGGGGCAACAAAAACAAGATTGACAGCTTACAAGTGCTGCGACTGCAGCTAAATGGTAGAAGGAATGCCTGGCATGCACAAAGCCCCGGGTTCGAGCCCCAGCACCACAAACAGAGAAGGGGTGCAGAGGGACCACGTAGAGGCAAAGAACTGAAGAAGCGAGAGACTTCGCAGTTGTGAAAGAAGTGCTGTTCTTTGGATTTGCTTGTTTTCTCTTACCTAGAGATGGCACCCGGGCCTTGTAAGTGATAGACAAGGGCTCCATAATTCCTTTTTTAAATGTCCATAACATTTAAAAGGACAGTAATGGTATGATTAGCAACAAAATGTAAGAAAATTGAAACTAACAGTTCTCTTTCATTTTGTCTTGCTTCTGTGTACTTCATAAAGTCTCACTGGGGTAGCCCAGGAAGACCTCAAACTCATGTGAGTCTCCTGTCCCAGCCTCCCAAGTTCCAGAATTACAAGTGTGTGTAATCATACCCAGATGAAGCACTTTTTTGTTGTTGTTTTTGTTTGTTTGTGCGTGTGCGTGTGTGTGTGTGTGTGTGTGTGTGTGTGTGTGTGTGTGTGTGTGTGTATGTGTGTGTGTGGTGCTGGCAATCAAACTGATGGCCCTGTGTATGCTGGGCAAATCTCTACCACTTAACTAGATGTTTAACAACAACGTCAACAACCAAAAAAAAATTCTTTAAGTAACTCTTTAGTGCTATTTATTTGTGAACACTTATTACTCTGAAAGTTCAAAATTTGTCTTCCTCATGTAAAGAAAAAAGCAACACATGGGTAAGCATATTGAAATCTTATTATTTACCAACTATTTTAAATATTAAGGCTAGGGGCTGGAGCAATGGCTCAGAGGTTAAAAGCACTGACTGCTTTTCCAGAGGTCCCGAGTTCAATTCCCAGCAACCACATGGAGGTTCACAACCATCTATAATGTGATCTAATGTATACTATATACATAATAAATAAATAAATCTTTTTTAAATTAAGGCTAGCATAAAGCTTGAAATATATGCTACTGTTTATCCCAGTTAGAGCTGCATTAACTATTCTGGAAGAAAATATAGAACAAGAAAAGGGTAGAAATTGGATTTAATGTTCACATCAATATTTCTGACCTGCAGAGTTTATTCCCAAAATAGAGGCTTTGGCACAAAACAAAAAGCTCTGGGCTTTTCTCATGCTTCCTCTCCCACAGAGTCTTAGCTTAAAAGCTAAGCTGTGCTAGCTATACGTCCTAGACAGCAAGCACATTCTCTACCCAAAAGCACATTATCAGGACAGGGGATCCAGCCAACCTACTCGGACAGTCAGAGGCCCTGACTCAAATGACAGCGTGGACTGCTCTTAGGAAACAATACCCAAGGCTGTCTTCTGACCTCCGCACATGCACACACACAAAACACGTTACCAAAGTCCTCCCTGCCAGGTAGCCAGTGGCTCTCAACCTGTGGGTGGCAACCCCTTTGGGATCAAACGACCCTCTCACAAGTAGCAAGGTTACAGTCATCAAGTAGCAATGAAAATACTTTTACTACCACATGAACTATATTAAAGGGTCACAGAATTAAGAAGGTTGAGAACCACTGAGTTAGACTTTCATGTTCCCGCCACTGCCACCCAAAACAAAGGAACCGCCACCGCCCCCCATGAGCGTGTGTGAGCCGCTGTGTGCCACATGCCACATTCCAGCCTGCAGCCTGCATATTCCAGGGCTGAGGACTGAATAGTAGGAAGTACTTAAAGGGGCAGCTCATACAGAGGCACCAGATGCAGGGTTATAACACAGGAGATAGCACAGCCAGAGCACACTCCCAAAAGGGGGAAGGAAAGGGAAGGATTCCCTTCTCATTAAAGTCAAGGACAGGTACGACAAGGCACTCAGTGCAGGATCAGAAGAAGGTCAAGGACGTAGCCTAACATGCATGAGGCCCTGACATCCATTCCCAGCACCAAAACCAGTTAATTAATTAGTTAATTAATTAGAGTCTAGGAGATGGTTCAGCAGGTGAAAGCATTTCCCGCCAAGCCTCACCACCTGGGTTGGAACTCCAGAGCCTACAGGGTAGAAGAAAAACAACTCCCGCAAGCTGTCTTATGATCTCTGCATGTACACGTGCCCACACAAAATAAATACTGAACACACATGCACACATACCATTCAGCATGAAAATAGACCTTTACTATAAAAACACTATCCATAATGCTATCAGTAAACAGGAGTGTCTCAGAACACCCATGCACCTTTAGAAAATAAAAACAGGGAAAAAAAAAATCAAGAAAACGTAGGCAACATAAACAAATACACTTGACTGACTGACATATTTTTACGATGGCAGATAGCCACAGTTGATTTTATTATCAGGCCTATAAAAGTACGAAGCACCACACTTTTCTTTGCCCCACAAAATAGGAAGTTCATCTCAATTCCCTGTAAGTCCACAACAAATTATCTCCAACCACACAAAGGTAGACCATAGCCAAACCACTAGTCCTCCCCTGGGGAGGACGGAGAGGGATCAGCTGCTCTAGGGTCTCCACCCAGCCTCTTTTACTACACAGATTTGGAGTAAAATACAAGTCAAAATCAAGATGCTTGCTGTTCAAACACACTACATAGCCCAGAGCCTCAGCCCAGCCGGAACCCACTATCCTCCTCAGCAGAAAGCCCAGTGCTGCTGCCCCAACACCAGCTAGCAGACACACTGCAGAGCCTATCTGCAGCCCACATGGGTCTGCTGGGAGCTTCATCACCTGAGACTGGACTGGGGCAGCAACTGCTGTTGCCAGATTTCTCCTCTTGAGGTTCTGACAGGCAAGAGCTATCAAGGCAAAAGATAAGAAAACACCAGGCTGATTTCCAAGAATGCTGACTGGCCTGGCTCAAAGCTGCTGCCAAGTGCACTGCGGAGCAGTCCACAGAGTGGAAAGCTGCGTCCCACCTCTGGCAGTGCCAAGGCCATCAACTAACACCATTCAACGTGCCTGGCTAGTCTCAGGCCTATAACCAAATTGGGTAAAGTGACTGATCACCAAGAAGATGCTCAGCAGTAAGAGCACTGGCTGCTCTTCCACAGGACCCAAGTTCAAATCCCAACCCCCACATGACAGCTCACAACTGTCTGTAACTCCAGTTCCAGAGGATCTGGCACCCTCACAGAGGCATGCAGGCAGAATACTCACACACATAAAAACATCAAAACAAGAAGGAGGAGGAAGGGGGAGGGGAGGAGACCTATCTTTTCTTAAGGTCTACTGAAAGACTGATTCAAACCAACATTTATATAGCTGTGTTTACAATGTTCATAGCACATTCATCCACGTTCATTTAAATGTGGTATACAGATGCTATGAAATACTCTTTAGCCTTGAAAGGGGGAGATCTGAATATATGCTATAATAGAATTAACTGTGAAAACATTCTGCTAAGTAAAACAAGTTGGACATAAAGGGGAATACTATATAATCCATGAAATAGTCAAATTCAGAGACACAGAGAGTGAAATAGCTGCCACAGGCTATGGAGAAGGAAAAATGGGGACCACTTACTGAGTGTAGACTTTCAGGTGATATAAAAATCTGTAGATGGAAAATGGTAATGGCTGTACAGTAGGATGAATGCATGTAATTCCCAAATTAACTAAGTAAGTTTTATGCCTGTGTATTTTACTTCAGTTTTTGAAACTACAAGATATTTGTATTCTTCAAAGGAAAAATATTGAAAATAATTTCAGTCACATGTTAGAATTGTATTTTGAAACTACATAAACATGTACTCTTCTATTATGCTTTGACTTTGAGACAGGGTCTGGCAGCGTAGCCCAGGCTGCCCTCAAACTTGTCTTCCATCTCATACTTGACCAATACAATCTTCAGTCTTAGTCTGGGAGGCAAAGAGCAGAAACACTCTCTCCAAATGTTAGCAGTGACTGCACTAACGAAGACCCCTGCATCAGCAGGCCACAGGCACTGTGACCAAGGCCCAGCACAGACCTAGGCACACGTATGGTGACATCCAAAGACACTTTCCAGCATTGGTAGGCATTCCCAACATATCCAGCCAACAATCAAACCAACTTCAAGCAGAAAGACTCTACGCATTTGCACATGATGTTCAAACTCGATGTGGCTGGTTAATGGGTATCTTAAGTTTGGTTGAATGCAGGAGAGATCTAGCACTGTGCAGCATGCATGACCCCTGAGCATCCCAAAAAGCTTGCTCAGAAGCAACATCTGCATGCAGGAAACGCAGCCAAACTGTGGACGCACATGAGAGCACCGTTCCCCAAGGGCTACCCCTGAAAGGAGTCTCTGTCATCCTTCTTAGGGTAGATGCTGGAGTGAGCTGCAGGCTGTGAGAGCCGAGATGCAGACGGGGAGTCAGGAAGCAGTTCTGGTTTTCTTGAGATCTATTATCATGGGGCAATGTCATGGTTCGGAGGCAAGGCTGGAGGACACTGCTCCCTCCTAACTGGCTATGGGAAGCAGCAAGTGCTTGCAAAAAACATCAAGGGAAAACCAACAACAACAAGAAAATCACATTGAGGACCACAATCTCACTTCTGTGTCTGAAATTATGCAGATACTTCTCCTCCAGCTGCCCACCAGTAGGGGTGAGGGGCTACTAAAATAAAACACTATCCTCCCCACCTAGAAGTTTCCAAGAGGGAGCAAAGTAGCTTAACAAAACTTCAGTGGCTTGGAAACAAATTAACACTCTCAATGTAGGATATCGGCAGAGCTACCCAAAAACAACAGCTCAAGATCAATCAGACAAAAGCTTTGCTCTCCTGCCACCCCCAGCTCAAATTCAACCTTCACCCAGTGTCACACGCCCCATACATGGATCATATCTGCTATGAAGCTAAGATATTACTACCCTATAATACCATACTCTAGCAGGATCTGAGCCCTAAAAACTGTGAAAATGCATATAAAGTTTCAGGGTTTTAACACCGTGTGTTCCAGTGCAGCAGAGCATACCTTCGCCCATGTTGATCCTCTGGGCACGCCATTGTCCATACTGCCTAACATGTTCTCTTGGTACACACCCAATATTTATAGAGGAAAAAAGAGGGATATGTGTACACCAGAATGTGGCTGGTGGCTGGCGTCATTCATGGCAGGTGCCAAGGGTGCAACTACGAAGCTTACTATGTTCTGTAAATGAAGATGGAAAATGAAAGGGTCAAGGAAAGGAGAAAAAAAAGTGAAGTGGGCTAAGAAGTCAGTCACTAAGGACCTGCCCTTGGACCTTAATACAAGCTCTCTGGCTCCAGGGTCAATATTCACAAGGACTTGGGTGTCAGTCCAGCGCTAAGACAGAGACACCCTGCACTCAGAGCCTGGCATGGGCTAGAACAGAGAGCAACAGGAGAGCACTCATCTATAATACAAGTAACACTTCAGCTGCTTCCAAGTTGCCAGAACGGCCATCTAGCCACGTAAACAGACACCCCAGAAACAGTGACACAGACCCTGAAAAGACTGACCAGGGAACTAACTATTCTTGCTGCTCGGCCATGAGCAGTCCCGGGAGGTCAGCATGGCCAAGTCGGTGGGGCCTGACTCCCGTAGACTGAAGCTAAGTGAAGCACTTGCTTCATCACCGGCTAATGCTTACAGCCAGCCAGCCAACGTGGTGTCAACACCCTGTCACAACAACTGGCCTTCAGGCACCTTCATGGTGAAGTCAGTGGGTGCTCTACTATGCCCCTAGAAGCATACACTTAGATACACCCAAAAAGGGCACAGCTCATTGTGCCTTCCAGGAGTTAGTTCAGCCACAGACCTGGGTGCTGCCAAGACCATCTAATAAACAGTGACTATACTTTTACAGCTTGCAAAAAGTCCTGAATGTTCTGAGGGTCTGGTTTCTGTTCTTAACAATCGATGGCGAATCAGTCAGGTTGATGGCCCCATGGAAACCTAGATTACTGCCCATCCCCCAGCTGGTAACTTTGTAGGGCCTTCCAAAGCAGCCCAGGTGTCTTTATGCACTAAAGCAAATGTCACATTTCAGACCTTGTGAATCGCTGGCAAAGCTGTTCCTAGGCTGCTGCTCCCTGCATAAGGAGTCACCTCTTGACCTCTTTGCTTCTTCAGCTATTACCGATTGTCATTGACCTAGAAAACTCCATGTGGCCTAGGCTTTGTTCTGTCCACACCTATACGATTCACACTAGTTAAAACTGAAGCTTTACCAGGTGGCTTGCTCTGCATGCACTGGAGACTGCAAGGGGAAAGAGGGAACTGACAACAGAGACAAGCAATGATAAAATAACGGGGAAAGAGTAGTATGGTCAGAGAGTAGGGTGCAGAGAAACAGGGCCATCCTGTCCAACAGCATCGTACCTCTCCCTAAGTGTCTCTGGACACCTCCCCTGAGAGCACATCTTCCTCTAACACGGAATCTTGGCATCATTCTGTTGCTACTTCCCCCAGTCACCTTGACAACAATGGGATGCCACGCTATACCCTATGATCTCCGCTAAGGGTCTTCACACAACTCCTGTACCGTAGTAGCTAATACTCCATTTGACATGAGGATAGCCCAAAAGGGTACAAGCCCAAGCCCACTGCCCTGCTTGTCACTCCCTGGCAGCTTTCAGAAACAGAAGCTTGTGTCCTTGCTGTCTGAGTTCCTGTTACCCAGAGGTCTCTTGTGGTCTCATTTCCCTCACACACGACAAAGTGCGACCCAGCAGCCAGGAACATCTGCCATCTCTACCCTCACCTGTCCTCCTTTGTCTCAGGTGACCGGGGACAGCCTGGCTTTGGCTGACAGCCAAAGGTGTTCCGTGCAGAGGCCTTTTGTAACTCCCGTACAAAAATGTAAGCCTGCAACAGCTGAAAAATCAACCTCTAACTGCTGTTTTTAATCAAGTGGCTTGGGCATGAACAAAGCAAAATGGGGCCACCGCAAACAGTACTCCAATAAACAGTTTCACTATCAAAGGGATAGTAAACATTCTGCCAATGTAAATCCACGGGCCGCACTGCTCCGGCTTGCCCCAATCACGGGAGAGAGCTATGATAGCTGGGGACTAGATGGCCAGCACTTAGCTGTTCCAAATTTTCCCTTTCAAACACATGAGCAGAGGCCCAAGATTCCCCAGCCACTTGGCCAGCACACGGGCTCAGTCTGCCCTCATTTGTGAGGACACTTCAGGAGGAAGAGGCCAGGAGACGAAAGAGAGAAAGCACAGCCACCGAAAGCAGAACTCAGGACTAACACCAAGACTGAAAGAAAGGCGAGTCAGTAATCTCTCCCAGGTTTAGTCTTAGGAACTGGTCTGGCTGAATCGTTAAAGACAAAGGTGTGAACTGTCAGTGTACCTGTGATTGTCCCATGTGATTTAGGAGCACTGTCCCTGCCACTAGTTCATCCTGTCCCACCTTACCCTACCCCCACGAGGACCACTTATGCTCCGCCCACAGCAAGCTACCGTCCTATGTCATCAGCTCCCTCCTGCACACTCGTGCCAATTCAGAGAACCTGCAGCAAGAGAGCGCTGTCCCAGGGGGGGCCTGGTGCACAGCTGTGACCTGGCCTCACTATGTGGTGGTGACACTACCTGAGGACATGGCTCACTCGTAAAGCCTTTCCCATAATAGAAGCTGTTTTGGGTTTAGCTTTTCCAGTTTTAGCTGTAACCCTGCTCACCGGCAAATGCAGTGCCCATTGCAAAGCAGCAAATCCGTCATGAGAGCTGCAGCTGTCTGTGTGCTCACATGGCGGCCCTCTTACCTGCTCTCTCTGAGAGGCACCTAGCTCTTTCTTGCTACAAACACTTAGCCATCACAGTTAAATGTAAACAAGACTGCCTTCTGCCTCCCCACAGCCAGGCTGGGCACCTCTGGTTATGTGTTTCATTTTCCCCACGGGTCTAAAAGGTGGACAGAAAGGACCTCTAATCTGGGCATGTTGGGGGCGGGGGCCTGGAAAACAAAACAAACAATGTCACCTTCCTGGGACAGGCTGCTGGTGGCACTTCCTGCTCTGAGGACTCTAACGTTGTCAGGTATTCTTGACACCCCAGTTCACCACTGCTCTCGGCCACCTCACAAATACTGCCGAGCGGGGCACCACAGTGCTGTGGCTCAGAGGCTGCTCTGCCGTCCCAAACGGCCAGGCCTCCATGAGGACACTTTCTAGTGAGGTAGAAGCACTTGGTCCCTGACTGCTGCACCATGGTTTGGGTAGGGGGTCCCACAGCATGTCCCCAGATTGGTGGCGGCAGCACCAGGGAACATACAAACACATAACTGGCTGCCACCTGTCCCCAGGCTACTAGCTGCCTCAGAAACTCTGGGCTGAGGCCAACAAGAGTTACAAGCAGGTGTGACAGTGAAGCTGACACAAGCTGAAACTTGAGGCCCACTAGCTCAGGCAGATGAACACCTAAGGTCAAAGGTCATGGGAACACTAGCTTTGGGCAACCTGCATATCACAACCTGACATACCTATGATGACTCCTCACCAACAGCACCCCCTCACGCTGTTGTTGTTGTTATTGTTTTTGCCAACCAACAAGAGCCCCAAACATGAACTTCTTTGGGGGTATCCCCCCCTCCTATTTTCTCAGGGAAAGTACCTGTGTCCCACCTTCCTGTCTCAGAAAGAGACTAGAAATACCCACGGCATACAGTCTAGGCAGACAATGTTGGTTGGTGATTAGTCTCAATGAACCCGTATGTTTATGTAATTCTAATCAGAGCTAGGAAAATAACAAAGTGAGACTTGTTTCCTGTATGCTCGCCTTCTTATTTTTTCCTACCCATTCCATTCCAGAGCTCTGAGGAAAGACATTCAGAACAACAGACACTACACCCTGGTTCAGCGATGTCTCAGGCATTTATCTGTTCAGTCTACAACCTGACCATGCCTTGTATAGCCAACAACATCCAGAAAGCCCACACCGCTGGACTGCCTGACTACCCAGCCTCTCACCAGAGCCTTCTGGACAAAAGCCAACCAACTCTGGGACATGAAGCCTCATATAGTATCAAAAGAAATAGAGACAGACTGTGGGAATATCAACACATGTGGAAAGAACAGCAGCTAATATTCATATGGTTCTGAATTGATACTAACGTTTGAATCTCTGCTGTCCCCCCAAGTGCCCATGTAGAAAGGTCTGGTCCCAGCTATGATGCTACTGGAAAGTGGAGAGAGATCGTTAAGAGATGTGGCTCAGTAGAAGGAAGTTAGGTCATGGGAGGCATGCCCTGTGAGCAGCTCTAGGGACCCTAGCTCTTCCGACCCTCCCTCTCCTCCTTCCTGGCTGCTGTGAGGTGAGCAGCTTGCAATAGTATGAGTTCCCACTGTGGACAGACAGAAATCACCAGGAAAGCTTGGTGGCTATCGGGGATGGCCACTCCGCTCATGATCAGTAGCAGGGACAAAGAAGCCTACAGCTCAAGCCTCTTGACGATGGCCAAAGGAGCGGAACCTGAGCTACATCTCTGACCTTGGAAGGGGAGGTCACATCCTGAACTTCCCAGAAGGTCATGAACTGATACTATCTAAACCTCCAGGGGTCCAGGGGTCCTAAACTTTATATGATTACCGAGATCTAGGCCAGCTTCTTTCTGATAAAGAGCAAGGGCAGGCAGGTGTGGTGGAGCACGCCCTCGGGGAGGCAGAGGCAGGCAGATCTCTGTGAGTTCAAGAGTCCAGGACAGCACAGACTACACAGAGAAACCCTGTCTCAAAAAACAAAAATAACAACAAAAAAAAACAAGGACATACCACTGCAGCCTCCCAATCATACTCAGTACACCTGGCCAGGAGAGCAGCCCTAAGGCAGCCTGAGTGTTCGAGAAGCTTCGGTAAGAGTGAGAAGCATGCCTAGCATGTAAACCAACGCAAGGGCCTCTAGTTCACTAGGCACTCCTACGTCCTATATTATGTAATAAACAGTCATTTAAAAAAATTAGTAATAAGCTCTGCCTACCTTCTAGGTTATGCTCTGTGTGTCTCATCTTAATTCTTCAGAGATCACAAAGACCAGGGAACTGAAGGGAAGTGACAGCAAGATCCCATGACACCCCCATGATACAAACCTCACCTAAAGCCAGATGTCCATGAACTGTCTGTGAGACCGAGGCAGGAGGATCTTCAGTTTGAGGCCAACCTGGGGATTATCAAAAGGTCCTACCTCAGGAGGAAAGAAAGAAAAACATAGAGCTATCCCAGTGCTGGGCATTTTGTCACAGTGACACACTTGTAGAACACTCTCAGCGCCTTACAAATGTGAGCTTACATCTTTCTCACAAGTACTCATCAACCCTGGACGGACGCTGCTGTTCTGACACTCACCAAAGAACTCGGGGCCTGAGGTGCACATGGGCCACGTAACCCGGGCAACAGTGTTCAGCCCTTACATGGAAAGGTGGAAAGCCAAACCCAAACACTCTAACTCCATGGTCAACATTCTCAGCCACCATTCTAGAACTCAGAGAGCTACTAGCCATCTATACAGCCACCAGCCACCTAGCACTACTTACCAGGACACTGATTTTAACACACTTGAATCCAGGTGACGGCAATGGCTTGGCAAGGCAACCACACTTGCCACTGAAGCTCAGTCTGAGCCCATTTCCCCGGAAGCACATGGTGGACGGAGAGAACCGACTGTTGCCTTCCAACCTCCATATACACACTGAGACACACGCGAGTGCAAACTAACCCCCCTCTCAATAAATAAATATTTTTTAAATGCCTTTCTTTTAATTCAGATACAGCATCCATTACTGTGAGGATCAACACTAGGTCCTCAATGGTCCCCCATAAAAATACTAATTATACTGGCTCTCCCCTTCCCCTTCCCGCTTCCTTATGCCACCCAAGTCAAATGAAAGCTCAAAAGTGATTTCTTTCTTCCCAGCACTCCTCCAGCACTACAGCACTTAACCCTAATTATATACCATCTGTCACAGAGATTTCTCTAATTGCTTCTAGTATATTAGTTGTATAGTTCTCTTCATTCAACTGTGAAATTCCTTGGAAGTAGCCATACTTTCTGGGAAAGTAGGCAGAGGCCCAGGCTCCCACATGTAGACCTGGAGTGCTCCACACAGAATTGGCCATCTCCAGCACTTTGCTTTCCTGACAATTCTTTGTCATCAATCTTTAGAAGCAAGTGAACGTCTGAAGTTTACTATGTAAAGCCAGTGTAGGGTGGGCTATGACGTCAGCACTGCCTGAGCAAACGCTCTGTTTCCAGCTCTGCACGCCAGGCTTCCCCAGCCCCACAGAGCATGCGCCTTGACCCAAGCTTGAGGAAGGAGGAGCTTGAGGCAGGGAAAGGGGACAAAGAACAAAACGATCAATCCCACCCAAGCCTGGCAAATGAAGAGACTGCCAAAGACCTGGCCTCCCTCTGCCTATGCCCAATAAGGTGGGAACGAAGCTCCTCTCATGGCTTACCATGTAATGACTGCCACAAGCATGTGTGCGGAAGGCTTGGTCCTCAGATGGAGGAACTATTAAGCTTTTTTAAAACTTTGGGTGCTGGCCACAAGTGAGAGAAGCGGGCCACCAGGCAGTCCTTGGGGTACCTTGTCCCTGAATCCTTCCTGGCAGCTCTGTTTGCTGCATGTGGTGATGGGATCTCCTCCACATGCTCACCAACCCTGGACGGAAGCTGCTGCTCTGACGCTCACCAAAGAACTCGGGGCCTGAGGCGCAGGCAGATGGGCCACGGAACCCGGCAACGGTGTTCAGCCCTTACATGGAAAGGCGAGAAGTCTTTCTCTATAAGGCCAAGCAACCACAGACTGAATGCGTAGAGACCATGAGTGCAATTATGTCCCTGCTCTTAAGCTGTGTCTTTCCAGTGTTTGGTCACAACAGAAAAGCAACTGTTAGGAAGTCCAGCATCCAAACTCAAACTCTGACCAATATGCTGAGAGTGTAGCCCAGTAGTATAGCATGTATAAGGCCCTGAATTCAAGTTCCAAAGCCAATGAGGAAGGAGTATTACCATAACGGAGAAAATTGTGAACTTTATTTAAAAGTCCTTTCTTTAAAGATGGGATGACAATGACCATGATAGAAATTAAAGTATCAAAATGGAAACAGTGTCATTTCTCTCCATGAGACGGGAGCCCAAGGAGCACCAATCACGTTCCCTGGCCTTTTCTGAGAACTTCAGAAGCATTCCAAAACGCATACGGAAGAGCAAAGATTCAAATATAATCAAGCCAATGTCTCAGAACAAGAGGGTCCCGGGCCACCCCATCAAACGCGATGCAAAGCTCTAATGAAGAAATGAGGGTTTGGCACAGAAATGGAAGAAGACTGGAGCAGAACTAAGAACAAAATACCAGCCCCTGCAAGGCATCTCAGAATTAGTAGGGACAGGGTTTGGGGTGGTGACTACATTTTCCTACATCACGCTGATGCTTGCCCTATGTGAATATCACACTACTGAATTACACAGACAGGACTGCCTGGAAGGTCTATGTTCTATGTCTTGTGTCCCAGTTCAAAAGAAGAAATTTTAAATATTGTATCATATTTTTAATTCAATATGATTAGTGCGAGGAACCAGACACAAACCCACAAAAATACCATATAGTATGGACCACTTATATAAAAGTCTAGAAATGTGAGCTATAGTGATTACACAAGTCTGGGTATAACAGGAAGGGTCTGACTATGAAACAGGTCCAAGGAAAGTTTGGAGGTAACAGAAATGTTCAGTATCTTCACCGTGACAGTTTCAAGAAAGCTACTTTGTCAAGGGAAAAGTACATATTTAAGTTGATTTCTTTACATAAATTACAACTCTTGATAAATTGGCAGTCTCCTGTATATGTGGAAACATGATATGCAATCAAAACAGCCTCACCAAAACTATGAAAGAATGCACTGTTTAATCAATGGTTTAGGAAAACTGTCTAAAAAATAAAGGTGGGGAAAGAAACACAAATGTGGGGGGGTTAGAAAAAGAGTAAGAGGACAGGAACATTAGATAAAATGGACATCTGGCCCAAGAAACAGTATAACAACTAAATAACATAAGGAATGCCTCCAATTCACTAAGAGTCCCATAAATCCACATTAAGATAATGAGCTTATTAGCTAGCCACAAAACACTGGTAAATTACAGAGCTGGTTAGTGTCTAACACTAACAAGGATGTAGGATATCATCCCTGAAACTAGCTTGGAAGTGCACACAGCTCAGCAGCTCTGGGAGTCGTTCAGAATATGCTGGAACTTTCTCAGCCACCCTAAGCAGGGTCCTGGGTGTAGGCTCCTACAGTATCAGTTCTCCAGCCTTCCCTTGTATCAGAATCTCCGGACCAAGCACATTAAAAACACAGATTAGTGACTTCTGACCCCAGGCTTTCTGATTCAGGAGGCTAGAATCCACATTGCTAGTAGGAAGCATGCTTCCAAAACTACTACCAGAGGACCCTTTCACGGAGATCAGCAAGAGACTGCAGTCAGCATTTCATTCAGTTTTGCCTGTGTTAATAGGAAGGAAATAAGTTATGTACCTATCACTAGTATTTGCACAGACATGCATATGTACATATAAGAATATGTGTGCATATATGACTGAGAGCACACACACACACACACACACACACAAACACACACATACACACACAATAATATATACATCAGACCAGCCATACAGAGTAAAAGACACTTTGGTGTACAGCGCAAGTCTATACTCACACAAAACTACCTAATATAACATCGATAGAAATTCTGTCAACTCTCATGAAACATTGGAATGTTTCCAAGATAAATGTTTTCGGGGAGGTTGAAGTGCTTTCCTTCCCCCCCCCCCCCCAGCACTCTAGATGGAACCCAGAACCCTGTACACGCTCAGAAAGCACTCTACCATTGGCCCACTGCCCCAGGATCATTTATGCAAATTGAAGACAACACATCAAGTAATACATCTTTAACAGAAATCTCTGCAAACCCTGCCCACCCTCCAAAATCTCATCCAATGTGTGAGAGAAGACTCCTCTTGCAGCAGAGGGAGGGGAGGGGAATGCATAATACAACAGCAGGCAAGGGGCTTTGTACAGTGGGAGGACCTGGTGCCAAGAACTGACTGTGTCAAGGGGGGGGGGAATCACCTAAGTTCTAAGTTCTCATTCTCCTGCAATGACCTAAAATAGCTGTTTCTTCTAGCTGGCCACTAGGTGCAGAAGGAATTCTTTCTTGAATACAAGCATGGGGTAATTCAAATCTCCAGAACGCAACATTCCACTGAGGTCTAGTTTTCCCTTTGACACATTTAAAAACAAACAAACAACAACAAAAAAAAAATTGGGATTCTTCTTGGCTTCTGGCAAAGGGGCATGTGTCTACATGTATCTGTCTCCTTTTTCTGTATGTGTGTGTGTGTGTGTGCGCGCGCGCACTGGGGTCTTAAAATAAAACTGATATTTATGGTCAAGAGGTAACTGCATCCAAGAAAAACACAAAAGGTCTTTAAGTACCCAACATACATAACATGCATAGTCATTGGTTGTGCATTGTTTAACATTGTTGACCGGAAGGCGTCCCATTTACAGATGTAAACCCATGAGGAGGGATGTGGTAAATACTAGTGTTCTTCTGTTATGAAAAATGTTTTTAAATATGAACACGCATTTACTGAGCTGCATACATGTCAGGCATTATGCAAGCCCCTAGAGCTCACCAATGAGTAATATACTTTAAACAGGTATGCCTTTAATAACTTAATATCTTGAATTAGCAGATTTTTCTAAGCTTTCTGGTATTTAAAGCAGTTCAATGTCAGTAACAAGTGGCAGAAAAAAATATCTATTTTACTAACAATACAAATAAATATCTGGTCTCTGAAGCAGAAACAGAAGTGGGGAGCTCTCACTCTGTAAAATAACTACCTAAACTGCACGGTGGTGGTGACCACCTCCTGCTACTCAGCAAGCCTGTGATTCAGACTTTAAAATGTGCTCTGTAGTTTAAGAGGAGCATTAAGGAAACCCAAAGGACCAGGACACCCGGAAGGAAACAGGAAGGGAGACAAGGAAAGAGATTTGGTGCACATAACAAGGCTCCTCCTGGAGGTTTCCCCAAAGCTAGGCACAGCCAGCAGCCAGCAAGGCTCTGCATCTCACTTGCCTCCTTGCTTGGCCAAGACAAGGCTTCTGAGTTGGAAACCTGCCACCTGCTGAATCACCAAACAACGCTGGGTTTCCCTAAAAAAAAAAAAAACTGACCACATCGGCACCCAACCCCAGATGGCTTCTTCCTTGAACACCTAACATTCAATTCTGACCAATGAAAACGACTGGACCTCCTCTCCCCTCCTTCACAGACCCAAACTCCTCCCAAACCCAAGGCAACTTCCACCAGGATCCAACCTCATCAATCGCACTTCTTTCAGCTCCCTCGGCCCCCACCCCTGCTGATGTTCAGCCCCCGGTGGCAGAAGGAGTGAGAAGTTGACAACACACCAAGACAGGCATTCACCACTTCCACAACCAGGTAGCCAACTAGAAACAACCCCAATCTAAGGACGGTAAATTTCAGGAGGGCTATGACAGAAGGCAGGCCTCAGAACACAGAAAATAAACTTCCCGTCAGAAACCAGCCTTCTGTCTTTTTTTATAAGTATGTAACGCGGAACTCCGTCCTGTCTGAAGGTGAAATGAAACATTCGAGAAACACCTGCCCAGATTCTCTCAGCTCCCCGGGTCCGCAGCATCCTTCATCCTGACTGTTAACTCGCAACAGTCAAAAGGGATCACGCGTTAACCAGAATCCGTTAGCTGGACCAGGGCACCCGGACCCCTGAGGAAGAAACCTTGAGTGTGGGTTAAGACCCAGACAGAGGCAGCCCCTGCTGCCGCTGATGTGCCCTGGACAAGTCGCCTAAGATCGCGCAGACCCCTCATTCTCTGGGCGAACTGCGTCCACAGCTCCGCGTATGCGGCCTTTAACACCCCCACGCGACTGGGACGCGTGGGGGTCTCAGAGTAGCCGTGAGCCAGGGGCTGTTACGCTGCCTCGGCAGGAGGGGTTCGCTCCTCCCAGAAGGGGGTCCCACCTGTTATGCGGTTGAGGGTCATCCAGGGGCCGTGCTGAAGGGAATCCCAAAGCCGCGGGCGCCTGGCCCGCTGTGATCAGGCCAGGAGGTACCAACTGTCACTCTGACGCCCGGGTTGCGGGGGTAGGGCTGCGATTTAGGGGTCCACCCCTAAGCACTACGGGACCTCTGGCTGGCCAACGCCTGAAAGGTTCTCAGTTCCGGGCTCTCCGGCCCCGCCACCGTCCGCTCGCCCCAATGTGACACCAAGCAGCCTTCCAGCACGCACGCAGCACCTCGGAAAGGTGCCCACTGACGCCTCCGCCTTCCTCCCCGCCCAAGTTGGCGGGGGAGCCCCGCCGGCGGCCCGCCCCCTCGGAGCGGCGATCGCGGCCGCCAGAGCGCTCCCCCGCGCCCACCCCCACGAGCGTCCGCGGGGGGACCGCCCGCCAGGTACGCGCGACACCGCGCGATAAGCGCTCACGCCCCCTCGCCCTGGCTGCCCGCCCGCCGTCAACCGAGGTCAGGCCGGGCCCGCGAGACTCGGGTCAGAACTAGCCGCTCGCGACCCGGAGGCCGGCCCTCCGCCCCCGCCCCGCAACTCACTTGCACGGGAGTCGTGGCAGCCGCCGGAATTCTTTCCACGCGCCGAGACCCCCGCCGCAGAACGAAATCCGGGGCAGGGCAGCGTGGAGGCTCTGCACCGGATCCCGCTCTCCCGCCCGCGTGCCAGGCTCCCGGGACCAGCAGCCCGCCCCGACCAGCTCTCCTAGCTCGGGTCCAGCCGGCAGCCCGCCGCCACTACCCCGGCCGCTGCCGAGCTGGCTAGAAGGCTTCTGACTTGGAGCTTCGGGCTGCCGAGCATGCCCAGTCCGCGGCTGAGCCGGGTCGGCTTCCCGCGCGACGCCGGTCCGTTCCTCCGGGTGTTCCCGGCGGCCGGGGGGAGGGGGGCGGGGACGGTGGACGCTTGGCCGAGGACCCAGCTGTGTCCCGCAGGACAGCACGCCTTGGGGTGTGTTGGGGTTGGGGGAGCCGGGCGAGTGGGGGGGGGGTTCTTTTTCGTTTCAAGCAATGGGAACTGGAGATGCTGGCCCTTCCTTCTACAGCGAGAAGAGCCCAGATGGTGGATTTCATCCTCCGGGATCAGAAGCCCAATTAAGGGCCAGCGGCCAGAATGCTGGGGACGCAAACTTAGCCTTCGAGAAACTACCATCGGGGACCACTGTTTGCGAACTACACTGCTATTTTTTTCCCTACCAAGCCTAAGAGCTGCGACACTTGTGACTACTTCGTGATTGATCATTTAAAATGGATGGGCCTCAAACTCTTCGGAACATTTTCCAAAGCTCTAATCCTTACACTCACATCTTCCCCGAAAACAAGGGGTCTGCCGGCTGTCTGCCGGACAGCACAGAGGCACCGTAGTTCTCGGGAAGGACCTGGCCGCCAGGTTCAGCCCGGCCCCACCTCCCGCCGCTGCTCGAAGCTGCGGCGAAAACCTGGAGAGCGCCGCACCGGGGCCGGAGCACTGCGCATGCCCAATGGCCCCACCGGGTGCGGGTCGCCAGCAGATTTGCTCCTGCTCCCGCCGTGGAACCCTACACCGGGACGGAGACCGCGCGGCAGGGACAGCAGCCTTCTGTGGCACCCGGCCTTCTGGGCCGGCTTGCTTGTACCGCAGTGACAAGGGTCGCCGCGTACGCGCTACCAGCAGGGTCTGGTCTCGGGGAGGAGGGGGAACTAGGAACGGCCGTGACACGTGACTGTCCGCCGCCGCGCTCGGGGGCAGCCATCTTCAGCCCTGCTGGGCCGCTGGCGAGGAACAGTCCGTGATCCGGCGACACTCAACCCAGCCACCTCCCTACCAGACCCGGGCCCCCGCTCTCACCTGCCTCCGCCTTGCTACAGCGCGGGGTTCCGCTGCGCCCGCCCTCTGCTGCTGGGAGGACGGGCTGTCTCCGGAGCCAGAGCCTAAAGGCTGAGAATTGGAGAACCGCTCTCCTAGAGCTGATGGATTCAGCTTTTCCCCAGGGGCGGAAGTTGGGCAGAGGAGTTCCCGTTCCTAAGGCGCCCGCAGCGTTCCTCCTGCTGCTTCCCTGTTCGGATCCATTCGTAGCTGCGGAGGATGGAAGTGGCGGAAGATGTCGAGACAGCCGTCGCCCAACTCCATGCATTTCCCCTGCTGGTGGTCAGCTTGGATGGTGGTGGAGTTAGTCACTTGGGGGTCCCTGAAATTTCCAGGCCCTCTAATCTCATCACCCAAGAACGGCACCTTTACGACCACACCTAGACCTATCGGAATCAGAAACGCTTCTGGTGGGGTCCTTCCTGAAATCTGATTAACAGGCTCTCAAGGTGAATCTAATGGCCGTTTTTCCTAAGCTCTAGAGACCTGTTTTCTTGTAAGCCTCTGAAAACAGCGTGCTCTGCCCCCAAAAAACGATGAAAAGCCATATTCGAAGTGCGGTCCACACAGGTGCTTACGATGCTCTGCATCTCAGAGAGATGAGGAAAGGGTGTACTTGACTCAATAGTGCTTTAAATTACAGCTGACACTCAGCTCCGTTTTTACTAGGGAGCGCCTGAGATCATGGCAGCCCTGCTGGGTAGTTTTATCAGTTTGCACCTAAAGGAGAAAACAGAGGCTTGCTGTCTGGTGCCCTAAGTGCTGGACAGCCTCTGGCAGTTTGCAATGCTACTTTGCATTTGCTGTAACCAAAGTCAAAGCAAACACTACTGTGTGATAGGTCAGGGAATCTAGACTTTAAAATACTCTCTCTCTCTCTCTCTCTCTCTCTCTCTCTCTCTCTCTCTCTCTCGTAAAAATGATTTAAAGTCTACAGAGTAGTAACAGTTACTAGGGTGTCGCACTCAATATAGGGTGTTTATTTTGTTTATTTTCACTCTTCTTTGAAATGTTCATAGAAAAATAATAAACAGTTTTCTACGTATAATTTTAGGATGATCCATAACATGAAAAAAGAGCAGGCTATAAAGGGGCTTTATACTTCAAAGTTTACTCTAATTTTAAAAAATAGTTCTTAGAAAAAGTACACATAAATGCACTATACACATCATGGCTGCAATTGAAGGAAGGGGATCTAAAGAGAAACCACAGCATTTAAAGTAAATATTGAATGGTGCAGTCATAAGAGACACATCAGAATTGCCATCCTTTTAAATTAAATGTAGTTGTGGTCTTTAAGTCACTCTTTATTTTATATATATATACCATTAATATATTTATTATATATATTTAATAAAGATGAAATGTTCCTTTCCTAGTACACTGAACAATGAAGAACCTTAGCAGGAAGCTGGAAAGGTAACTAAGCAGTTAAGAGTACTTGTTCTTGGGCAAGAGACATGGCTCAGCGGTTAAGTGCACTGACTGCTCTTCCAGGGGTCATGAGTTCAATTCCCAGAAACCACATGGTGGCTCATAACCATCTATAATGAGATCTGGTGTCTTCTTCTGGCATGTACACCTGTACATGGAGGCAGAGCAATGTATACATAATAAATAATTTTTTTAAAAAAAGAATACTTGTTCTTGAAGAGGACCCTAGTTCAGTTCCCAGCACCCACATTGCTACTGACAACCATCTGAACCACCAAGCAATATGATGCCCTTTTCTGGCTGCAGAGAGGACCAAGCATGCACAAAGGATACGATGCATGCAAGCAGGCAGGCAAAGAATCTTAAACATAAATGATAAATCTCTGTAAGAAATAAAAGAATCCTAACACCACTTCTTACCAAAAGCATGATAAGAAACATATTCATTAAAACGTTTTAGGTTTCTCAAGTACATGGACTAACATAGACAATGTTGGAAAAGCTAAGAAATAAAAATTAATTACCACCAAGCCAGAGTCTGTCATGCTAAAATAATACCAAGAATAAACACTGAGACATACACTTCACTCGCCAAAGTGACAACTTTGAAGTTGGTCATTTCTTAAGATTAATAATCTAAGTTTTTTTAAAAAGCAGTCACCACTTACTAGACAGTAGTCGAAGTTCACACCAAGCTCAAGGAGAACTTCAGAGTGTGGCCATAGAAATAAGTCTCTGTAGGAGCCACACAGCCCCTGAGCAGCAGGTGTGAGGCTTCACAGCCTCAGCCCTTTAAATACTAAGCTACAAAGCCATGTTGTGGATGGGGAGCCAGCTGCCTATGGACACACTCCTTCCAAGTATTTGCCCTAATCTGAATACTCTGCTCCTGAGTTCATTCCTATGCCTCAGCCTAAGATTTCTGGCTTCACTGATTGTTTGGTTGCTTCTATTGGCCAACAAAAACTAGAATTGTTCTGGCCACACTTGAGTAGATGAAGAATGCAGCCCAATTTCTCGTTGTACATGTTATGCCTGGATCTCCAGGACCCTAAAAGTCACCAGAAGTCTGAAGTCGCATGTAAAAGCAAAGAGCCTTTATTCCAGCATGCTGGGATCGACTGCTCAAACAAAATGACGACGACCCCAAGGGGGAACATACCAGCCTCTTTTAAAGGCCAGAAAGGGGCGTTCCAAGGTGAGTTAGGTAATTTTTACTTCTATTGGCACAGATCAGAGGCCAGAGTATCAGTACATCTGGGATTGGATATCGCTCTGGTCCGGGGTGAGGGGCTCTCTGAACTGGTTCAAACCAGCTCAAACTGATAGATGTTCTTCAGACTACGTGACTCTGGTCAGGTGTTGGGGCTCTTCAAACTGGCAGGTAAGCAACCCTATCTTTCTCAGGCCAGGTATCCTGGCTGCCCCCATTGTCTGTCCGTTGCTATGGGCCACGGTCAAACGTTCTCAAGACGTTCCTGTGGGCTGTCTGAACCTGGAGTTCATGCCCAGGCCACTTTCCCTTTAAAAATGGAGTTTCCTTTTCAGAAATAGGGTTACACAGGCCTCACAGTACACAAAATTTCTTTTCCTACATTTTAAATGCTATATGATGGATGTGTAGTATCTCTGATCTTTGGGGTGCCTAGCAAATGAGTAGGCACCAAATAGCCCTTAGTAAATACTTTATGAATCAAAACTTATTATTTTCTGTTTTTATTCTGTGCAGAAGTTTGGTATAAAAAGCATAAATACAAAAAAGAAAAAAAGGGGAAAAAAAGGAAATGTCTTTGTTATGCTGTCTCTTTCTATTTAGCAACCTTTTCAATCTCACACGTACATTCTCAGGGGATTTTCAAGTTACATGTTTATGAGTTAATGATGTCATGATTTGAATGAGAATGGCCCTTATGGGCTCAGAAGTTTGAATTGGTCCTCAGTGGAACTGGTTGGGAAGAACTAAGAGGTGTGACCTTTTTTGTAGAAAGTACATCACTGGGATAAACTCTCGCTATTTCCAGTTAGCAGTTCCCCTATTTCTCTCCACATCTACCTCTCTCTCCCTCTCTCTCTCTCTCTCTCTCTCTCTCTCTCTCTCTCTCTCTCTCTCTCTCTCTGCGCTTCCTGTGTGTGAATCAGTAAACTCAGCTACTGCCCCAGTACCACAACTGCCTGCCTGCTGCCGTGCTCCACCCATTTTGCTCATGGACTCCAGCCCTTTAATGGTAACCTCCAATCAAATGCTTTCTTTTATTTATAAGCCGTCTCGGTCATGGCGTTTTGTCATGGCAACAGAAAGGTAACTACAACACTTCAGTAACAAGGGCCAGATGAACAGATGGTATCTACAGAGCACTGCCCAGGATGGTAGGTGTGATGTCCCTATCAAGACCGACAGGTAAGACATGCCTTTTGGGCTAGTGCCCAATTATGTTAGCATATACCATGTGAGTCTTTCTGCTTCTGGGTTAACCCTCTCATTATGATAATCTCTAGTCCCATCCTTTTGTCCACAAATTTTGGGATTTCCCTGTTTTTAATAGCTGAGTAGTATTCCATAGTGTAAATGTACCACAGTTTCTTTATCCATTCTTTGACTGAGGGACATTTAGGCTGTTTCCAGGTTCTGTCTATTATGAATAAGGCTGCTATGAACATGGTTGAGCATATATCCTTGTTGTGTGGTGGAGCATTTTCTGGGTATATTTCCAAGGAGTGGAATAGCTGGGTCTTGAGGAAGCCCTATTCCCATTTTTCTGAGAAAGTACCAGATAGATTTCCAAAGTAGTTGTACTAGTTTGCATTCCCACCAGCAATGAAGAAGTGTTCCTCTTTCTCCACATCCTTGCCAGCATGTGGTGTCACTTGAATTTTTGATCTTAGCCATTCTGATGAGTGTAAGATGGAATCTCAGTGTCATTTTGATTTGCATTTCTCTAATGATTAAAGACATTGAGCATTTCTTTAAGTGTTTCTCAGCCATTCAATAGTCCTCTGTTGAGAATTCTCTGTCTAGCCCAAAAGGCATGTCCCACAAAAGTCTTCACTTACCAGGAGATTGGGATACATGTGAGGACATCCTACTGAGACTCTAGATAAGAGAAATATAGGAGATGGGGAGATAGAAGGACCCAGAGGGTCCTAGAAACTTACAAGAAGAACATCGTGATGGGTGGATCGGGGCCCAGGGAGGTCTGCTCAAACTATTGCACTAACCAAGGACAATACAATGGTAAACATCGAACTCCTACTCTGATCTACTCAGTGGACAGGACATTCTCCACAGTTATGCGGAGAGTGGGGACTGACTCCAACATGAACTCTGGTGCCCCATATTTGACCACTTCCGCTTGGTGGGGAGACCTAGTGGCACTCAAAGAAAAAATAAGCAGGATACCAAAATTAGACTTTATAGCCTGTGACTATATAATAGGAGAGGAGGTCCCCCTTGGTCATAGACCTAGGGGAGGGGAATAGAGTGAAAGTGGGAGGGAGGGAAGAATGGGAGGATACAAGTGATTGGATAACAATTGAGTTGTAATCTGAATAAATTAATAAAATAAAATAAAATAAAATAAAATAAAATAAAAGACTGACAGGTAACTTCTGGCTTTTTAAGTAATCAGTATGTTATTCCAGGCAGGTTTAATCCTTGCCTCTTAAGATGAGAATGCTGTCTGTAATCAACCCCCACTTTGTTTGCCATGACTATGACAAAAATTAGTTATATCTTTAATATAAATACGTGTCTATAAAATGTCATAGACAATTAGAGGTGAGCATGATAAAAACTGTAACTTGTTCAATTTATTGTGAATATTTCATTTAGCAATCAGCTTTCTTCTAGGACAAGCACTAGAACAGCCCTGGTACTAGAGAAAATGATGGATGCATATTATCTTCTCCAACTGGCGTTTATAAGTGAGTCCCAGAGAGTTCCAGAGCTAAAGGGAGGAAGGGTTACATGGTGCAACCACCTGAATTTTATAGTTTCAGATCTAGGCCATGCTGCAGCGAGCACTGTAGCAGTTGAGGCCTGGCACTTTTTCTACACTTCCCTTGTAAGAGATTGAAGGAGCATCTCAAATTTCTTCTACTATGTCTTATACAGTGTAAAGAGTAGGATACACTCTATTCCTTCATTTGACCCCTTAAGAATAAGGTAACAACAGTCCTGGAATAATAGAATAGTGGCTGAATCCTGTGCATGACAGTCTAGACCAGGGCTCCTCAGCCTTAGCTCCGTGGACATTTGGACGAGATGACACTCTGTTGTAAGGAGCTGCCTTGTCCATCACAGGATATTTAGCAGCAGCCATGGCCTCAACCAACTAGATGCTGATAATAGCCCTGCTAGCTATGATACAGCCAAAATTACATCCAGACATTGCTACTTGTCCTCTGAGAAAGTGGGGGCGGTGGGGATTTAATCCTCACTGGAAACCGCAGTGCGAAAAATAGAATGAGTGAACCGAAAGAAGGTAGGATCTTAAATTGATCGTCACCTTTGTTTGGAATTAGCCAGCACTTATTGCCTGTCCACACTGCATCCTGCCAGCCTGTGATTGTCAAGTTGTGCCAGACAAAGCACAAGGGCTAGGCATTGGGTGCAGAAGTAGAATGTTCCAGTTCTCCACGGAAGCCCCATAAGTCATCTTCATCCCAGTAGCTACCCTCGATCAGGGTTGTCAAATGTCACATGCTACTTACTTATACTAACATGTCAGTACTTATTTGAAAGTCAAATAAAATCCAGTGCCCTGTGTTTTTTTAACTGTTTGATCTGGAAGCCCTGCAGACATCAAGTTTTATCACCATCCTAAGTTGGACAGGAGCTCATAACTTGACATCATTAAAGAGTTAATGCAGAGAGTGAACTGTGTATGATGGCACTTATCTGGACATCTGGGAGTGCGCGGTAGTTTTGGATACATAAGATCACGCTCACCTCCCAAAAATTATTGCAAACACCTTTTTAAAGGAAGGAGGGCTAGAGAGTGCTGGAGAGGTGGCTCGGCGGCTTAAGACCACCCAGGTTCCATTCCCAGCATCCAGTGGCAACTCACAGCCACTTATAACTTCAACTCCAGAGTATATGATACCCTCTTCTAGTTTCTGTGGGTACCAATGCATGTGTTGCATTGACATGCATGCAGGCAAAATATCCGTACATATAATAAAATAATTTCTTAAAAAGAAATGTGGGTTGATGAGTAGAACAACTAAATTCAAGGATGATACATTTCCTTTAGAAAATGTGTATACTCCTCAATAAAGTTATGGATAGCAGTCCAGTCAAAGTCAGACTGTTTTGGCTGACCTAGTTTATCTTTTTTTACACTTACGCTTGCATATAGCTGGGCAAGCTCATACCACAAAGCCTCCCGGTGCTAGGAGGTGAAATCAAGAGCCCCAGCAAAGCAGTCTCCTCCTGAACTTTATCTGCAGTCCACAAAATATGTCTTGTAAAGCTATGAAGCGTGAAAAAGCAAAAGTGTGCAGACGCAGTTCCATACAGCCTCTGTCTGACCCTCTTCCACACAGCTTCACCTGTGGAAACTTTGGCAGAACTTCAGGAAAAAAAAAAAAAAACACTCCTCATACCAAAAATAAAAGGTAACATAATTGGTTAAAAGATGTTTCCGAGACCTGAGATGGCTAAGAGGTTAACAGCTCTTGCTGAGGACCTGGGTTCAACTCCCAGAATCAACATGGTGGCTCCGGTTCCAAGGTATTATAAAGCGCCCTCTGCCCCTCCACAGGCAACAGGTACGCATGTGGTGTAGGAACATGTAAACACGCATTCCCATGAAAATCTTAAAGAAAATCTGGATGTTTTCCACAAAACACACAGGCTAGGTCATGTCAGGATTGCAGGACTGAAAATTAGGCAAGGTTACTAAAAATAGTTGTATTTCACACACAGTGGGGTCTGGGGCTGATAGTCTTACAAAATGCCAGAATATAAGACATCTTGAGTAATTGTTTAATTCTATACTCACACCGTAAACAGTGCTGTAGGTCTGGGGATGGGGCGGGGCAGGGATACCAAGGAACAGGGGTGGGGATCTGATGGTAGATTCAGTATAAGCTCTAAGGATACTTGAAATTTATTGAGTCCAGTGTTTCATTACATCACCCTCATCATCTGCATTCCGGAAGCCAGACTCACAGAGGCCTTGAGAGCGGGTCAGAGAGCGGATTTACTAGGTCAAAAGCTGGGAGACATGGCTGTTTCCTTCTACAAAGTCTTTTGTCACTTGTCAGGTCCTCTAATTTTTTAAAGCTATGTTGAAGGCAGTTACTATTCTTTCCACATAAGTAAGGATGTGTGTCACCCTTGCCTTCTAGTCGGCTGTTTCACTTGAATTTGTTGACTGAGTGAGAAGAAAGAAGCACCCCAGACATCAAATCCGGAAATCATGACAGTGCCTCTTGGAGCAATGCTGTGTCAATCTCTTCTGCAGCTGGTAGTGTAGCTCTGGGGTGACAGGGATGGACTCGGAGAGATACCCTAGCCTTTCATGGGATCAGAAAACAGTGAAACAAGGAGAAGGCATTTCTATCTCCTTGCCTCATTTGTGTGGCTTTGGTTTTTAGGTGGTTTTGGTTTTTGAGACAGGGCCTTATATAGCCTATGTTGATATGTAGTCAGAGATGATCCCAGAGAAGATCCTATTGCCTTCCCCTCCTGTGTGCTGAGATTACAGGCATTTGCTACCTCCATTCCTGGCTCATTTGCCTATTCCTGCCCCTTAGGGAGCTTACTGCCTGGTGGTGAAACAGACTTTAATCAAATAAGCATTTCAGTGAATATTTGCCCGCCCCCTGGAGGTCCTGATTTAAGTGATCTGTAGTAGGAGTCAGACATTAATATTTTTCTGTAAGTTCCATAGGTAATTCAAGCAGACAGTCTGAGCTGGGTTCATGTGCTGAAATTTAATAACCCACTGTGAGATAGTAAAAGGGTGGAATGTAATCTAACTATATTTAGAGGAAGGCCTCAGGGGATGACAGGGATTTGTAGCCACTGGGAATCACCAAGCTAGGCCACACAACTTTTGACCTCTGAAACTTGAGTAGGGGGCTATAGCATATTGTGACTTTATGTTAAAGCAGCAGTGATGAGTCATTGAGGAGCAACGGCACTCTAAGCTCTGCTGTGGCTGTTGCCAGCTTCTGTTGGCTTCCTTTCTGGTCTTTGGCTTTTGTTGTAGCCTTGTTTGTCTGGATCTGTCATGATTCTTGAGTTGGAGGCTCCTTCACGTCCAGGGTTGGGATACATAGGACAGAAAGACAAACCCAGGAACCTGCTGCCCTGTTGAACCTTTGGGTCCCAAGTTTCATAGAGGGTCCCTGCCTTCTTTTCACCTTTCAAGATCGAGTGTTGGTTTTATACTCATAATGTCCAGGGGGGCTTAGTTGTGTTTACCAGCAAGAGTGGAAGAAAGGCTACTTTTACAGCTTCCTACAACTGAAGCTTGCTCACATTGGAGGTTTTTGGGTTTGGGGTTTTTTGTTTGTTTGTTTGTTTGTTTGTTTGTTTAGGGTTTTTTTGGGTTTTGGCTGTTTTTTGGTTTTGTTTTTTTTTTTTTTTAAGTTTTTTGAGCCTTGGCTATCCTGGACTCACTTTGTAGACCAGGCTAGCCTCAAACTCACAGCAATCTGCCTGCCTCTGCCTCCCAGGTGCTGGGATTAAAGGTGTGTGCCACCATGTCTGACTCTAGACTAGAGTCAGAAACTAGAGAGGTGGCTTAGCACTTAAGAGTGCTTAGTGGTCATGCAGAGGCCTAGGGTTTAGTTTCTAACACTCACATGATGGCTCACAACTGCCTGTAGCTCCAGTTCCAGAGGATGCAGTGATGTCCTTGGGCTCATCCACACACATGGTATACATACATGAGCTCATAAAATTAAAGGTTGTTTTAAAGGCATTCCAAAGAAACAACAGAAAAGATTAGGAAAAAAATCATTGCAAGGTGGGCCTGATGGAGCACACTTCTATTCCCAGGACTCAGGATGCTGAAGCAGGAGGACTGAGAGTTTGAAGACACTATTGTAACGAGAATTGTATTTTGTTTTGTTTTGTTAAAAAAAAAAAAAACAGTTATGTTATGTGAATATGTTTCGTTTCAATCCCAGGTGTGGGGTATGGGGCTGCTTCAGACTCTCCACAGCTGCTGACTGTGATTGCCTCATGCTGTAGGAGGGGCATAGTTTTGCCAACTGCAGATGGTCTCTGCAAGCATGCGATGTTTGGAATTCTGGGAAATTTTTAGAGGATATACAAATGCTAGGGCTCCAAGAGGCAGGGTTGCTGTTGTTGCCTGTTTTCTGGTTGCTGTTTATTGCAGTTTGTCAAATGGTCATTCACAAAGAGAGAAGAAGAAACTGAATATCCTACAGGCGATAATCAATCCTGCCCCAAGAGACTCAACGCCCTCAATTAGCAACAAGTAGTCTAAAGAGGCCTAGGATCCCTTTCCCCTCCAACCCTCTTTCTTGTCCACCTAATGTTGGGGGATTTTAAGGGATTGGAGTGTAAAGGGGTGATAAATATAGAACCCCAATAAAGCAGCCAAAAAGCCTGGCTACACAGTGCAAGCTAGGTAGCAAGTTTGTTTGTTTTTTTTTTCCAACAAAACAAACATGGACTCATAAGTGGTCCAGACAAGGGAAGATTGTGTGGTGGGGCACAGGCTCATCTCTCAACTTCCCCCCCGCATTCTCATACAGCATTTGCATGAAGCTGGGGTCTACTACTCAAGTAGAGACACAAGAAAGAACAGGCTTTCTGGGACATTACACTGTCATTAAGGGGCACCGATGCCCTCGAGATAATTTTTGTTTCTGTCTAAAGCTTTTAAACATTCCCTTCAGGGAAAAAAAATTTTTTTTTACTCCTGAAAGCACCCCACCGATAGTCATGCTTCTCAAAATTAAGCAAGACATAGGTCATGTTTTAACTTGAATAGAACTTTAATAATGGCTAAAGATGATTCTTCAGTTGCCGGCCACTGTGGTTTAGGTAGGGTTTAAGTATGCTTCCTGCGATTTCAGGGCTATTCCCAGCAATCAAGGACTGGTAAGTTGTATCTTGAATCACTCCCAAAGGTCCATTAATAAATAGCAGGACACCCAACTTGATGCTGATGGGAAGTCAGCATCCTCAAGAGGTGAGGCCTAGTAGGAGGTTGTAAGCTATTAAGAATGAGTCCTCAATGGAGACTAAGAGACTTGTAGTCTTGCTTTCTGGCTGCCCTGAGGTGAGCAGCTTCCTCTACCATGCATTGCTGTCATAGTACACTACCTGTCCACAGGCCTAAATGCCATGGGGCCAACCAAGCTCTGAAACTGTGAGCCAAGATAAACATTTCTTCTGAAACTGATTAGCTCAGAGATTTTCTTATAGTAACACAAAGATGACTACTATAGGAACCAAGAGATTAGAAACCTCGACTGTCAGAGATGCTTAGGGGGTAGGGCACTGGGAAATGTTTAGGATCAGGTAGGGTCATTAGCGTGGAGCCATCATGGTCAAATATGGGTGGCTTTCTACAAAGGAGAGAAACATCCATAAGCATGCCATCTCTTGCCATGTACTGTCCTACATACTTCAGGACTCTGCAGCTACAAACCACCATCAAATGTGGCCCCTTGGCCATACTTACAGAACTGGTGAACCAAGGTAAATGTCTTCCTTCTGTAGCTCATCTGGTTTGTGGCATTATGTTACTGACAGTAACGCATGGACGGATACACCTAATATGGAGGTAAAGCCACGAGGAAGGTTTACATAGCAACAAAGCTGGGGCTTACAACTCAGCTGTACAATGAAGACAAACAAAAGGAACATAAAAAGTATTTATACTAAAAGACCACTCCGAAATTCTCACTCCACTCACCCAAGAAAGCCCAGGTTTGGGTATGCCCTTCCTTGAGGGTTATTACCATTCACTGGCTACCTGACATGGAATCACTGCTCTTAAAAGGAAATTATCAGAGGCCATGGGGTTGTTGCCAAACCTATAAAGCTATGAACACTTAAAGGCCACGGCCTTGGCTGCTGCTCTTCATCATTTGAGAGCTTGTAAAATCCCAAGGTCCAGGCTGCATCTCAAACCAATAAGTCAACATTGTGTGTGTGTGTGTGTGTGTGTGTGTGTGTGTGTGTGTGTGTGTGTGCAGACAATAAGTCTAGAATTTTTGTAGCTGAAGTTGAGAAGTGCGGCTCTAAGTGGCTAGCCCTACAAGAGCCTCGGGGATCAGAATAGTTGGTGTATGTTCTTTGGCTTCTAATGAAAACTTACCTAATTAAAACAGTTCTTTGAGCTTCTGCCACGCCTCGTTGATCCCATGCATCGCCTGCTTGCTTAGGTGTCCTGGTCATTTCACCAGTGCTGCTGTTCCTCGTGTGAGGAGTCTCTTCTGTGGCCTCTTTGAGACTCACACTCATCTTGGTATTGCCTAAATTGCAGCTTTGGCTGGGATTTTCAAGACTGCTGTGAGCTGCATCTTGTACAAGTGAAGAGCAAAACAATGGAACGCTTATGAATTGTTCATTTCTGGAATTTTCCATTTAAAATTTCAAACTGCAGTTGCCCACAGGTAATTTAGACTGAAAGTGAAACTGTAAATAAAGGAGAACCACTGTATTGTATGTTATAGTCATCTATGAAGGATCATAGAGAAAGTTTTTGCTGTGTGTCTCATCTCTCACACACACACACACACACACACACACACACACACACACACAAACACACACACACATAGACACACCCCATCCAGTTTACCCTGAGCAGCACTTGTTCTTTCACTCAACAGAAATTATTTTACACACTATGGTCCTCTTCCACCCTCCTGTCTTCATCTCTCTTTCCTCCTTGTAACTTTTCATGTTCCAGTGCTATACCACACTTTGCCATCATAGGTATCTTAAATGACTCCAGTTTTAATATCCAGGCACAATCTATCATCTCCACCCATCAAAATCATACACCCAAAGATGGGGGGGGGCTTGACCTGTAACCTCAACATTCAGGAGGCTGAAGCAGAGGTATATTGAGTTCAAGGCTAGGCTGGACTATTAAGTAAGACTGTCAGGGGTAGGGAGAAAAGAAAGAGTGGGGAGGAATAGGGAAGAAGGTGAGATGAAGAAAAGAGAGGATAAGGAAGAGATGAGAAGGGGACAGGAAGGGAAGGGAAGAGAGGAGAGAGCTCCTCTCACTCTTCAAATCTAGCCCATCTCCTTGAGGGATACATGAATGACTAAGCAAAGGCTCCAGTACCATCATGACCACAGCCACACACTCTAAGTTCTTAACACAGCCTGCTATCTACCCACAGACCAGCCCCACATGGTTTTCACTGACATGCACAAAATATCCTGTAATTTGGATTATTAACTGTCTAATGGGGGGGGAACCAATGTTCCATAAACCTGAACTGTGCACTGGCTCATGCACAGAGCAATTCCCAACTGCTCCAAGATGTTCCTCCTGAGCCACAACACTGGTGTTCCTACTGGCCTGGGCTTGCTATTTGCAAGTCTGCTCTGCCTCTTTTATTGATTTTACACCTTTCTCACTTTGTCTTCTATGACATAATCCTATAGGGAATCAAGTAGAGGTTTCCAATTAGATTCATTAAGTTCCCTTAAGAAGTGATTAGGAAGGTACAGTCTCAGGTGGCTCGTTCCCTCAGTAATAACAGCATCATTTTTGGGGTGCTTGCCAACACTAGACCAGATTTTAAATATGGCATTTGCTCCTTTGTCATTGGAAGACTGAGAAACTCTGGGTTCAACTAACGATAAAGTTGTACTTTACCAAATGTTACTATAGGACATTAGGGGCCAGGAAAGTGAACACCTCACTGAAGGAGCTGAGGATGATGGTTAATTAGCGCATGGCCTCTAATCAGATGATACTGGCTTTAAATTCCCATGCCAGCTATGGGACTTTGTAGAGTAACCCACCCGTGGAACAGGGGCCATAATAAGTCAACTGGGGAGGAATAAGTGAAACCAGCTCACTAGTCTACATACAGAGCTCAGATACATGGATGCTCTTCTCGGTGTCATGGAAACCATGGCTAAATATCTTGTGGCTGAACTCTACAGGCTAAAGAGAGAGGGAGAAGTGGTGACTCTTTGCTGTACTCTTGACTAGATTGAGAAGTGCCTAGGGGACTAACAAAGTACACCATGAGTACATATGTGAAAGGCAGGTCAGAAGGGATAAGGGGGTGGAGACCCTCTGAAAAGCTAACCACACTATCCACAGGCTGAGGGGCTGGCTGGAATGAATGGGGGAAAAGGAGAGGACCCTTTCACAGAGTCTGTCCTCCCCTCTCCCCTTCCTCCTCCCCCCCTTCCTCCTTCTCCTCCTCCTCCTTTTTTTCTTCCTCTTCTTATTACCCACTCTTTTCTCTCCTTCCTGGTCATTGATGCAAGCTGTTCCACCCATGCCCTCTTTGTCATAATAAAAGGAAACCTCTGAACTATTCACTAAACAATATTTCTTCTTATGTTGCTTGTGTAATACATCCCGTCACAGTGAAGAGAACGCTGACTAGTACAGGTAGAAAGATGAAAGAGGAAAAAGGAAAGATTTTTTTCTTTTCTTGGTAGACTCTGGACCGTCTGTGTTGCCAAACTCTTTATACTGATCTTACAAAAAAGGATATTTTGAAAATATCTTTCTTTTTCTTTTATAGATCCAGTTCCCTCTAGTCATCAACTGTTATAGCCCAAGGGACTCCTGTATCAGGACAGAAGGAACTACAGAGAGGGCACACAGCATCAAAGAAAACGAAATGATTTCCTGTCAATGGGTCCAGCATCCATAGAACATTGTCAAACTGTGCATCTTCAACCAAGCATGGCGGCCCATTCCTGTGGAGGCTGAGACAGGGCCCTAGAAATTCCAGGCCAACTTAGAAAGACCATATCAGATGAAAGAGGAGGGAGGAGGTGAGAGATAAATAGAAACGCAACACAATAAAAACTCCTAAGTTTACTGGAACCTCAAGTGTCTTGGGCCCTGCCCTGAAGTACAGTCAGGATTTTCACAAGGTCTTCAGATGACTATGACAACATTCTAAAAACATCCATTCAGACACTTGTACAGAAACTGGAACTGTGGATCCCTTTGAGAGGAGTAAGAAGTATCCAGAAGGTTCTGAACAGAGATTTACCATTAAGTATAAGTATAAGAGTATAAGTAGAGGTAATGTCAACCAAAATACGAAGTAGGCTGGGGGGAGATACTCATCCATAAATGATGAGTTTCTTTTGAATACCAAATAACTCATGAGGCTGAACTATAAAGTTCAGAAAAAAAAACTTGATTTCAAAGCTTTGTCTAGGAAGCAATTTGATGTGTATAGGTAAATTCATTCTCTGTAATAAAAATACACATAACAAATCATACAGTTTTAAAGTATACAACTCACTGACACTATGTATAGCTGTTCTTTTACATTTTTATAGCTCTATGAGGCAGATACTATTATTTAGCCTTGTTTCACAGATGAAGAAATAGGTAACATCATGTTAATTTTAAAAAAACTTTTCATTGCTGTGACAAAATACTGTTGGGGGGGGTTGTTCTGGTTCTTTGTATTCAAATGCTAAATGCTGGTGGCTTCCAAAATCTGGTTGCTATCTAGACAAGCACATTCTTACGTACACCAAGTGATGTGTAAACCTTGCTCCTCAATTTAAAGTTGGTTGGTTAATAAAAATAGCTGGAAGGCTGTAACTGGGCAGAAGCAGATAGAGCTTTGGGTCCCTAGCCTGGGGTGAGATGGGGACCATGAAGTGGAAGAAAGAAGCAGGAGAGGAAGCCAGAGAGAAAGAAGTCGCCATGGGACAGTATGGATCATGAGCACATGGCCATGAGGGCTGGCCTGATGGAACAGAAGGAGCCTAGACAGGAACAATTACGGCAAGTAACTTGGGGTGCGTAGCTGAGAAATAAAAAAATAGCTTAGAGGGGTGATATCTGCCCAGTTACGTTGCTTTAAAGCTTTTATAAATCCAAAAGGTCTCTATCTTTATTATTTGATAACTAACTGGGGTAGAGAAGCCCTCTAGAGTCTAATACCATGTCCACAGCCAAATACCTAAGAGAAAAACTTAGCAAACGAATACTTTTAGTTTATGTTTGTAGAGGCTTCAGTTCATGATGCTGGGGACAGCTGGATGGAATACATCAGCATCTATCTTGACAGCCAGGAAACAAACAAACAAAATAATAAAATAAAGAGAATGGAGGCCATTTACGACCTTCAAAGGCATAGACCTCCAGTGACTTAGTTCCTCCAATTACACCCTGCTCTGTAGCATCACCACTTCCTCCCAAAATAGCACCAGCAGCTGGAGACCAGGCTTTCAACATGTGCACCTGGAGGGTATTTTCTATATTTGAAATACAAGTGTGTATATAGTGAATATAACATTTAAATAATGTCCCAATGAGTTTCCTAAAGGAAAGTGTCTATGATACACAAAAGCCTTGAGGGCCAACTGCCTCTGGCTCCTGCCTCCTTCAGAGTGCTAGGGAAAGCATTCTCCGAGGCAAACACATTTCCATTGGCCCCAAGTAACAAGGGGCTGTTATTCTCTCCTTTGGAGAGAGAATCAAGGAAAGTGAAAAACCCATCTCTTTTATTTCCTATTCTCTTTTCACCAACCACAGCCCCTTTGGGTTTTGCGCAAGCTGTTCTTTGGTTCCTCCAGCCACTGCTCTGCTCCTTGCTTTCAAAGTGGGGTTGTGGGGTATGGAGAAAGAGTTGCAAGCCTCGGTCCATGGCTGTGGGGAGGACTGTGTGGAACAGGTCAGCATGTGTTACGGCAGCCAAGAAGAAGCCACGGACTAGGTATCACCTTCAAAAGTGTGGCTTCCAGTGATGTTCCTTCTCCATCTAAGCACTGTGCTTTAAACCTCTTCACTAGTGTCAGTTTTATATTTAAAAAGCACTCAGAAACTGTCATTGTGGCCTTTCTTTTGTTGATGGCAGAAATAATGTGAGTAGCTTTGCTGATTTATAGGCAGTTTTCAAGTTTTGTGAGTACATAAAAAATTTAGGATAGTTAATAGGTCATGTTTAAGGTAGGTACCTATTGTCAGACTTCTTATTAATGTATTATACCATGACAGACTACTATGATTGAAATTAATTAAATGTTATGTGTTATTAATATTTTATATGATATGTGTCATCATAATGCCAAAATAACATAGGTTACATTACTGTCTTTGGGTTTAAAAGTAAGGGCTGCTCTTTACTTGAATGCCATTTCATTACTGTCTGTCTAGTCCTGCCAAACTGAAAATATATAATAGCTATTCGTTCTCATTTTAAAGCATAATAGTCATCAAAATGTTGAAATTTGTCACTCAATGTGAAAATGATTTATAGGTAAATTATACAAACAAGATCACCATCAATGAAGTAAGCCATGTCATGAAGTGCTGGTTTAACATGCACTGGTATCAGTGCTGGGACCACTCCCAATTCCATATTAGAATGCAGACATACATACCTCATCCCAAGCTTCTGCAGAGTTCAAGATTTTGTGTATATATAATCACAGGAAGTAAGAGGTAAAGGCAAGAAGATAAGTAATTCAAAAATCATCCTCAGCTATTTCTCAAGCTTGAGGCCAGCCTGGGCTACTTTAGACCCTGTCTCAAGAAATAAACAAAGGAGTAATTCATCCTTAGGGTAAACTGAGGTGGAACATAGACTCAGCAAAAGAAGCAAAGAAAAAAAAAAAAAACCTGGAAGTTCCTGGTGTCTTGGGGCTACTACTGTTGGTGACTGGTGAAAAGCTCTAAACATCCTAACTCTTTAATGGCAGGAGCTGGTAGCTTCTAGCAAATGTCTCCTCTGATTGACTCAAGAAACTCAACGGGAAAAGGAAAAGGGAGCAAGCCAGAGTTAATGGCTTCTGGTGTAGACTGCAATAGAGAAAGAAAAAAGAAAGTGAAAAAACACACATTCACACACACACACACACACACACACACACACTGGATTAAGCAAAGTGGGCTCAAACAACTTCACACATATACATACATGCATACTTACATGTATACAGAAGACATACAGACATATACATATTCACACATACTTGGTGGATGGTGGGTGGAGAAAAGCTCTGACAAGCAGACTCCAAGAGGCTCCAACAACCATTTGATATTTCTTGGTTCTTTTTATAGTGTCTAAGGCAAAATTCTCTATGTCAGAAGAAAAATTGCCTCATAGCCATAAAAGAAATTATCACAGAAACATATGAAGTCATTACACAGATGGAGTTGCAGCAAGATTGTTGATTACGTGTTTTTTTCATGAAGACTCAGATCTAACTAAACATTTTTTAGCTATCTTTCACTCCAAAAATTCATTGTCAGTTCAGAGCAACAGTTTTTCATGTCATAGGTTAACAAGGTTTAAGGTTAAACATGGTTTTAAGGAGTTATGGCAGGATTACTGTTTATGTGTTTTCCCATTAAAATTCATACCCGACTAAACAGTCTCATCTATCTCTTAGCTTCATAAGTTCAAAGTTATCAGTTTTCCATTCCATAAGCTCATTATAAGTTCAAAGCAATAGATTTTTATGTCATAGGTTAATAAGATTTTTACCAAGAAACAGGTCATCTATCTTATAGATATTGAAGTCTTATGTAGCTAAATCATCCACTCTCTCTTATAATCACCCATTTTTTGTTTATGGCTTTACTTACCATGGTTTATACCAAGACCTGATCTTCTCTCTGGACCTAACCTAGAGTGAATGTTTTTCCTTGGTCATAATTCTGTCCCAAGCCTATTTTTCTTCCTAGTGCAGTTTAGGTGCTTGTGACACATGCAAGTTCACAGAACTCCTAGCAGGTTTTGTCATTTTGCAAAATTACTTGAATCAAATCAGGAACTCTATTTAAAAATCATTATCAGGAATTATAAAATCAATTCATCTAAACAGCCTTATTTCATGAAAGTACATCTTTGTATTGATCTGCAGGAAATTTTCCCAAAAGAATGGGCTAAATACCCAGGAAGAAATGACACCAGAGCACAGGCAGTGAGGATGTCCTCACTCCCGGCCACATCATGCTATAAATATATATGAGGGATACATCAGTGGCAAACATGGAAAGGCATGTCAGCAAGAAGCAATCCAGAAACAAATCCCTGGGCATACCCATGGCTGCCATGCAAAAATGGTATCCATGTCTTGGAGGCTCACTTGCTTGCTGCAAGTTTTCCCACATGGCCTCTGCCAGCTCTGCCCTTGACTGAGATACCCAGTAATGAAGAATGAGTCCTGACATTAACCTTGGGTTTCTACATGTATGTATACTCACACATATGTGAACCCACACATGTATAAAACTTACACACACACACAACACACACACAACACACACACAACACACACACAACACACACACACCTACAACTGCACCCTTGAAAACAATTTAATAAAATAGTTGAGTCAGAGGTCAGCAGCAAGAGGCTTGGTTAGTAGCCACATCTGCGGATCATAAGATTAGACAGCATTATCAAAGTTATGATAAATAGCTACCAATAGAGAAGTAAAAGAACTATAGAAACTAGAAATGAGAGTGGATGGGATTTTCTCGGTAAAAAAGCAAGCCGTCCCTAGCTACCCTCTCCCATTCCCTACAGCCACCTCTACCACACGGAGCTGTGCTGTCTGGGCTGGGTCCCACCAACGAGTGTGCTCAGAGACTCCGTGTTCTATTGAACACAAAGAACACTGCAGGAAACCTGAGTCAGAGGCAGGATTCAGTGTTCATGATGAAGGAAGCACAAAAAGAGCCGCAGATACAGCACCAGAAAGGGGTAGCGTGGGAGCGTTGGGGTTTTGTTATTCGACTGAGAACTGCACCGGAAGCACAAGCTTCTCTCGCTAGATGGTCCCAGCACAGTCAGCTTCTGGGTAGGAAGGAAGCTCAGAATCTCAGATTCGGCTTCCCTCAGGAATGACCAGAGCTCACAGAGTGAGGTCCCTGTGCATGACCAGATCTCACAGGGGATGTGGAAATGAGTTTTCCACTGTGTTACAATTAGCTCTTTTAATGAGATTACAGGTACCAGACAGCAGTGAAATCTCAGGAGCTCCAAAATTGGTGGGGATACCGCAGTGTTACAGCCCTTCCATTAAGCTGCTGTAGTAAGTGCATGGGGTTATGGGCAAAAGCCAGTGCCTGGCCTGTTCACGGCCAGAACGCCGGTCCTTCTGGGGAGACCAAGGCAGCCAAGCCCAGGGATCCAGTGGCAAATCCTTCAGAGAGGGGGAGAGCCTTTCCCTCCCCAGAATAAATGACAAGTCTCAGATGGTCACGGTGGAGTAGATGGAGTGAGAGAGCGTGAGTTTATTTCGTGAATCAGGGACATTATAAATCTTGGGCGGTGGGAGCGTTTTTGAGGGTGGATGTGTTTGATTTGCTGGGTCTTAGAGCGCCAGGGATACTTCATTTACACACAGCAGCACAGTCCTATCATAAGAAGGGGAACACAATACTTAATTATCCTATGGGCAGCGGGGGGCTGGGCTGAGGAAGGGGAGAAGTTGGGGGAGGGGGAAGAGGGGAGGAGGGAAGGGGGAAGGGGAGAGATGACGACAATGGACCGACTCCAGGTATGGTTAGAAGTATGGGAAAAAAATCATTGGCTGGAAGTTAGGTACCAAAACATCTCATTAGTATGCCCAGGTGCATACCGAATGGGTTTCTTATATGGAAAAGGTTGAACCTGTAATCTCCCTTAGAGCTATGTGACGCTCTTTAGAGGATCTAGGGGGTTCCCCCAGATCAGGCAGAAAGGAGGGACCCAGATGAGAAGGGGAGTCCCTTCATTTGGCACCTTGAGCTCAGGGGCTTTCTGGAAATGTCAGACTTTAACCTAAACAGTAGCATCCCACAAGCATTAAGTTTAGAACATCGGCCCCAACTCTCCATCCCCATTTGCTACAAGTCTGTACCATAGGAAGAATGTGTTGAGACTCTAAATACAATGTAGTATCCTGAAGGGAACAGCAGATCCTAAACAATACAGCCTCGACAGCAGCTAAATTAAAGTACATAAGGGAATTGGACATTGAGGCTACACCATTACTATGTATAGCCAGGACTAGCCACAATACAACCATGGGGTATTTGTGGCAGTAATTACTGCAGTGTTCTGACAGACAAAAAAAAAAAAAATCATCATCATCATCATCACCATCATCATCATAGGTTGAGGTTGATAGAGTCCTCACACTGAGACCCTCAGCACTAACCAAGTGGCCTTTGAAGCATGAGCAATAGTTGGAATTTGTAACCAAGAGACATCAGAACAGGAACATCCAGCAGAAAGTGGTCTTTAGCCACAAACTTTGCTCTGGAAGAACATAGTGATTTAACTTGTTTGAATTACTGAGAGTAGCAAATCTCCCTTCTACCTGCAGATTTTGATTTTTAAAAGGTGGGGGAGGAGAGAAGGAAAAAATACTGTTATAGTGAGATTACCCAGATCATGAGACTCCCTAAAAAAGACCACCAGGACTCAATACCGATGCAATACACACAGGGTCCTGTACTACAGGCTCAGAGCTTCGGATCACAATCCTTCCTGAAAGAGCAGGATAGGAGAATGATACCAGAGCTTCAAGGGTAATGAGTTTATAAGGAAAAGCTGTAGTTAGGACTTGGGGGTCACAGAGAAGTAAGGGAAAAAAAGTATAAGTGGGGGGAGGGGGCGTGAGTCTCAGGAATGTAGACCTTCAGGCAGGTTGGGTGGAGGCTGGATCTTAAGGGAAAGTGTGAGTCTTAGGAATGCAGACCTTCAGGTAGATTGGGTCCAGGAGGTTGAATCGCCAAGGAAGTTGTTTTATCTCAGAGGATCATTGGGCGTTAATTGATCTAATTGTTCCAGTGGCAGGTCTGGTTTATTGTAGTGCATTGTCTTTCCCAGAACGTAGGAAGAAGTGAAAACACCTGGAGGACAGCTTCTCACAAACCACGGCATTAATTGTAGAATATAGGCTATATCAATAATTTTGCCCCTACAATACCTTCCCAACCAGAAAGAAAGAAAGAAAGACATTGTTAGGGTCTGAAAATCCAAAATAACCCAAGAGGCCATGGAGAGGTGCTGCTTACTGGCTTGCTTGATATGGCTTGTTCAGCCCACCAGGCCAGGACCAACAGCCCCGGGATGGCACCACCTACTCTGGGCCTACCTTATTTGATCACTAATTGAGAAAATGCCTTACAGCTGGATCTCATGGAGGCATTTCCTCATGGAGGTTCCTTCCTCTCTGATGACTCTAGTTTGTGTCAAGTTAATACATGAAACCAGCCAGTGCACATATACATCCCAACAGATGGGCAAAGCACAAGGAAAACATGAGACAGCAATCCACTGTGACACTGAGACGCTAACAGATGCCAAGAAAAGATCTCAGAGTGCTGGTTTTTGTTTTTGTTTTTGTTTATTAAAAAAAAAAACATGTTGAGGACTCAAATGAATAAGGTAAGAAAATCAACCGAGAAAGTTACCAAAGTGGTTGAAATGGTCAGTAATTTGGAAGGAAATTAAAAAAGAAAGAAAGAAAACTTAGCAAGCAAATGCGATGTTGAAAAATGACTAACAGAAATCCTGAAAATGAAATAATCAAGAGACAATACTATGATATGCTCATAGACAAGAGCCTAACATGGCTGACCTCTAAGAGGCTCCACCCAGAAGTGAGTTGAAACAGATGCTGAGACCCACAGCCAAACATCGGGCAAAGAGTAGAGAGTCTTATGGAAAAGTGGGGTGATGGACAGAAGGAACTGGGGGTGACAGGAGCTTCACAAGAAGACCAACAGAACCAACCTACCGGGGCCCAGAGGGGCTTGTGGAGACTGAAGCACCAACCAAGAAGTATGCATGGACTGGACCTAGGCCCCCTACACACATGTAGCTGACAGGCAGCTTAGGCTTCATGTGGGTCCCCAAGTAAGGGAAGTCAGGGCTGTCTCCAAAATGGACACTGTGGTCTGGAGGGGCTACCTCACCAGACCACAGGAGATGTGACTTGATGAGTGGGGGTGGTTTGGAGGCTGGTGTGGGAGATTCCCTTTTCTGAGAATAGGGGGGAGGGAGAGGAGGAAAGAGAGGAAGGGGGGACCAGGAAGAGAGGAAAGAAGGGCTATGATCAGAATGCAAAATGAATAAATGAATTAATTTTTAAAAAGGCCTGTGTCAAAAAGAAGAATGAATGAAAAGAAAATAATGCTAAACACACACACACACACACACACACACACACACAGAGAGAGAGAGAGAGAGAGAGAGAGAGAGAGAGAGAGAGAGAGAGAGAGAGAGA
>OU015757.1:51761702-51779923 GCA_907169655.1 Acomys percivali
AGAGAGAGAGAGAGAGAGAGAGAGAGAGAGAGAGAGAGAGAGAGAGAAAACATCAACAGACAAGACCAAGAAGAACAAATTTCAAATTTTAGAAGCCAAGTTAAGGTCAACACAATCATACACACAGCCATACATTAAAAAAAGAAAATTAACAAACATGACTAAAACTTCTAGGATCTCTGGGATATGTTCAAGAAACAGAACTGAAGAATCCACGAGGTATAAAATCAGGCTGAACTGAAATCTGAAGGTTCAGACAAATTTTTTGAATAAAATTATAGCTGATAATTTCCCAAACCTAGAGAAAGAAAGAAAACTCCAAACACAAGTCTTTAGAACTGTAAATAAAGAAAAAAACCTGTCCACAACATATGGTAATTAAGATGACTGGAGAGATGGGTCAGTGGCCGAGAGCATCTGCTGCTCTTCCAGAGGACCTAAGTTTGAAAGAACCAAGTTGGATTACCAGCACCCATGTCAGGAGGCCTGTAAGTCCAGCTCCAGAGGATTTGACACCTTCTTCTGACCTCCTTGGGCATCCACATACATGGAGCCCCCCAGCCCCCAGACACACATATGTGTAAATAAAAAATGTTTTAAATAAATCTTTTTTTTTAATACAAAGCAGAAGTTGGCAGATGACTTTGTGTACAAAGTATTTACCATTCAAGTATGAGGCTGTGAATTAGGATTCTCAGAGTCCACATAAAACTAGATATAGTAACATACAACTGTAATCCTAGTGTGCCTGTGGTGGGATGGTGGCTGGAGACAGAAGAATCCCCAGAATTTCATAGCTAGCCTGGAACACATAGCAAAAAGCTACAAGAGAGCTGTCCCAAACAGCATAGAAGATGAGCACCAACACATAATGGTGCCCCCTGGTTTCCACATGTGTGCCTTGGCATGTTCATGCTTGCACGCGCGCACACACACACACACACATGCGCGCGTGCACATACACATATACAACATGCATGTAATAGCAACAACAACAATTTTTTATTTTTATTTATTATTTTTGGGGGGTGTTTCGAGACAGGGTTTCTCTGTGTAGCCTTGGCTGTCCTGGACTCACTTTGTAGACCAGGCTGGCCTTGAACTCACAGCAATCCGCCTGCCTCTGCCTCCCGAGTGCTGGGATTACAGGCGTGCGCCACCACGCCCGGCTAACAACAATTTTTTAAAATACAAAGCAAAAAATGATACTTAAAGCTGTTTTTAAAAACAACAACAACGACAAACAAACATAAAAAAAACTCACCAACTCAAGTATCTACATACGAATGTCAGAATAACAATGTCTTCTATCACCAAATTTAAAAGCCCTAAAGTGTAACAACGCCCAACCAAGTTGCTTTAACCCAGCAATGCTCTCTCTCAAAACTAATGCAGAAATAAGAATATTTTATGACAGTCATATGTTAAGATACTTTGGCTTCAGTATTTTAAAGGAACACTATGTGGAGGAGGAGGAGGAGAAGAAGAACAAGAAGAATAAGAAGAACATGAACAGGAAGAAAAAGAAAAGAAGAAAAAGAAGAAAAGTTTCATCGTTGAGAACACAGGAAAGAAGGCACTTCATGTGAGAAATATATAGACAGTAGAACTGGGAAAGAACGGGTTATGTTCATCACAGCACACCACCAAACCTCTAATACTGACAGAGAAGAGAGAAAGGAATGATTAATCACCCATCCAAGAACAACCAAGGCTACAGGAAATAGTAAACCACTCTCAATAGCAACCGCAAGTGAAAATGGCCTTAACCCACTGATTAAGTGGTACAGACTAACTCACCAGGTTTGAAAAATAAAACCCAAAGAAAGACTGTGTCACAAACATGGCAGCAACCCACATCTCCCAAGGAGATCTAAGAGAGTCTAAGAGATCCATGGAGGCCCCGAAGGGTGAGATGGTAGCAGAAAAGAACTCTGCAAAGGCCAAATAGTTCTAGAACAGCTAAGGAAGGAAGGAGGAGGGGCAAGTCTTATGGGAAGGTCGTTCTAAAAAGTCGAAATCTGAAAGAAAGATGGCGGAGCAGGAGAATGACTATCTATACCCTTCTCAAGCAGTGCAGTGAGCCGTGGGGTGGCCTGCACTAAGGACAGGGAGATGTGTGGTGGCCTGGAGCTCCCACTGAAACAGGTCGTTACTGAAACAGCTCCAAGCACGGAACCTCTGAGGTTGCAGCCTACACTGCTTGCTCAGCATAGGCCAGTAGTACTGCCCCCAGCATACAAAGCACAAAGATTGGGCCTGGAAAGCCTCAGGTAGGCAGACATTGAAGGCGGGGAGGGGTGTGGCTGGCAGGAGCTTTCACAGAACCTGCCCCTGGGCACCCTGCCAATCCTGAAACGTCACCCTGGCTCTTGGCAATAGTAGGACTGGCAAGGTGAGTCTGGGCAATGATCCAGTATTCAATTCATGGTGCTTCAGAAACCATAAACAGACTTTGAACCAGACCAACGACTCATTGCAATGATTATTTGCAAGTAAAGCTGTTTAGGTAAAATAAAAATATATATACTATGTGATGCACTGCGGGTTCCAATGTGGAAAAGATAGAATGTGGAATGGAACAGCGAGGGAAGTGGAGAAAGGCAGAGCTCGAGACGAGACAGTGGTGTTGGTGATACGTGTGAGAGAAGGCTGTGGTGGGCAAGGGAACATGTCTTTGCTGAGTAGAGCCAACGGGGTGATGTGAAGCAGCCTGGAGTTTGGGTAGACTCGGCCCCCCAGACTCACTGCCTAGCTTCAAGACTGCCCTGGTTCTGAGCAACCACAGGACGCCCAGGATGAAGAACCAATTGGAATGATTATCATCAAGAAAACAAATGACAATAAATGCTGACAAAGGCATGAAGGGGAAAGTATCTATTCACTGAGGGTAGGAATGCAAACTGGTACATCCACTATGGAAAACACGGTAGAGGCTCTTCAAATGTCTAAACAGAAAAACCTTATGACCCATTAGAGTGGCTCATATGGTGTTTCTATTTATGTCTTTCCAGAAATACTTGCACATCTATACTTATTATGTGCCATTTATAATAGCAAGGAAAAAGAACTAGCCTAGATGTCAGTCAACACATGAGTGAATTAATGAAAATGTGGTGCACATATGAAACAGAGTTTAATCCATCAATAAAGAAAAAGGAAGTTGCAAAAAGTGGCAGGAAACGGGTGGATCTGGAAGGATGAGAAATAAAGCACCTGTGTCTCAGGAAGACAAAGACTGCATGTTCTCACTCGTGTGTAAACTGTAACTTATGTGTTTGTGAAGGTGAGTGTGAAAGTGAGTCCTGAAACTACAATGGGGACTACAAGAAGGGGAAAAGAGGTTTTGAGGCATTGTGGTGGGGAGACCTGTGGGAAACACAAAGCAGAAAACTTGAGGGGAGCAATTCAGCCAGAGAAGCACATCACTGCCTTCCTCAGACACCATCAGAGAAGCTTCCTCCTGCAGCAGATAGGAACAAAGAGAGTCACCAAGGACACTAAGGCCTTCTAATGGTAGACACACATATGGACTCACAGAGTGAGGCAGCATGCACAGGGCCTGCACAGGGCTGGAACACGTTGGGTCCTAGAGCTGAAAGGAGAAGTGGACACGTGCTCCCATCCCTAACCCAGAGCCTATCTTCAGGTGATAACTATTTGGAAATGAAAAGGTAGTTTCCTCCAAGAGAGTCTCAAACTTTTGTTGTTGTTGTTTGTTTTTTGTTTTGTTTTTCGAGACAGGGTCTCTCTGTGTAGCCTTGGCTGTCCTGGACTGGCTTTGTAGAACAGGCTGGCCTCAAACTCACAGAGATCCACCTGCCTCTGCCTCCCAAGTGCTGGGATTAAAGGTGTGTGCCACCACCACCTGGCAAAACATGCTAATCTTAAGGGTAAGCTACATGCCCGGCAGTAGACTAGACTGCCAACAGGAAATGAACTCAACATTTTAGAGATTCCTTGTCTTACAATGTCGATGTCATATCAAGCTTTGGCTTTTTTTTAAAAAATCCTATTATTTTTTTATTTTATTTTTATTTGTGTATGTTTTCTCTTTTCTTTTAGCCCTATAGGTCCTTTGTGTATATATTATGGCTTCCAGTTAAATGTTTTTTATATGATTTCTGAGTGTATCAACCAGTGGAGCTCTGCATTTATGTCTGTTTCTTATGCCTTCTATTGGGCTCTTGTCCTTATACTTGATTGTTCTGTCCAATATCAGTGTGTTAGCTTCTGTTTTATCTTATCACATTATTATTTTATCTTTATTAAGTTTTTCATTTTTTACATATACATTTATATTATGACACATTTATACAATAAACTACCTACAGCAAGAAGAATCATGAAACAATCAGGAATTACATAAATGTTGCATTCTTACTGTTTTGGCTATTTGTATTTGGCAGTGTTGAAGAGAACATCTTTCCTATCTTGGTGAGTCTAAAAATTCTGGATGTAAATCAATATTTATTACATCTTTTCATTATCAACTTAAAACTTCTATCTAGACCTAAAAACATCTTAGCCCTGAAACAACTGAGCTTAATTGTAAAACTAAACTATCTATCTGTTCTTCAACCCCATCAGAGACTTGAGAAAGAATAAAATTAATTACCTGAGTATATAGGGGGTTCAGGTTAGCAGCTTCCCAAATGAGAAGATGACAGAGACAGTTTGCTTCCTGAGAAGTCACCAAAAACTCTCTATAACATGGGAGCACCATCTTCAGCCTCCTGGACAAATATATCTAACAGACATATTTGTGAGGCAGGAACTATTGAGGACTTGCTTACTCTGACTTAGCGGAGTTTGGCCATCGACTCTGCCTGCATTCTAACATGCCCTTTTTCAGGAAGAATTCTGTCTGTGGTAGAAATGAGGACATTTTCTGCAGTGGTTTGTTTGCCACATTTGAAGACATCTCCATAAGGAGGTTCTTTGATGCTCATCATCCTTTTTGAGGTAGGCTGGATGTTGCCAGGAGTTAACCTATCTCATTGTCAATGAATCTTTAAAATAATAAAAACACTTTAAAATGCTACATTCTCTATGTCTCTGAGGTTTTTGAAGACCTTATCTAACTTACCTTACCTATTTTACCTTACCTTTATATAGAATCATATCTATCTGTTGCATTTAAGATGAATATTCTTGTGATAAAAATAGACTAGTAATTGATATGACCATGATGTGTATAATTCACATGTATAATGACTTGTATAATTTACTTATCTTAAACAGCCTGCAATAGAACTTTCAAAGTATTGGAAGTAAACTTTGTATTATAATTAAGTTATATGGGTACAACATTGCATATTAGCATAGAAATATATATAATGTATGTGAAGAATAATCTTATATTTTAATTCTAAACTACTGCATCTAAAATTAAACTTTTTGCATCAATATACAAAATTCTACACCAGTGAATTAAAAATAAACTTGTGAGTAACAATTAAGGCATTAAGCTGAGGAGTAGATTCATGAATCTACTTTTTGTTCTATCTTCCATATGTATTTCTATATTCCCCCTTCTTTCTTTTCCACCCCTATCTCCAAACCTAAGAATGGAAGATAATGGAAAAGAGAGACATCCCTGTGTCCAACCTTGTTTTCTCTCTAAATAAGGCCAATAAGAACTTATAAGGCTCTTCCCCACTTTTTCCTCTAACAGATTTACTGTGTCTGGTTGTATGTTAAGGACTTTAATCCATTTAGATTTGTTTTGTACAAAATGATAGATTTGGATCTTTTTGTATTTTTTCACATGTAGCCATCCAGTTAGACCAGCACCATTTGTTGAAGGTGCTATTGTTTTTTCCATTGTATGGATTTTTTTTTTTTTTTTGTCAAAAGTCAAGTGTCCATAGGTGTGTGGATTTATTTCTGGGTCTTTGATTCAATTCCAATGATTTTCTTTTCTGTTCCAATCTATTTGGAGTTCTGTAGGCTTCTTGTATGTTCATGGGCATTTCTTTCTTTATATTGAGGAAGTTTTCTTCTATGATTTTGTTGAAAATGTTTTCTGGGCCTTGGAGCTTGGAGTCTTCTTCTATTACCATTATCCTTAGATTTGGTCTTTTTATAGTGTCCCAGATTTCTTGGGTGTTTTGTGTCAGGAACTTTTCAGTTTTGACATTTTCTTTGATTGATTGATGGAGCACATCTTCCACCCTTGAGATTCTCTCTTCCATCTCTTGTATTTGGTTGGCGTTGCTTGTGTCCATTATTCCTGATCTCTTCCCTATGCCTCAGCTTGTGTTTTCTCTGTTGCTTTGAATTCCCTCTTTAGGTCTTGAGTAGTCTTATTCATTTCTTTCTCCTGTTTGATTGAATTTTCCTTTAATTACTTATTTATTCAATTCTTTCATCTATTTGTTTGTATTTCCCTGTATTTCTTTGAGAGATTTATTTTCCTCTGTCAAGGCTTCTATAATTTTCATCACCTCAGATTTAAAGTCTTCTCCTTGCACTTCATAGATGTTCATATCTCCAGGGCTTGCTGTGGTAGGATCACTGGTTTCCAGTGGTGGTATATAGGTCTGAGTTTTGTTGCTAGTATTTTGTGCTGGTCTCTAGGCATCTGGTTGTTTCTGGTGTTAGCAGGTCTAGAGGTTCCTCCAATGAGGTCACTGTCTATATCCCCCATGGGCCAGGCAGGTTGGGAGCAAGTAAAGAGAGCTCCAAGCCAAAGGTTGTTTGCTAGGGTTCCTTAGAAGCCTCCTCAGGATGGTGGACAGTGGTATTAGAGCCTGTACCCAGCTCAGCTCAGCTGGGTTCCCTGTCTGTACCTCAGTTGGATCAGGCAGGAGACAAGTAGGTTGATAGATTTCCAAGCCCAAAGCTGCTAAAGTGCTACAGTCCTTTTCAAGATGGCAGGGCTCTGCCTATCTGTTCTGTGTTTCAGATGGGCTAGGCCAGTAAGCAGCTGGGGAGCTGGAAGATATCCAAGCCTGAAGCTGCTCGGGTGCCCCATAGACCTTCTTAAGATGGCAGCAAATGTGAGTCTTGGCCCATGCCAGACTCAGCTCTGTATCCCTGATGGGTCAGGCTGGTAAACAGCTGGGGTGCTGAGGGGGACCCTCAGAGCCCAAAGCTGCTGGAGTGTTCCACAGGCCTTCTTGAGATGACAGGGCTCTGCTTACCTGCTCTCTGTCCCAATTGGGCTAGGCCAGTAAGCTGCTGGCTGGTGTTGAGAAATCAGAGCCCCAAGCTGCTCACAGCTAATGTGGGGTATAGCCCATGCAGGTCTCTGTTCTCTCTCTTTGCTCTGTGACTAGATGGCCAGGCCAATAAGCTGTAGATGGGCAGAGAGAGAGAGAGAGAGAGCGATCAGACCCAGAAGCTGCTCACAGGGTGGCAGCTAATGTGGAGATCTCTACTCATCCTGTCTGCTCTGTGTTCTAGCTGTATCAGACCAGTAGCAGTCTTCAGGTAGGTAGAGAGCCATCAGAGCCTGAAGCTTCTAGCAGGATAGCAGCTAATGCAGATTGTGGCCCACAGAGGCCTCTGCTGAGCCTGTCTGCTCTGTGTCCTAGCTGCACCAGAGCAGTATGGTTCAGGTGGGTAGGCAGAGATAGACCCAGGCCCAAAGCTGCTCACAGGATGGCAGCTAATGCCGATTGTGGCTAGTGCCTGGATTCAGCTCTGCCTGTATGTCACAGATGGGCCAGGCTGATAAGTGGCTGGGAGACTGAGAGAGATCGGAACCCAGGGCTGCTTGGATGCTCCACAGACCTTTTTGAGATGACAGGGCTCTGCTTATCTGCTCTGTGACCCAGCTGGGCTAGGCCAGTAAGGAACTGGGGGTCTGTGAGGAATCAGAGCCCAAAGCTTCTTGGGTGTCCCACACTCTTTCTCTGGAGGGAACCTAATGTGGATTGTGGCCGGTGCCAGGACTCAACTCTGCCTGTCTGCTCTTTGTCCCAGTTCCGGTAAGCAGCAGACAGTTGATGAGAGCCCAAGGCGGCACGGATGTCTCACAGTCTTTCTCAAGATGGTGGCTAATGTGGGTTTTCCACTGGGATTTTTCTGTGGGTTAGCAGGGTGGCCAGGGATCAGACCCACCCATGCTTCACACAATGTGGATCTCTCTCACCTGGGAATCAGCAGCACTGGTGTTTTGTAGATCTCTGCTTGATCTTGAGGTCGCTGTGCAGTTCTGGTTGTTCTGCTGACCAGAAGTAATGTGTGATTGGTGCTGCCATTTTGAATCACTCCTATTATTATATTGTTATCCCTTAAAGGCCTGTTTTTTTTTCTAATGAGAGACAGAAAGGCGGTGGATCTGGATGGGAGGAACTGGGAGGAGCAGAGAAAGGACAAACCATAATTAGGAGAGAAAAAAACTGTTTTCAATAAATGGAAAAAGTGTAAAGTCATACATGGGGAAGAAAAAGAAGTTGAGAGGGGAATAATGAAACTGGAAGGGGAACATGTGGAGGGCAAGGGAGGAGGACCAACCAAGATGAAGTATGCTTGAAAATGCTACTATAAAACCTTTTACTTTGTACGCTAAATTTTAATTAAAAATATTTTTTCATTCTATAGTTGACTGACTCTATGGATGGAAATCTTACATATATGAGGGCTGACCTTTTATATGCATATACGTGTATATATATTTGGTGAGTATAATTTCCTATCATCTACTGCTAAGTTCTCTCATCTCCACACTTGTGTTGTAGCAGATGCACTCACAACATGCACGCATACACCCTCCCACAGACATGTACAGACACACAAATATAATTTTAATAATCTTTATTTCAAAAAGACCCTCCATCTTGCAAAATCTTTCCCCATTGTCCTCAAAAGCAAGAACTTAATATGCTTTTCTTTTGATTCTCAAAAAAAAAAAAAAAAAAAAAAAAAAAACCCAATAATTTTCTCCCAAGCCTGTTTTGTAAGGAATTGAGATTCTCAATAAAAAATACATGCATCTTTCTTGGAAATGTTACAAGAAAGGATCTAGGAGTCTGTCTCCAAGGCAATCAATATGAAAAAGTCATTTCCATCACCATGAAGCACTGAGAATCTGGCATCCATTCTATCTTAGCCAACCTCCTGCTTCACCCCCCCATCTGAAAATACTGCCTGGGCCCAGAGTTATCGCAGTATTTAGAAACAGAATGAGCAGTGCATGGCTGTCTGTGGCTGACACAGTGTGATGGATGACAGGGAATCAGCCAGACTGCACTTATCATGATGATTCAGTAATGTGACTGAAAGGGGATGCGTTTATTGTTTCTGTTTTACAATAATGTTTATATTAGGAAAAAATGATACATGGACATTATGGAAAATTGGAAAGCGCAAAAATATTAAGAGAAAAGAAAGTGCTGGAAATCTTACTACCAGGAAGTAATCACTCTAACATTATGGCCGACTGCCTTTAGGTTTGCTTCCACTGTTCATGTCATCTACTTTACTCTAGAACGTGGGCAAGCTGTGTCCTGTATGTTATTTTATATGTCGAAGAACATACTGCTGTATTGCTACACCTATCTATTGTTTCTGCCCTGTCACCACTGCAAATAATACTTTGATAAATTTTGCTGCATATAATAATCTGTGTGCTTTCAATTACTTTCATTTCTAGAAGTGAGATTCATGATACAGGTGTTAGGTATTTATTTTTGAGACAAGGTCTTTCTGTGTAGCGCTGGCTCTCCTGGAATTTAGTACTAGGCCAGGCTGATCTCAAACTCACAGATATTCTCCTGCCTCTGCTTCTCAAGTGCTGGGATTAAAGGCAAGTGCCCAATGCCCACTGTAGGCTTTAAGTATTTGAAATTATATGGACACATATTAGCTGAAATTTGCCTTCAAAAGGTTATATGAATGTAAGGGCCATGTCTGGCTTTTGTTTACCTCTTCCTCACAGTGGCCAGACTAATTTCTTTGACACATTAGAGTCTCTCAGTGAAGCACCTATTTAGTCCAGAAACATTTATTACCAAACAGTGAACATAAAGGAAGCGGCCAGAGAGCAGCATGGTACGTGAGTATCCATGTTGTCATCCTCCACGCCATTGGCCGAGAAGACTTCTTACTGATGCAAAGCCTAAGCTGGCTAGAAAGGCCCACTTCAAAATTGGGCTTCTTGCCACTGATGTGGACTGTCAGGCTGTCACTCTGGTAGCCCAGGCATTCCTGGACAGATTGTACCTCCTCTGGGCTTATGGACTGCCACTGTAACTCTTATTTCTACAAAGGTCAGAAAGTCAAGGCTGAACACAGCTCAGCGGTCATTTTCATTTTGTCATTGTTAGCCACTGTTGTCTCCACTGGTTCTTTCAGAAGAAGAAGCATCCTCCTGGACGAAGGATTCGGGATTCAGACTATCTCAGCCAGAACCTTAACATTGTGCAGAAAAGATACTTCCTGGGACCACACCTGACACAATAAACATTGAAACAGGCTGCTCCTGCTGTTGTTGATGATGATGATGATGATGATCATGATGGAGATGATGATCATGATGATGATGATTGATTTTGGTTTTTTGAGACAATGATTCTTTGTGTAGTCCTGACTGCCCTGAAACTCACTCTTGTAGACGAAGCTGTCCTCAAACTCAGAGATCCGCCTGCTTCTGCCTCCCAAGTGCTGCAATTAAAGGCGTGCACCAGCCTGACCTGAAGCTGCCTTCCTTATGGGCAGGCTGCAACAACTGATTGCTATTTTCCACCAATAGTTGTCCTTTGTGCTAGTTACCAACCCTTGATGTCTATGCACCAATTTTTTAGGTCCTCCTGAGGAGATGACTTATTCCAGAAAGTTGCCACAAACCGGCCAGGGGAGATTCCAAACTCTGCCATTGTGCAGTGCTGCGGACCTAAATGCTGCTTTCTCCTTGCCTGAACACCCGCTCTGCAGACACTGGCTTCTCATCTCCCTAGCTCAGTATTTTTATGGAACTCCCGAGTGTTTGAACAAGTGGGTCTTCTGATTCTTTAGAGGGGAGTTCTTTTTGTTTTTGGTTTTGGTTTTTTTGACACAGGGTTTCTCTGTGTAGCCTTGGCTGTCCGAGACTCACTTTGTAGACCAGGCTGGCCTCGAACTCACAGCCATCCTCCTGCCTCTGCCTCCCGAGTGTTGGGATTAAAAGTGTGCACCATCACGCCCGGCCTGGTCTTCTGATTCTTGTGCCCTATCTTGGGATTCTTTTCCTTCTGTTGGGTTGCCATGTCCAACTTCAGTATCATGGGTTTTCCTTTATCTTACTATATTTTATTTTGTGGTTTGGTTGTTATCTCTTAGAAACCAATTTGTCTCTAATGAGAGTCAGAAAGGAATTCGACATGGAAGGTGAAGTGGGTGAGGCAGATGGAGCTGGGAAAGGTAGTGGGACTGGAAACTACAATAAGGATTTAATGTATGAGAAAAAATTTATTTTCAATAAAAGGAAAAATGGGGAAAAAAGAGAAATGATCTAAAGATCAGCCTGAATAGAGGGTATTTTTACATTTTATAGCAATCACTTCCATGAGTGTTTTCATACCATCCCTCCCTATTTTTTTAACTTTTAAAATAACTTAATATTATGTAAATTATTTGGAAATTATAAATGAATTATGGTTTGGCAATGTTCTTAAAATGTGGTGTGGGACAATGTTGCCCCTTATAGGTCCTTAGCATGCCCCACCCAACTGTCAGAGACTGTCCTCTGGGGAACACAGTGACAAGGCATTTGGTCCCAATCCACACTCATCGTTCATTGTTCATGAAACGGATGATCTGGAGCTACTCCAGGAGGATGGAAAGTGGGGAGAGCCATCAGTGCCAAGAAAAACACTGTGAGTCGGGTGTGGTGGCGCACGCCTATAATCCCAGCACTCAGGAGGCGGAGGCAGAGGCAGGTGGATCGCTGTGAGTTCGAGGCCAGCCTGGTCTATAAAGCGGGTCCAGGACAGCCAAGGCTACACAGAGAAACCCTGTCTCAAGAAACAAAAAAAGAAAGAAAGAAAGAAAGAAAGAAAGAAAGAAAGAAAGAAAGAAAACACTGTGAACGAGGCATGAGGCTTGAGTGACAAAGGGGGCAGTGTCACTTTGACTCCTTGCACCTAGGAAGGTGAACGGAAGAATGGTGTCTTCAGGCTGACCACGAGGATAAGACTGTGCTTCTAGGAGAGATGTGGAGGGCTGGCTAGAGGACAGCCAGTGAGAAGGGACAGCAGGGACACCAGCCTGGGCCACAAGAGGAACCAGACCCTGGACCTGAGGAGTGCCTGGGTCAGGTTTTTGCCCATCTCATTCCATCTTGGTTCATACCTGTCTTTTTGACTGAAGACTCATTTTTTTTCTTTTCTTATTTCTCTGTCCCATTTCCTATGGCCCCATCACAAGAGCAAAGCAAGGCTCCCAAAGTAGTCAGGCTATTCTATGAGTCAGCTCAGCAATTATTCTGAAAACAATCTGTGGAGGTTATGTTGGTAGAGGCTCAGCAGAGACTATTAAGCTCCATCTCTGTTCTCAGTGACTGTGGGACTGGGAGAGAGGACATTCATGTGATGACTCTACGATGATGATGATGATGATGACGATGATGATGTCAAGGCAAATGATGACACTAGCACGTGCTGCTTAGGTGTTTCAGGAAGAGCTTCCGTACCAAAGGGGACAGATCAAGGGCATTACATAGAAGACGTGAAACTGATCCATGCCTCAATAAGATGGGTGCACACAAATTCAGAGCATTCTGAGTAGGAAAGTCACGCAGGCCAAGGAGATAGCCTTTGCTAGGGTAAATTGAACTTGGTGGTCTTGAATGAAAATAAACAAACAGCATTTGTAAGCTTCTCTTCTGAGATGAATTGAAGCTGACTCAATAGCCCATTTCTATACATCATCTTGTTGGGGGGGAAATGGATCAGCCTATTCCCAAAACATCACTGCACTATATAGATAGAGCTATCTCAGATAATAAATTGGGAAAATTTAGGAAAGGCAACACCTGTTCTGCATGCCTAAGCACCAAGGCCTATTCAGATATCAATTCCCCTCAATGCTGTGGGTGCTGCAAGATTGAGCTGAAAATGAATTTTGAAGGTTCATTTCTTTCCAGTAAAAGTGTTCATCATGTCTCTCCAGCTTTTGCAATAATTATTTTGGAACATTTTAGAAAAGAAATTGAAAGAGATGGGAAGTAGCAAATGATGACAGAACTGAAGAATTGACCAAAGAGGCAACAAAGCGAGAAGACATCATGAAATTGATTTTATTGTTGAGTCAACAATGTTTTCAGCTAATTTACAAATAAAATTATAAATACTTTTCTTTTAAAATGTATTTTATTAATTTATTCATACTACATCTCAATTGTTATCCCATCCCTTGTATCTTCCCATTCCTCCCTCCCTCCCATTTTCCCTTATTCCCCTCCCCTATAACTGTGACTGAGGGGGACCTCCTCCCCCTGTATATGCTCATAGGGTATCAAGTCTCTTCTAGGTAGCCTTCTTTCCTTCATCTGAGTGCCATCAGGCCTCCCCATCCAGGGGACATGGTCAAATATTGGGCACCAGAGTTCGTGTGAAAGTCAGATCCCACTCTCCACTCAACTATGATGAATGTCCAGTGTTTATTTTGCTTTACATCTATGTAGTCAGAAGATACATTGGGAAACGAAAAGCCTTCCTAACTTTAGGGCCTGAGCAACTCCACAGATGTTCTTTCATTAGATGCTTTATTTTTTTACATTACTCGTGTGTGTGTGTGTGTGTGTGTGTGTGTGTGTGTGTGTGTGTGAACACACACCAGCATGCATATACCACAGCACACTTGTGGAGGTCAGACTCAGTTCTCTCTTTCATCATGTGTGTTCTGGGGATCAAACCCAGGCGGTCAGCCTTGGCAGCAGGAGCCTTTGCCTGACTCAGAACCATTCCGCTGGCCCCAGAAAGTCCCATTGCAGAGCATAAACGGAGGCAGTGACTTCTTCAGTGACTTTCTCCTGACTTAGAATCAATTACTCATCAGAATCCTCAAGTCCTTACATAAATCACTTTGGTCACTTCTCTGAACCTTGTCACAAGTCCCCTCACTCAGCATGGCCCTTTTCTGAATTTTCATTCTATCTCATGGATGTTCAATTGCCAATCCCTTTATCTGGAATAATCTTACGATCATTTTTGTACCTATATTGTCTTTTCTGGCCTCCTTATTTCTTCCATATCTCAGTCAAGTTATCAATTGTTTAGTTTATTAACTTATTATTGTAATTGGGAGTACTTTTGTTGATTTGGTTGTTTGCTTTTTACTGTCTTAGCTTAGATTAGTACACTGAAGGCAAGGACTTGGTCTAGCTTTTGCAGAACTATCTCCTGTCCTTTGGCTAGTGTATGCCATACAGAAAGATCCTTATATTGAACTACATGGATTTACCAACATACAGCCTTTGGTCTACAAATAGCAGGTTCCTATTGCCTGTACGGTTCATGACCACTTAGTGTATGAATGAATTAATGTACAGAAATTTTGAGTTGCTACCACTAGGGGGCAGAAGATAGTTATAGTTATAGTTATTTATATGCTGTTAGAATTTGCTCTTGATTTCACTTGATCACTTTTTATTCTAAATTGTTCTCAGACATACTATTGAAATTCTCTAATTATAAATTGTCCTTCATGAAAACGTCCTTTATTAAAATAGGTAATCTGGGTCAGTTAAATGAAAATTTTAATGACAACATTTCTTCAAGGAAATTTAATAAAAGAGTAAATTTTATTTGCATTAAATTTTACTGAACCAGCCTAGCACTCAGGAGGCAGAGACAGGTGGATTGCTGTGAGTTCAAGGCCAGCCTGGTCTACAAAGCGAGTCTAAGACAGCCAAGGCTACAGAGAAACCCTATGTCGGGGAAAAAAAACCCAAAAAAACAAAAAAACAAAACAAAACAAAAAATTTACTGAGCTATAATTTAGACGTATAAAATTTGCCCACTTTATAATGTCATGAGTTTTGATATTTCCATGGCAACACAAAGGCCTTTCTTGCCTTTCCACAGCCAGTTCCTCAGAGCATGCTCTCTCAGGCAACTACTGCCTCCCTAGCTATCATAAAGGTTTGTTTCTTACACAGCTCTCCATTTCAGCATATTGCCTGAGATTTCGTGTGTCTCCTCACTTTCACTTTGCACAAGTGTTTCTGAGATTGACCTACATTGTCAATCCATAGTTTCTTCCCAGTAGTTTTACTCCTTCATAGCCTTTGGTGGCTGGCACCTCATGGGCTTTCTCAGGCTGCTCAGAAGACAAGTGACTTCTTTGGAGGTGAGTTTGATGGCACCAGAGCACACTGACCGAAAGAGCCAGCCTTGGTGGCAGAGCCAGTTGAAAGCAATACTAGATGTGCTATTCGCCTACTAAGGAAGTTTTGGTACCAGTTGGCATAGCTCGCCCTGCTTTCCCAATTACAGCTGGGATGGGCAGACTGCCTGACTCGAAGTTGCTTGAGGGATAGATTGGTTAAGACCATGAAATAAGCCAGGTGGTGGTAACACTTGTGAGTTTGAGGCCACACTGGTCTACAGAGAGTTGCAGGACAGTCAAGCTACATAGAGAAATCTTGTCTTGAAAAACCAAAACCATGATATGTTAATATCTCTGATGTTAACAGCACCTTGCCTGGGCTTTTTGGCACCATGGAGGAACTGCCTCTCCAACACTTTTGTTTCTTTCCCATTTCCTTTTCAGCTCCTGTTCAACTCAGATTCTTGGCCACTGTAGCTTTGTGTTTAGCATCCGAGGTTTGTGTTGGAATCACCCAGGATCCAAATGGTGTGGGTAACCTCACCCATCCACCTTTGCTGCCTGCAGCCATCCAGCCTATCCCTTGGGCTGAGTCCACTTAAGTCATGAAGTTAGCTATCGTTGGCAGATGTGTTATAGTCCTGGCTTTTTCCAACATCCTGGGAGTGCCATGGCAACCTAGGCTTTACCTTCCACACAGTGGGAGGGCCTCAGAACCTCTTTCTAGGAACCCAACCCTGCTTTACATATCCTAGCCTTAGCCAGCTTCTGGAACCTTGGCAAAGCCTCACCATTGTGCGCTTTGTGTCTATAAAACTAGAACTACATGGATGCTGCTGCCAAGTTCTGCTGCCAGCTCAAGATGTTGCTCAGTCCCCTTGGAGCACACTTGTATCGGTCCCTGTCTGACTCTCAGGGTGACCTAAGGAGGCCCCTTCTCTAGGCTGTTGGTAGGCTCTTTCTTTTCAGATAGATTTTCGCCCTACAGGCTGGAGTTCTCGGCGCATGTTTCCTAGTATCTCAGTGCAGGGCACACATGTTCTCTTTAATGGGGCTAATCTCTAACAATTACAACTGCTTTCTCCATATATTCCTTGTTTGATTGATAGGTTGATTTCCTTATTCTGTTAATAAGTGCATAGTAACAAAAATGTCTTTCATATCTGTTTGCGAAGAATAGATTCTTTTACCATCTTAAAGAGTGGGAATCTAGGTATGACAGGTTATTGTGTATGAAAGATTTATTTATTCATGTGAAATGTTCAATAATTAGAAAAAGTAGATTTACATGAAGTTATATCACAATTAATCATTTTTGTTTATAGACAGTTTAAGGAAACCTTACAATTGGTTTCTCTCATGAGCCTCATGAATATTTTCCAACTCCTTTGCCCTGGATTTCCTGCCTGATAATTATCTTTTTCAATAAGATAAGACACAGTAAACAATAAATATTTACTGGAGTGTTTATTTTTAAAAGTTTGCACACTATTTCTAGTAAACCTGAAATATTGTTGAATATTTATTAATTCCTATAGGGCTTTTCTACCCCTGCTAACTCTCCAGTAATTGATAGAGACCTGTATTTATTTAACAAGCTTAAGCATCATAACCGGGCAGGCAAGATTTATGCTAATTTTCTAGGCTAGTCTACTTCCCAGACACAGGCCCTGAGTAACTTGCCAATATTAGCTCTGTCAGGGCTGGATCTGCTCCATCAGGCCACACATTTTCTTCTCTCCTTTATCCTCTGGCCTCCTAGTCCTTATCTGAGACACCACGCCTGAGGACCAAAGTTTTAGGCTGTTCAGCCTTCTTTTTATTAACCAATCAGATATAATTGGGGAGCAACATTTACATAACATTGTTTGATATCTGGACTGTGTTAAAACTGATTAATAAGGAAACCAGGGAAAACGTATTTAGGGAACAGAGCTATACTGACATTGAAGACAATATCTTCTGCCTCTGTCTCCTGAGTGCAGAAGTTACAGATTTAGACCAACCTTCTGCCTCCTCACACATCGCCTTGCCACCTGAGGCAATTGGGTGAGCTGGACCTGTGCCTTATTTGGGCAGCACAGTAGGGCTGGCCCTGGTTGAGGAGATGCAATTGAGCCAGCCTCAAGGGTGAGAGCTCAGGAAAGCTGGCCCTGCAATTCACCATTTGTCTGTTGTAAGGTGGCATGGGTGCGGGGGTGAGGCCTTCCCACTTGCCACCTACAATAGCAGCTGGGAGAGCCAGAGACCTAGCCCTGCCGCTTCATGGCTGTAGCACTCAGGAGAGCAGGCCTTGCACCTCAGCCCGGGCAACACAGTGGAGCTGGTCCTGATGTCAAAGGCACAGGCCTAAGAGTGTGAGAGCTGGCCCACCCCCCTCACAGGCTGCAGCACTTGGAAGAATGGGCCCCCCTGGACCTTGACAGAGCAGCACAGTAGAGCTTGCTCTGGAGGCACAGGTAGGAGTGAGCCACCTGCATGGCATGAGAGCAGAGAGTTGACCCTGCCTCCTAATGATAGAGGCTTTGGGTGGCCTGGCTGGAGCCATTCTGGAGTGCTTGCCTTGGTGGGTGGATAAATGGGAGCAGGTAGGCTGACCAGCTCAGATACTATCCAGGCCCAGATCCAGGATTCTGAATTGGCCCACCCTATATTATCTTTGAAAGGTTGGTATGTGTGAAAAGGCCAGTTATGCTCATCCAAAGCTGCAGGATCTCCACAGCACAGGGCAACAACAGGATCAACCCGGAGGCATCCTGGTGAGGATCCAATATTGATGGAGCACCAAAGCTAATGACTTATTGCAATGAACAATTTGCCAGTGAAGATGTGTAGTCAGGGGGATAAGCGGTAGGAAACACTGTGACATACTACAGCTTCCATGATGAGATGTTTCCTATGCTGGTGGTTGTTGGGGTGTGTGTGTGTGTGTGTGTGTGTGTGTGTGTGTGTGTGTGTGTGTG
>OU015757.1:51779933-51833178 GCA_907169655.1 Acomys percivali
TGTGTGTGTGTGTGTGTGTGTGTGTGTGTGTGTGTGTGTGTGTGTGTTTTATTTTGGGTGGGAGGCTTTAAGGGCAAAAGGCAGATATGAGGAGACAGGAAGATGAGCTGGACTGGGATTCATGATGTGAAACTCAAAAAGAATCAATAAAAAGTAAATAAAAAAATGGAAATATAAAATTTGTCTGATAAATAAAAAAAAAATAAATAAAAATAAAATAAAATAAAATAAATAAAAAATAAACTTAAAAAAAAATAAATAAAATAAAATAAAATAAAATTTGTCTGTTTCCACTAAGAAAGCAGGCTGCTTTAATGCAATTGTGTTATGTGTGTTCACAATAATTGTTCATGTCATGTAACTACTTGTGTGTCATTTTGCATGTTGGTCCATTGGCCTGTGTTTATATGTTGACACTCATGCTCACTGTATCAACTCCACTCTAGACAAAGTGCAAACACAAAATTTTAAAATCACCTTCTTTTTCTTTTGGTTTTACTTTCACAAGTAAAGTGTCCTTTCATCTGTATGGTTTGAAGGCACAGGGAAGCTCTTGTGAATGCTATTAAAATATAGACCCACAGCCAAACATTAGTCGGAGCTCAGGGACTCTTATAGAACAGGGGGAGGAAGGATTGAAAGAGCCAGAGAGGTCAAAAACAGCACAAGAAAACCTACAAAATCAACTAGGCTGCACCCATAGGGGCACACAGAGACAGAGCCACCAACTAGAGAGCGTCCATGGGAACGATCCAACCCCCCACCACCATGTATGTAACTTGTACAGCTTGGTCCTCATGTGAGACATCTAACAGAAGGAGTAGGGGCTGTCTCCTAAGTGGACAGTCTTGTCTAGTCTCAATAGAAGATGTGCCCAGTCCTACTTGATATGCCCAGGAGGGTTGATATCCGTGGGAGGTCTCCCCTTCTCTGGGAAGAAAGGGAGAGAATATGGGGGAAGGAGAAGGGAGGTGAAAGGGAGGCAGGCACTGGGAGGACAGGAGGGAGGGGAAATTGAGATCAGGATGTAAAAATAATTTAATGAATGAATGAATGAATGAATGGATGGATGGATGAAAGAAAAACCCTCTTTTGGGGGCTGGAGAGATGGTTCACATTTAAGAGCTGCTCTTCCAGAGGTCCTGAATTCAATCCCAGCAAGCACATGGTGGCTCACAACTCTATATAATGGGATCTGGTGCCCTCTTCTGGCATGAAAGCAAACGTGCAGATAGAGCACTCATACGTTAAAAAATACATACATAACTATATATTTTTTAAGCCTCTATCTTAAGCCGGGCAATGGTGGCACACGCCTTTAATCCCAGCACTTGGGAGGCAGAGGCAGGCAGATCTCTGTGAGTTTGAGGCCAGCCTGGTCTACAAAGTGAGTCCAGGACAGCCAAGGCTAGACAGAGAAACCCTGTCTAGAAAAACAAACAAACAAAAACAAAAAAAACAAAAAACAAAAAACAAAACCTCTGTCTTAGGGATAGGCAAGATAGCGGTGCTGACCATGCATGGTGTCTAATCAGCAGGATGGAGCCTAGGGACCAGGTTGGGAGCTACAGACCACAAGACATGGGGAGTCTTAGGTGAGAGGGTCCACAGAACTCAAGTCCAAGTGGATTAAAGACCTCAACATAAAACCAGGGACATTAAATCGGTTAGAAGAAAAAGTGGGGAAAAGCCTGGAACACATTGGCATCAGAGACAACTTCCTGAACAGAACACCAACAGCCCAGGCCTAAGGTCAACAATTAATAAATGGGACCTCATAAAACTGAGAAGCTTCTGTAAGGCAGGAGATGCTGTCAACAGAACAAAGTGACAGCCTACAAACTGGGAAAAGATCTTCACCAACCCTACATCTGACAAAGGTCTAATATCCAAAATATATAAAGAACACAAGACATTAAACACCACCAAACCAAATAACCCAATTAAGAAATGGGGTTAGAGATAAACAGAGAATTCTCAACAGAGGAATATTGAATGGCTGAGAAACACTTAAAGAAATGCTCAGCATCCTTAGTCATCAGAGAAATACAAATCAAAACAATTCTGAGATTCCATTTTACATGCATCAGAATGGCTAAGATCAAAAACTCAAGTGACTGCACATGATGATGAGGATGTGGAGAAAGGGGAAAACCTCTTCATTGCTGGTGCGAATGCAAACTTGCACAACCACTTTGGAAATGATTCTGATGCTTTCTCAGAAAATTTAGAATAGGGCTACCTCAAGACCCAGCTATTCCACTCATTGGAATATACCCAAAACATGCCCCACCACACAACAAGGACATTTACTTAACTATGTTCATAGCAGCCTTATTCATAATAGCCAGAATCTGGAAACAATCTAGATATCCCTCAGTCAAAGAGTGGATAAAGAAACTGTGGTACATTTACACTATGGAAAACTACTCAGCTATTAAAAACAAGAAAATCTTGACATGTTCAGGCAAATGGATGGAACTATAGATGATCATCCTGAGTTATTTAACGCAGACCCAGAAACATACACATGGTATATGCTCACTTATAATTGGATACTAGGCCACCATGGATGTCCTCTGAGAGTCTTCACTCAGGGGGGGGATTGGGACAGATACTGGGACTTGCTATTCAGACTCCAGGTGAGAAAGGTATGGAAGAATGGGGAAATAGAAGGACCCAGAGGGTCCTGGAACCCTACAAGAAGACCATCAAGGCTGGTGGATATGAACCCAGTGGGACCTGCACAAACTACTGTACCAACCAAGGACAATGCATACAATAAACCTAGACCCCCCTATTCATATCTAGCCAATGGATAGTGCAGTCTCCACAGTTGTGTTGAGAGCAGGGACTGACTCAGACATGAACTAGAAGAAGAGGAAGCTCATAGAATGGGAGGGAATCTTTGTAAGTTATAACTCAAAAAACAGACTCAAAAAATCAAAACAAGCAAGCAAGCAACCAAGCAAAGCCAACTAAGCAACTCACAAAATGGGCCTGGAAACTGAACAGAGAGTTCTCAAAAGAAGAAAAATAATTGTCAAGAGGTATCTCAAAAAATGGTCATCATTCTTAGTAGCCAATGACATGCAAAACAAACAACTAAGATTTCATCTTACATCAGTCAGAATGGCAAAAAAAAAAAAAAAAAAAATCAACAAAACATGTGACAACAAATGCTAGAGGGAGTGTGAGGGAAAGCAAACCCTATTCACTGTTGGTGGAACTGCAAACTGGTGCAGCCTCTATGGAAACCAGTATAAAGAATTTTTTTAAAGCCAAAAATAAATCTACTATAGCACCCAGTTATACTGCTCCTTAGCATATGCCTGAAGGTCTCAATGTCCTATTCCACAGATGTGTTCAGCCATGTTCACGGCTGCTCTGTTCACAATAGGTAGGAAATGGAGACAACCTAAATGTTCTTCAACTGACAAGTGGATAATGAAAATGTGGTACATATTAACTCTAGAGTACTATTCATCTGCAGACAAATGAAACTTGCATTTTGCAGGTGAATGAATGGAACTAGAAACAATCATATTGAGTGAGGTGACCCAGGCCCAGAAAGACAAAAGTCTCCTAACTGAGACTCCTAGCTACAATTTTTCAGATGAGAATACATATCCTAGAGTAACTGCAGGAACCAGAAAAGTAAGAAAGGGACCATTGCCAGGGGGGAGGAGCCATAGAAAGGGCACCACTAGGATGTAAGTGATCTATCTCATCAGGGAAAGAGGGGAAAGGGAGACTAGATTGGGGAGAAGGAGGGAGATGAATACAAAAGTAGAGAGGGGGTAAAATAAAGATATCTGAAAAAGTCATAAGGAATCAATTATCAACCGAAAAAACTGTATAATATATGCAAGTCTGTGTACAAATACAGTTGAAATGAAAATTTCTGATCTGGACTGACAATACCCCCCTGTAAGACCCAAAGACTGCCTAAAACAAAACAAAACAAAACAAAACAAAACCCAACACCAGACCCAGGAATCCCTCTTTTTAGCTGTTGGTCAGGGCTGTACAAGACATGCCTGAAACGTTACAGCTTTTTGCTGTTGCCCTTAGTTGCCCCAGAGGTGGAAAGTGGGAGGTCCTTATTGAGGAAGATACCACACACTTTATACACAGGTTCAGCCATTCCTGAGCTGGAACTGACCTGAAAGTCTCCTTCCTGAGGACTAGCTCTCATGATTCCAGAAGGAGCCCTGCAAGCTTCCAAGTGAGGGGAACAACCGACAGTCCTCCCCAGCTATGATGCCTTTGAAGCACAAAAAGGATCATAAGGGTGCAGTAGTGGTACACACGCCTTGGTGGTAACCAACAGCACTCAAACCGAACGGAAGACTCATTCAGTAGGGGAGAAACCAGGCCTGATACTGGAAACCTAGTCAACTTCTCAAGGCCAATGAAGTCCTGCTTCTTGGAGGAGACCCTACAACCCACACTTTACTAAACTGGCATGATCCTTAGCTCCATTCTAAATATTTGTCCTTACACTCACAGATAGCCCTCATCCTCGTCAAGGAAACTTCTCTTTGTGGAAAATAAGGGCCATTACAGAAAACCACAAGGAATCAAAATACAGAGTTGTGGAGACAAGTCCCAAGAGATATGCCTATAAAATGGCTCCCATACCTAAGGCTCAGAAAACACTGTGGAAGAGGGAATAGAAAGATTGTAAGAGCCATAGGATCAGGGAGTTTGCTGTGAGATTATGTCTTCTAGGGATGTCAGAGGCTACACCCTTAAAGTCTCACATGACTGCCTAAGCGGAACATAAGCTGAATAAGGACAGCAACAGCGGACATGATCAAGTGTGCAGGGGAAAACCCTGGAGACTTCAAGCCTGCTTTATGCAGGCAACTAAGGAATGCTGACAATGGGATAAACATTCCTCCCCAGGGAGCATCAGTCCATGTCCGAAAATATCAAATGGTCAGGTTTGAAAACATACACACAAGTAACATTACACAGACTGAGAAGGTTTATTTATGTATTCTGGAAAATATATGTATATTTATATACACATATGTACGTAACAACAATTAATGAAAAAAGAGGACATAAAAAGGGAGGTATATAGAAGATTTCAAAGGAGAAAGATTAAGAGGGGTTATATAGTTATTGTATTAAAAAAGCAAAATAAATAATTTTTAAAGTGTTAAATATCCATAACTGTGTGGGTTTACCTCTGGGTAAGAGTAATGAAGTTATATCATTTTCTGGTAAATGGATGCAACCAGTAATAATCATATTAAGTGAATTTTAATCAGTATCAGAAGGACAAATATCACATTTTTTGTTCTTAAACTTTATATAGATACATAAAATCATGCATGTATATGTGACATGAAAGTGTACAAGAGAAAGGAAACAAATGACAGGGTGAGGCAGAGCATGTACCAGGGAACATGCTCAAAGTACATTGTATACTACATGAAAATGCCCTCATGTAACCAGCACCACGTGTAATGAATATACATCATTTCTGAAAGGGAGGCTCATGAATATATCTTATTTTGGAAGGAATCATCAAGACAATTAAGATTTTCCCATCGCCCCCACTCTAGGTTGGGACTTGAGTTGGGGCATCACTCAACTCATCAGAGAAGCTTCTTCTCACAGCAGATGGTAGTTAACACAGAGACATGCTGAACAATCTCCAGAGTGAGAGACTTTGGAGCACTCGGCCCTAAATGAGATGCTCTAATCCAACCCTCTTCTAGAGGCTCAGAGATCCATGTGGAAGAGAAGGAAGAAAGACTGTAAGATCGAGAAGTGGTGGAGGACACCAAGGAAACAACATCTTCCAGACACAACAGGACATACACATATGAACTCACAGAGACTGACGAAGTGCACAAGACCCGCACAGATTTAAACCAGACAAAATCCCAGCACTGAGAAGAAGGGGAAGTCAACACAACACCCAACACCTAACCAAAAAGCTATTTGCAATTGATGGCTGCTGGGAGAGAGAACATGAGTTTCTAGAATGGAGTGTTACTGCATGTACCAGCAACCCACCAGTGCAGACCAATACCCAAGAGCTGCTGGACAACACAAAATGGACTCCATGGGTTTTTTCCCTATGGCTTTTCTTTTTTTTTTTCCTTCTTTCTTTCTTCCTTCCTTCTTTCCTTCCTTCCTTCTTCTCTTTCTTTCTTTTGTCTCATTGGATTAGTTTTTGAGAAAGAGAGAGAGACAGACAAAGGAGGTGGATTGGGACGTGGGGAGGATCTGGGAGGAGGAAGAGAGTAGAAATAATATGCTCAAAATATACTATATGAATAAATAACTACATAAACAAAGTCCATATTCTATTCCTTTTCTGTTGGGATACAGTGCAAAAATGGAGTTGTGTGAGATTTCTGAGTGCTCAAGGGAAAATTCCAAGAAAACAAGACAGGAGTCTTGTGACCTCAGTTTCTTTAGGCCATGGAATTGTTGGAATGTTTTCGTGCTCCTCCCAGGTGTAGCAGATAGGAGTGAGTTACTTCAGCTGTTTTTATGCATATGCCTCTATGGAAAAAACATCTTTATTCCACATGTAACTCGTCCTTGTAAGAGCCAGAAGTGGTGGATGACATCAAGAATCTTTACTCAGGTGACTTTTCTCAGCCCTCAGAGTATACATTGTCTGAGTCTTTGAATAAAATTGACTATTCCATAAGACTTTAGTCTACCTTATTTTTAGGTCTCACTCTCTCAGGTTCATGCCACCAACTAGAGCAAGTAAACACTTTTCTCTAATATGCTTCCAATATTTCTAGTCTAGAGGACTCTTCTTAAATTATTTTATTATGTTAAGTTGTGTGTGTGTGTGTGTGTGTGTGTGTATGTGTGTGTGTGTGTGTGTGCCTGCCTGTAGGGAGTGGGGTGGGAGTATATGCACAGGAATTCAGGTACCCTCAGAGGTAGAGGTGTCAGATATCCTGGAACTAGAGTTACAGGTGGTTGTGAACTGCATAGGTTCTGGGACTTGAACTCAGGTCCGTCTGGAAGAGCAGCAAGTACGCCTAAGCACTGCGCCATCTCTCCTGCCCCCATTAACATGGTTGCTCTGCAATGTCCATCTTCTTTTATAGTCACATAATCTATTCTTACCCCCAGAAGATAGCCATTCAGACTACACCCCAACTTCTTTACACATGCAGAGTAAGTTTGGGCTTTGCTAAGATTTAAATTCAAATTCCATGATGTTTTCATAATTCCATCATTCAATCTTCCTAAAGCGTAGGTTTCATCTTCTGAGACATTTCTATTCTACTGGGTTTTTGTTTGTTTGGGTTGGGTTTTTTTTTTTTTTCCGTTGTTGTTTTGTTTTTTCTCAGTGACCTAGGGCTACAATTCAGTGGTACAGTATTTGCTTGGCATGTGTGAGATACTGGGTTAATTCCCAGTGCTGGGGTGAAGGAGAGAAAAAAAAAAAAATCCCACTACATGCCTAGCTCTGATGCTGACCTGATTGGGATGATAAGAGAATGAAGGATGCATAGAAAAGCTGGGATCAGCTCGGTAGTGCGCTGTGATGGAAACACCAGCAATCTGAGAATTCAGCGCGTTTTATATATACTGCTGACCTTGGAGGTGGGTTTATAGTGTATGGCTCAACTAAAAAGTGGGGTTTTACATACAACTGGATGGGAAGAAACGTGGGCTGGTTCATCTAGGTAGGAGGTTTCTGTCGGGGAGCAGTTTCAGGTTGCGGTCAGCAGATGTTGTGCTTGACAGTTTCTGCATATGATATTTTATCATTGTTCAGAAGCCTGACCCAGGCAAGGCTTTCCCATTCCTGTGGGTCTGGACTATGGGGCCCTTGATATGGCCGTGCTCTTGTCAGCAACACATGTTCACTCAGGACTTCATTCCCCACAGGCATAGTATTTCCTTTGCCTTTATGATTTTCTCATTTTCGTTGTGGTTGTTTTGAGATAGGGTCTCACTATGTAGCCCAGGCTGGCATTGAACTCAGCAGTCTTCCTGCCTCTCTCTCGAGTACTGAACTTACAGGCATGAACTACCAGGCTGTCTCACTCGCTTTTATGCTACATATTTTTTTACTGGCATTTCTTTATTGAAAAAGAATTATGAAACTAAGTTAGCAGAATAAACCATTAATATGTTAGATAATTAGGATAAAGGATGGAGGTAATTTTAGAGTTCTAGTTTGATGAAAGGGACTCACCTACGTGATCAGACTAGGCAGTAAGGTGTTCTAAATTGCTATCTATTCAGATTTAATTTTCGAAAATTATGATCATGGGTTATTCATCATCCAAATAATGACAGATTGCCTTCCTCTCTAGTCAACCATATTACTTCGTTTTCCATGAAATGAATTTTAATGTAATTCAGGGCAGCTTTATTCTCAGAGGCTTAGCAATACCTCTTCTTATGAGAGCCAAAACCCCCACCAGAACTCTCATCTTTATTATAAATTCCAAACCATCAGTAACAATTAATTGGTAAGGTTCTGGGTCTTTGTCTTTAGAGACAAAGTACTTGTCTAACATGTAAGAGGCACTGAGTTCAATGCGAAATCAAACAAGCAAAACATCAACAGAAGTTTAGAAGAGGAAAACACGTATGTGTATTTTAAACTATTCTATGATCATTAAAAAGACAAAATAATATCCTTTGCACAGATAAGACCGATTGTTTTTTGTTGGTGGTTTGGTTTGGTTTGGTTTAGTTTGTTCAAGACAGAGTTTCTCTGTGTAGCGTTGGCTGTCCTGGACTTGCTTTGTAAACCAGGCTGGCCTCAAACTCACAGAGATTCTCCACCCCTGCCTGAGTGCTGGGATTGCAGGCATGCACCACTGCACCTGGCTTGAATTAGGTATCTTAAATATGTGTTGTTAAAACAGGAGAAAATCAGCCGGGCGGTGGTGGCACACGTCTTTAATCCCAGCACTCGGGAGGCAGAGGCAGGTGGATCACTGTGAGTTCGAAGCCAGCCTGGTCTACAAAGGGAGTCCAGGACAGCCAAGGCTACACAGAGAAACCCTGTCTCAAAAACAAACAAACAAAAAAAGAACAAAACCAGGAGAAAATCTTTGCCCCTGAAAGGTGAGGAGACATGTTAATCATTATTGACTGATAAAGTTTTTCTTCCAAGAGGCATTTTCTTCTTAAGGCAGAAGTGAATACCTGGAACCACTCAGGAGTCTTCTGAATGTCAGGCAAGCTGTACCACTAAGCTGAGCATCCATCAAGGATGATTTGAAATAAAAATATGCAGTTGTTTTTGCCTGAGCCTTGTTGAATGGTTCCCAGCACCTTGCAGCACCCAAGGCAGACTGTTAGGACAGGAGATGCAGAAGTGACGAGCATGAGGACGCCTCCTCTTGGGAGTTTACAGTCCAAGGGATGAGATACAATAGCTATGCAACACCAACTTCTTCACTGAGGTTCTATCATGTGTCAGACATCATTCTAGGAATGTTGAATATAGCAAAACCTGAAACTAGTGAGAGTTTTCTACCTTTGGTTGATTAATGTCTACCTGTGGTTAAGTGCTACAGAGGGCAATGCAGGCTGTCTAGGGACTCTACCCAACACACATCCATAGCTAGTCTAAAAACTTCTCAAATGCCTTTAAAATGGGCTGGGAAATAGACTCTTGCATGTTTCTTCAGTGTGAGTCCAGATTACTATATTAGAAAGCCCGAGATTGATGAGCGAAGTATTTATTTTTTTGGGTGATAACTCTGAACTTTGTACTTACATGTAAGGTGTAACCTACAGACAGACAAGGTCCATGTGGCCACTTAAAAGTGTCTCTACCTAGAGAGTCATGTGAGAACATGTCAATACTGTACACGTGTGAGTTGACTTAGGGAGACATCTGTGATTCAATGAGAGTTCACTGCATTGACATTATCAACTGCAGGTATGCGTCCATAGGTCAAATTTTAGAGTAGAGGCTGAACTTCTTATGCTATTTTTTTGTTTTGTTTTGTTTTTTGAAGGACTGCCTGTGTACCTTGATTGTTCTGACTGTCTTCTGTGCTTGCAGATAAGAAAACACTTTTATTTTGTGTAAGTGGAATGTATGCCTCATATTCTATCCTCTTAAACAGACTATCAAAATCCAGCGAATGTGTAGTTTAAGTTTCTATAACTTTTGCATTGAACTCCTTGCCTTTTGCATGTTAGGCAAGCCTTTACCCCTGAGATATATCCTACCCTTACCAATTAATAGGCTTCACAAATTGTGCATCATATGTATGTACATAGTAATTTATGGTAACAAGCAGAATTTAAATAACTTTTACATATTTCCCAATTTGGGTCTGTATTCTCTGGCTATTTATTCTATTTGGGCTATAGAACAAAGAGAACTCCAACTGTGGCTCACCAGAGAACAGGAAAGAGGCAGAATAGAAAACAAGGAGAAACTAAGGTGTGAGAGGAAGATGGAAGTCTCTACCTTAGAATCTAGTTTGTGTTTCCCGCTGAACACAAGAACTTTCAACACAAGTGATAAAACCAGGATCGCCTGAAGACATGATGTTCATTTCCCTGGACACCTCAAACAAGGACATAGAAAGAAAATAAACTGGGGCTGGAGAGATGACTCAGAGGTTAAGCACACTGTCTGCTCTTCCAAAGGTCCTGAGTTCAGTTCCCAGCAACCACATGGTGGCTCACAACCATCTATAATGTGATCTGATGCCCTCTTCTGGTGTGCAGGTGTACATGCAGGCAGAGCACTCTGTACATAATAAACGAATTTAAAAATAAAATAAAATATGTACTTAGAACAAATAAACTAAGCTGACTTAGAGTCAGGATGTCTGTGACCTGGAATTTAACTATATTATACTCTCTCTACCCCAAAATCTAAACAATAAGCTTCCTAAGCAACCTTATAATTTCATTAAAGGAACTCTTAAAGAGAAGTAAAATAGCTCACACAGTTTCACTTCATTGTTAACCTTTAATTTTAACATTTGCTTAATGGTTAAACATACACATTTATTTTAAAGACACCTAAGCAAGATTCCCTTTTGAGAGGTCTGCTGAAGTTATTTTTTATAAAACAGTATTTGTATCTCTTAGCTTATTTCTTAACCTGGCCATCACAAAAATAATTGAGACTCTTTTATAATACATGGCTTCACAAGACAATCTGAGCCCACAGAGGTCCACACAGATGTCCTAGGGCTACCCTTTTTTCTTAAGTCCCCCTTTCTCAATGCCCATTGCTTTTGCCTTGGGAGGTAAATCTTTGTTCTTAAATCTGAAGTGTGTACTATCACTAATCCTTACTTTATAATACTCCATAACTTTGCTTCCCTCTGACTCATCCAAAATTTCTTCTCTGTGATTCTTCTCTGAGTGGAAGTCAGTAAGTGATGAACCCCTTGGGCTACTGGAGCCACTGCTGGCTTTGTTTTGCCTCCACCACTGATGAGAGCAGCCCCATGTCTACAGGGAACATGCAGATGTCTTCACAGATATCCTGAGGGAAACTGGAGGCTAATTGTAACCAACAGTCTCTGCCCGTCTTCCTGTCTATCTGGGCCACTGCAATAAAAAATAACATACACTAGGTAGCCTATAAACTTTAGACACTCATTTCCCACACTTCTGAGGGCTGGGAGGTCTAAGATTAAAACACGAACAGATTTGGTGCCTAGTGTCCTATCCTTCCTCATAACAGCTATTTTTCTACTCCAGCATCATGTGGCAGCAGGGACAAGGTGTTCCTCTTGGATCTCTTCTATAAGGACACTAACCATTCATTTAGGCTCTGTGTCTTGTCCTAACCAATTTCTCAAGGCCCTACTTCAAGCATCTTCTTGGTTAAGTTTTTCAAATATGTGCTTAAGAGACAGCAAATATTCAGACCACAGGACCATGATCACTTCTCACGTGGGGCATAAATTTGGTATGTGGTGGAAACATTTGTTTGAGTTCTTCTAGAGTGAATATTCAGGAAGGAACTATGAGCAGAAATTTTAAGGTAATCTAAGAAATCACAAATGTGAAATTGGAAGGAGGAGACAGGGAAAGGGTGCATGGAGGACAGTTGGGCTGGTTGTCGCTGTGAGTGACCAGGCTTCTTCCATGATAGTGTAGAACTGCCTATACAATGCACAGACAGGAATCCTGGGCCGCTGAGACTACTCCCTCATTGGTTGGCTCTTGTTTTCAAAGGTGTCAACGCCCACATAACCTGGGGCTAACTCCCAGACTTCAGAAAAAGCCTTACACAGAAAAGTGAGAGACGCCAAGGCATGTGCATGAGGTAGGGCAGTCCCTTTGTGTGGACTTGTCCAACACAATTGTGATTAAAACCTGATGACTTCTCGGTTGTGTCACAAGGCAGCAAAAGCATATGATGCAGCAGGATAGTATCTACGTGTCTCTTTTCTGAGGCCTGGAATGTCCTGCTTCTTATTAATGGGACACAGAACACAAACGTCCTATATTTTTAGAAGCCCTGTTTAATGGATGCGGCATTTGAGAATGTGCTAACAAATGGAGAGAGAGAGACTAAGTTTTCTTTAAAAAATATTTTATTTAATTTTAACTTTTGTGCATTGGTGTGAGTGTGTCAGATCTTGGCGTTATAGACAGTTGTGAGCTGTCATGTGGGTGCTGGGAATTGAACCTGGGTCCTTTGGAAGAGCAGGCAGTGCTCTTCACCATTGAGCCATCTCTCCAGCTCTGAGGCTAACTTTTTAAAACTCACTTTTAGAAGTCCTGTTTAATGGATGGGGCATTTGAGGATGTGCTTACAAATGGAGAGAAAGACTAACATTTTAAACTCCAAGATGAATATAAAAGACACTGAAAGGACCAGTTTGACTATGAATATTCTGATTGTTCTGTGGATAGTCTCTCTGGCTCTTAGAGAGAGATGACCCCTAAGAAAACTAGAATGGGCCTGCCTTGAACTCACAGAGATCCACATACCTCTGCCTCCTGAGTGCTGGGATTAAAAGTGTGTGCTACCACCACCCAGCAAGGCTATGTTGTTTGTTTGTTTTTTCTTTTTTCTTTCAGACAAGATCTCAAATTTGTGATCCTCCTGCTCTGGCTTTCCAGTGTTCTCTCTCTGTCTTACTCTTTCTCCCTCTCTTCCTCCTGACTCAATCTGGATTTGTATAGAAACCTTTGATCATCAAAAATGACAACAAAACAAAACAAAACAAAACAAAACCTGAACAAATAGATGTGAAGTTTTCAAATAAAAGTATTCCCAGTGAGCAAGGGAACTATACCCTGTAAGATATCTGAATTTCAAAACTAAGGAGCTTTGAAAAAACTGTGAGTTACTACAACCCTATCTCAAAGTCCCTATTAACGGTGCACACTTTCTTCTAGTGCTTTACCATCAGCTCTACATAGTGACAGTTTAAAATGGAAAACTGTGGGCTGGGGTGATGGCTCATAGGTGAAGTGCTTGCTGAAAATAAAAAGGGGTGAGGATTGGAGTTCTGATTTCCCAGGACACCTGTCAATGCTGGGAGGGCCTGGGAGCCTGCTGAGAGCTCAGTGTTCAAAAGGCTGAGAAAAGTGGGTTCTCCAGAGCAAACTACCCACATAGACTAGCTTTATCAGTGAGATCCAGATCCAACTCAGCAAACCTGCCTCAGTCAAGATGGTGGAGAGGAATGGAGGAAGGCTCCTGCTGTCAGCCATGGGCTTTCACACACAGGAGCATGCAAGCGCATGTGCACTTGCACATAGAACCATATTCACACATGTTTCAACATGCACATGCACATACTTGCACATCCCACATACATACACATGAAGAAAAGAGAAAGAAGAGCATAATAAACTATAAGACTCAATATCGGGAAAATCCAGAAGAATATAAGGAAAAATGAAACTTTATGCAGAAGATAGAAGGAAAGGCCAAAGATAACTTATAAATAACATGAGTAAAGAATGTGTGAACACACACACACACTCACACAAACATACATACATACACACACACAAAAACAAACAAATAAACAAACAGAACACATTATATTAGCATAAGACTTCAGTTAGCCAGTTTGGAAACTACAAGATAGCACAATAAAGCCTATAGCCAGTTACAGTGGTACACATCTGTAATTGCAGTATTTGGGAAGCCGAGGCAGGAGGATCTTGAGTTTGAAGCCGGCCTAGATTGCATGCCAAGCAGGAGGCCAGTTTATGCTACACTGTATACACGCTAAGACTAAGTCTTAATGGACAACAACAATACGTGTTTATAAACATTTGAGAGAACAGCCTATGAATCCTATATAAAATTTAGAATGCCACTGATATGTAAGAGCACAAGAAAAATGATGTTCAAATTCTATATCTATATTCACATACACACATATGCTTACATATTCTCTGTGTACTGTTATATGAAACTGATGTAAAAAGAACACAGAGTAAGATGACTTCAAATAAGACTTGAGAAGAATCTTACAACAACAGAACTGAGACTATGTAAGCCCCCACAGCTTGACTTTATCATTCTAAACAATTCCTGCCCAAGAAAGGAAAGTTGTGGATTTTCTTATTAGCGTTTCTAGATTGGAAAGTTCCTGAAAACCTGCACAGAAAACTACTCATATAGACCTTATCAGAGGAAACATTTCCTTTTGAGAACAACTGGTCAGTCTGCTGACTTGTGTGCATGTGCACATGTGTGTAGGTATGTGTATGCATGTGGAGAGTAGAGGGCAGCCTTTGCAGCTGCTTTAGAAGCCAACCTCCTTATCTTGAGACAGGTTTCCTCATTGTCCTGGAGCTTACCGATCAGGCTAGGTTGGTTGGCCAAAGAGCCCAGCATGTGCATGTCTTCATTCATAGGCATCTGTTACCACATCCGGATCTTCTACATGGAGCCCAGATCTCCAACTCCCCGTCTTGGGTCCAAGCACTTTACTGATTGAACCATGTCCCCAGTCCCTCAAACTGGTTTTATCAAAGGATCATTTATCTTCCAAGGTTGATTAACTGAAGCAGACATTTTCTTAGCCACAAGCAGAACTCCATGTTTCACACTGAAGGACCCACCTTAAAACCAGATTCTTTAAATGCCACACATCACCTGCCCTTGACTCTATTTTTAAGACATGATTAAGACCCTGTGCATTCAGCAGTCTCCCTTACCACAGTAGTATATAAATTAGGCTTTCTTGACTTAGTCACCTATTTTGGTGGTCTTTTGGAAGACTCAGAAGCTGGAAAGGTCATAAATATAAACTCAAAGTGATAATAAGACTGAAACCTAACAACATAAAATTTCGCATAGTAATATGTGCTATGAAGAAACCAACAGACACCTGACAAACTGATAGAAAATATTTTCAATATATATCACAGACATTAAAAAGAAATTTGAAAATTGAGCAGCGGGGCTCTGGATGCAGGTCAGTGGCAGGGCATTTGACTGACATGCATGAGATCCTGGGTATAAGATCACTGAGAAAAAGAGGGGGGGAGGGGGAGGGAGAGAGAAGGGGGGAGGGGGAAGGAGAGAACATTCGGGAAGCTGGAGTAGAAAGAGCACAAATTTGAGATCAGTTAGGTCCTATCCTAAAAAAAAAAATTAGAAAAAGGCATGTCATATGTGCATATATGCACACAAACATATCAAAATTGTTTTTAATAAATCTATGGAAATGGAAATATTAGCTTTTGTTTGGGGCTACAAGATGAAATAAAGAGTAAATGCAAATGAATGCAAATGAACATCCTTGGAGGGAGTTAGAAATATTTTAAAATAGGATTATGGTAATAATTGCCCTTATCTTAGTTATGTTTTCTTTTGCTGGGATAAAGGCACCATAGCCTAAAGCAACTTGGAGAGGAAAGAGTTTAGTTCAACTTACAGATGTAATTCATCATGAAGGGAAGTCAGAACAGGAACTCAAGGCAGGAACTGATGCAGAGGTCTTGAGGAATTGCTGCTTACTGGTTATCTCTCCAAGCTTTCTCACACAGCTTCCTTATAGCACCCAGGTCCACCTGTCCAAGGTTGGCACCATCCACAGTGAGCTGCATCCTCTCACATCAACTACTAAGAAATGCCTACAGACTTGCAATCTCGTAGTTATTCCCTCAGCTAAGGTTCCCCTTCCCAGATAACTCTAGTTTGGACCAAGTTGACCAAACCCTAAGCAGATAGTACTGTTCTGTTACTATGTCAACATCATTGAGTTTCACACACAAATGAGTACATTTTATGACATAAAGTCACCCTCAATAAGGTTGCTTCCTGGTCAGAGATCAGTTATCAACAACAAACTGGTTCTTTCTCAATACTTTTTATTCCATTCTCACGGGCTCCTATCTAGTTTCATGGTCTAAACCTACTCATGCTCCCATAAGTCCTTATTTGCATACATACAAACACTAAAAATTAGGATCCACATATGTAAAAACCATGCTATTTTTGTCTGACACTGAAAGTCAAAAGACTGAAAAACTATGTATCAAGTAAACAGAAGCAGGAAGAAGGTAAGACTAGCTGTTATTATACTTGACAAAGTAGACTTCAAACAAAATTAAGCAGAAGAGATAAAGAAGGCCAGTACATTTAATAATAGATGGATGAATCCATCAATAACATATAACAATGATAAATGTATATGAATTAAATATCGATATACTTAACTACTGAACACAAAGAGACAGATAGATAAAATAATACTGAGCGGCTTAAATAACTGGTTCATTAAAAGATCTATTTTCCAGACAAAAATTGAGCAAAAAACTTTAGACTTAAACTGCACGATACATCAAATGGGTTTAACACATGTCAATAGAATACACTACCCGAAGGCTTTAGGATAAGCGTTCCACTCAACAAACCACAGAATTATCTGCAAACAAGACTGCATTCTTAGGCACAGGGAAAGTCTGAGTTTGCTTTAGAATGAGATCTAACAGGGAAGTGCACAGGCATGAGGCCTAACATCAGCATATCAGCCATTTCTTACTGACACACCTTCAGGTCTTAGAAACATAAGAAAAAGTCAAATCCCAAACTACTAAAATCAAAGAAATAAAAATAAAAATAAAATCAAGGTGGAAATCAATGGCATGGAGAATGAAAGAAGCAATTAAACAAACAGTAGTTCTTTGAAAAGATAAACATGATTGACAAATATGCTTATCTTTGACAAACTAGCAATCAGAGACTCTCAACTAACAAAATTAATGATGAAAAAGATAGGTAGAACAATAAATACTATTGATGTAGAAAGGATGTCAAGGAATGCTTTGAAAATCTATATTCTCTTCTCTGTAACAGGCAGGTGACCTGGTTTCTGCTCCAGGAGACTTTGTTCTATACCTTAAGCTCCTGGCTTTAAATCTCTGAAGAAAGAGATTGAACATGACATCAGAAGATGGAGGGATCTTCCTTGTTCGTGGATCGGGAGAATTAACATAGTAAAAATGGTCTTCTTACCAAAAGCAATTTACAGATTCAATACAATCCCTATCAAAATACCTACACAATACTTTAAAGACATTGAAAGATCAATTCTCAACTTCATATAGAAAAACAAAATACCCAGAATAGCAAAAACAATCCTATACAATAAAAGATCCTCTGGAGGAATTTCCATACCTTATCTCAAGCTGTACTATGGAGCAACAGTAATTAAAACAGCATGGTACTGGCACAGCAATAAGCTGGTTGATCAATGGAATCGAATCGAAGACCCAGAAATGAATCCACACACATATGGTCACTTGATTTTTGACAAAGAGGCCAAATCTATTCAATGGGGAAAAGGATAGCAACTTCAACAAATGGTGCTTGTCTAACTGGATGTCTACATGTAAAAAAAAAATGCAATTAGACCCATATTTGTCACCATGCACAAAACTCAAGTCCAAGTGGATTAAGGACCTTAACATAAAACCAGAGACACTAAGTCGGTTTGAAGAAAAAGTGGGGAAGAGCCTGGAACACATTGGCACCAGAGACAACTTCCTGAGCAGAACACCAACAGCCCAGGCCTTAAGATCAACAATTAATAAATGGGATCTCATAAGGCTGAGAAGATTCTGTAAGGCAGGAGACACTGTCACCAGAACAAAGTGACAGCCTAGAGACTGGGAGACTTCACCAACCCTACATCTGACAAAGGTCTAATATCCAAAATATATAAAGAACACAAGAAATTAAGCACCACCAAAACAAATAACCCAATTGAGAAATGGGGCTCAGAACCAAACAGAGAATTCTCAACAGAGGAATATTGAGTGGCTGAGAAACACTTAAAGAAATGCTCAACGTTTTTAGTCATCAGAGAAATGCAAATAAAAACGACTTTGAGAGTCCATCTTACACCCATCAGAATGGCTAAGATCAAAAATTCATGTGACACCACATGCTGACAAGGATGTGAAGAAAGAGGAACACTCCTTCATTGCTGGTGGGAATGCAAACTTCTACAACCATTTTGGAAATCTATCTGGTGATTTCTCAGAAAACTGGGAGTAGGGCTTCCTCAAGACCCAGCTATTCCACTCCTTGGAATATACACAGAAAATGCTCCACCACACAAGGACATATGCTCAACCATGTTCATAGCAGCCTTATTCATAATAGCCAGAACCTGGAAACAGCCTAAATGCCCCTCAGTTGAAGAATGGATAAAGAAACTGTGGTACATTTACACTATGGAATACTACTCAGCTATTAAAAACAAGGAAATCCCAAAATTTGTGGACAAATGGATGGGACTAGAAATGATCATAATGAGTGAGTTAACCCAGAAGCAGAAAAATTAACATGGTATATACTCACTTGTAATTGGGCACTAGCCTAAAAGGCATGTCCCACAAAAGTCTTCACTTATCAGGATATTGGGATAGATGTAAGGACATCCTACTGAGACTCTAAGTAAGAGAAATATAGGAGATGGGGAAATAGAAGAACCCAGAGGGTCTTAGAAATCTACAAGAAGAACATCATGATGAGTGGATCGGGGTCCAGGGGGTCTGCTCAAACTATTGCACTAGCCAAGGACAATACAATAGTAAACATCGAACCCCTACTCTGATCTACCCAGTGGACAGGACATTCTCCAGTTATGTATGTGGAGAGTGGAGACTGACTCGGACATGAACTCTGGTGCCCTATATTTGACCACCTCCCCTTGGTGGGGAGGCCTGGTGGCACTCCAAGAAAGAATAAGCAGGCTACCAAGGTGAGACTTTGATAGCCTATGACCGAGGGCCCCTTCGGTCTTAGACCTAGGGGAGGGGAATAGGGTGAAAGCAGGAGGGAAGGAGGAATGGGAAGATACACGTGATGGGATAACAATTGAGTTGTAATTTGAATAAATTAATAAAAGAAAAGAAAATCTATATTCTCATAGATGATAAAATATAGATGAAATGGCAACATTTCTGTACATATATCATCTACCAATATTAAAACCAGGGGTTATAAGCAACTTAAACAGATCAACAAGACTGGCAACAAGACTGAATCTCCCAAGTAAAAGTGTCCAGGACTATAAGGGGTCACTGCTGAATTCTACCAGAGCTTTAAACAAGAGCTAATACCAGTTCTCATAAGACAGAGGAGAAATGACACCACCAAACTCATCTGTGACCCCAGCACAGCACTACTCAGAGGCAGCTCTAGTTTGCCTTCCATTGCTGTGACAATGCACATCCTCCAGCTTGCAGTTCACAGTTCATCACCATAGAAAGAAGTTGGGACAGGAACTCGAGACAGGAACCTGGAGGCAGGAACTGGAGCAGAAGGCACGAAGAGCCTGCTTACTGGCTGGCTCTCCATAGCTGGCTCAGTGTGTTTTCTTACACCATCTAAAACTACCTTCTCAGGAGTATGGGGGTGGGAGAAATCCTAAAATGTATATGGAAGCACGAAAGACTCCAACTAGGTATAGTAATCCTAAGAACAAAAAGCAGTTCTGGAGATACTACAATATCTGATTTTAAACTACAGTCAAGAACCATACTAACAAAAGCAGCATGTTACTGGAACAAAACCTGACATCCTGTACAGCAGAATATACTAAAGGGCCTAGAAAGAAGTCCATGTAACTACAGCAACCTAATCTCAGACAAAGGACAAAACATACTGGAAAGACTCTCAGTCTGAAAAAACCAAAACAATATGGATTAAAGATATTAACACCTAAAACAAAACAAAACAAAAATATTAGAGGAAAACACTTCAAGGTGAAGACAAAGCAAGGAACTTCCAGAAAGAACATCAATTGCTCAAGAAATAATAGCAAGAATTGACAGATGGCATTGTATGAAATTAAAAGACTTTTACATGGCAAAGCAAAAACAAAATTCCTGTGTAAAGAGACAACACAGCAACACAGAGAAAATCTTTGCCATACGTTTAACTGAGAATTAATATCTAGAATGGACAAAGAACTCAAGAACTTTAATGTGAAGAATCTGGTCTGTAAAAGATGGCTCAGTGGTCACTAGCACCGACTGCTCTTCCAGAGCACTGGCTTTGACTCTCAGCTCATACATGACAGCTCACAACCACTTGTAACTCAGTTCCAGGGTAGCCAGTGCTGCCTTCTGGCTCTGTGGGCACCAGGTATGCAGACAGTGAACATACATGTATGCAGGCAAAGCACCCATATACAAAAATATAAAAATACAAAATTAAAAAATAAATGTGAAAAACCAAAGCACACAGGCGGTAAGTGGACAAAAGAGTTGCCCAGGCAGTTCTCAAAAGAAGAAATGCAATTAGGTGACAAACATAGGGAGAATGTTCAACATCTTTAGTCCTCAGACAAATGGAAGTTTCATCTTTCACTGAGATTCCATCTCACCCAGTTCTGTTACTGTCAAGCGAACAATGACAGGAAATCCTGAGCAAAGGGTAACAGTTATACACTGCTGGCAGAGATGTAAACTATTGCAGCCATTGTGGCGATCAGCTGGAGGTTCCTCAGAACTATTGAAAGTAGGGCCACTATGGGATCCAGATAGCTCACTCTCGGGACTCTGGAGGCAGCAAACCACTGAGATACGTGGGCGTCCATGTTTACCGCAGCCTACCACATCAGCCATGGTGTTTACCAATGGTAAATGGATTGCAGTGTGCTTTGTTCCGCCATGAAGGATGAACTTGTGACACTCGCAAGAAAATGTATGGTACTAGAGATCATCATACCAACAACCTGGATTCAGAAAGACTTTGCTGACTTTAAAGGGGAAAGAGGACCACAATGGAAGGAATGTGAGAGAGGCCTGCAGGCACCCAGCACCCATGTCTTAAAGAAGACATAGTGTTCAGCACTCGTTACCTCATACAGCAAGAGCACATGATATTCAGGAGAGCTTTGAAAGTCTATAGTGACTAGACAAATTAACCTTTAGCCAACTTGAAAATGTTTTAAAACGATTTTAAGAATGCTGCCAAACAATAGACAGGCTTGTTAGGCTGAAAAAAATTAGAAAGAAAAAGAATTTCCCTTTTTAAATACATTCTTTTTCTTGTTCCTATTCTTAGATATATTTTATTGCTTTTTATTATGAAAGCAATGCATATCACTGTAATAGAGAAGTGGAAAGAATATTGAGGACACCATCACTGCAGCCAGTTCCAGGTCGTGGAGTCTAAGCCATTGATCGGTCCTGGCCCTGTACTCAGAACACTTGCTTTCTTCCTCTGAACAGGACAAAAATAAGCCTCCCTGTGCCTGGCAGCACCATGCTAAATTCCCAAACCCAGGGCAAAAAAAGGAACAGTGGAAACCTCCAGAAAGAGCCAAGCAGAAACAGGATGTCTGAAATTTTGTCTTCCCAACTTTGCCTTGGGATATTTGGGGTCCCAGAATCTTCATTTAAAAGACGACTGTTGAATAATGGAACAAATGAGAGAGTCATGTTAATACGTGTGTTTTTAGTGTTTAGCTTTTCATAAAGGTGTTATTCACATGCCCAGGATAAGGAACTAAGATCTTGTTTACAGCTCTTGGCAACAGCTAACGTGAGCATATATTTATCTCCTGCTTGCAACCTCATCTTTCTGACAAGATGCTTCTATTCTGCTCCCTTGGCACTATCTACAACTGCCACGAAGCTGAGCAGTGTGCTTTATCACTAGATGTTCCTCCCCTCCTGTCCTAGGACATGTAACAGTCTGCTTAATCGTGAGGACACAAGTTACTGCACTTTCAGGTCATCAAGTTAGCAGAAGACTTATAAGAATTAAGAAAAAAAAAAGTAGAGAGAAGTTTCCATTATGTTATAAACACTGATCTCTCACTTGAGAGAACAGCATGGGTATTACTGTAACAAAGCTTGTCTGCAACCCTCATGTGAGGCATGGCCCCCATGTAGACTGCCTTCTTAAGGATCTGTGCTAAAAGGATGCTTTCCAGTAGGTTTTCATTTGAATCTCCTCCTTTGATTTCACAGTTCTCTTTGGCTACAAAGGTGTCCTGACCCAGCTCACCTCCAGCACAGGCATTTTATTTTATCCACCTGCCACTACCCAAGACTGAACAGAGCCAAGAAAATGGGGTTAGACTATAACTACCTGTGATTTTCTATTGCTTTAAATGAGTGACTTCAGAAAAACTGAGCAACACTTGAGAGGGCACCCAACAGGTAAGAAGAAAAAGTATGAGGAAAAGAAACGCAGGCTTCACTTCCTTTGATTACATTCTAGGACTGATGCAATTTGATACTTGTTGGGTAACTTTAGCAAGGGCATGTAAATTCTGTCGCTATTTCTACATCCACAGCATTGTATTAATGTTGTTCTGCAACACCATGAGAGAGCTGCGAAGATAAAATGAGATAGTTATACTGCATACAAGAAAAGCAATGTTTCCACATTTTAATTTTCCATACTGCCCATTTCTCTTTTCATTCATTCATTTATACCTATATATAACATTCAGCCACCTCTTCTGAGAATCTACTTACTGTAAGATAGAGTGACTGTTTTTACCAGCCCCTTGTATCTGGGGTAGGAGTGATTTTTTGGCAGGCCTGCCTTTTTGCTTACAGTACAGAATCAGACAAGGAAGTATGGAAAGACAGGAAAGGTAACATGTGGGAACAAAGGATATTATTTGTGGAACCATTATATTTGCTTTCACAGACAGTGAACTGTCCTGTTTAATAAGGTGACTGAGACAATGTGTATAGGCACATCTTCTGGCTTAGGTACTGTTTAACCTTTAATATTTAATGATATACCAAAGACAGAAAGCCAACTAAATCCAAGCAAAAATCTTTTCCTGCTACAACAAACAAACAAACCAAAGCTAAAAGTGAAAAAGATTGTTTCAGATTGACCATCAAGGTTATAGAAATTAGCATTCTTAGACTAAGTAAAACAAAACCTGCTTTCCTGCTAAAGAATTAATAAAATAAAAGAAACATTATCTAAATAAAGGGAGATTAACAGTTTGAAAGTCAGCTCACCAATTGTACTAATGACTCAATGGCTTGGACTTTATATACTGGAAAACTAACACTGCTGATACAAGATGCTAGTGTAATTGCAAGCCTCTATTTTGTTCTAGAGACAAGATTCTTTGAAGCAGGGGTTAGAAACTCCTTATTTATCTCTGTGATGTGATATCGATTTAACTTCTGATGGAAATTATGTTACTAAGCAGCAATCCTAACTTACACAGGAGCATCTACAGAAAGCAACTGTGTCACTCATTAAATGGAGAGTAGCAGCAGCTTCCCTGGCAAAGACATGAAGCCAGTTGCTTAATGGAGCTGTGAGATAATAGATATCTATGGAAAAAATAACCATCTGTCAGTTTACTTGATTAGGGGAGGAGTAGATAAGAAAAAATTAAAGTCTGCCTGATAGAAATAACAGACAACAGTGTGGAGGAAGAATCCACACACAACTTTTGTTAACTATCTCATTTCAGTCTCTCAATCTCATGCCATACGTGCTATTAAGAGTGTTTATATGTATCTTGTTAGGGGTATTTATATGTATATTTGCCCGCCACTTTATGGGTGAAAAGGGAGAAGCAGAAGAGATTACTTGGAGAAGAGATTACTTAGAGAGTACATAACGAAGTTTGAGTTTGAAAGTAAGAAAGCCTCCCATCAGAGTCTGTGTTATTAGAGCCCCTTAAAAAGCATAGCAAGGCCGGGAGTGGTGGCACATGCCTTTAATCCCAGCACTGGGGAGGCAAGAGGCAGGCGATCGCTGTGAGCTCAAGGCCAGCCTGGTCTACAAAGCAAGTCTAGGACAGCCAAGACTACACAGAGAAACCCTGTCTCGAAAAACCAAAAAAAAAAAAAAAAAAAGCATAGCAAATGGCTATCACTAAGATACTATACGTGATAGTATGTAATGCTATGATTGTGATGGCTATTTTAGAAGTCTTATGCATAATATGCAAAAACAATACAGCCTACTCCTTAGGATAGTTGGTTGAAAGTTCTACTTAAGGACTAATGTAAAACACTGAGTTAAGTTTTCCTCCACTCTACAGTGCATCAGTGACTTTTCATTTTTGGATTGTATTATACAATCATTAGAGTGCAAGCCTTCTCAGACTCTCAAAGCTGATCAGTCAACACTTACTCGTTTTCCCCATTTCTTTTAGTTACAAATCCTCTCCCATTCTTTTGTTTCTTTCAATTACAAATTCAAGCCAGCCAAATCCAATGTGTCAGTTACACATCCAAGACTCCACTCCTGTCTCTGCCTCTCTTCAGATAATCTTGCTTCCAACATTACTGCAGAAATTGGCTATCAGATGTGGGTCCCCCAAAGTCCCAGCTACTACAGTGACTACACATTCAGACATGTGTTCACCCATCTTTCCCGTCCTCGCTGAGGAGGCAAGTTTTCTTCCGATGCAAATTAAATTATCTCTGTTCTGGGTCCCATTTTCTCCCATTTCTTCAGATACCTTGATACACTAATTTTCCATTCTGACTCTTATGACAGATTTGTCAGGCATATTGATGTGGCTTCCACAGCCTTCTTACAAGGGAGAGCAACTCACTCATAAACTCTATAAAGGGCAGCCATGCTTATGCCATATATACTCCACCTGATGGGTAGTTCTCTCAAGGGTCAGCCAATTTATACACTGACCAGAGAATTAAGACATGACTTGACATACAAGCATGGCAGAGTTTCTCATCCTACTAAATCTCACTACTTGTGGGGAGCCATGCCAAATTCTGCCATATCAGAAATCCCGTGTTTAGGCTGTATGCTGTCACCTTCAAGTTGTTGACCTTTGCCGGAGGAGGTCTTGTGTTCTAGGCTATCCTTGGAGTATTTACCTTTGAAAGAAGTAGGGAATTCCTAAGTGGGAACCACCCAGAGGATCAAGGAAGTTCTTACAGGGAACTACTCAGAGAAATAGGAAGTTCTTACAGGGAGTTACCCAGAGAAATAGGAAGTTCTTACAGGGAGCAATTCAGGCTATTATATTCTTGCCTGGGGGCTAGGGAGAGTGGAATTAGAATAGATCCCGTTGACCTTGCTATATAAAGTCTTACTCGTTGGCATTAAAATGAGTCTTGATCAGAAATTTCCAGACTTGACTCATTATTTCTCATGTCTCTATACCCCACTTTCAATCCCCACTCCCTCTTTCAGGTGAACCCTGGTTTGATTTGTCCCACAGGCCAGGACACATCAACTACTCTAAGAATTAATAGCCTATTATATGAGAGAGGCATGGAAGGGTTTTTATTATTAAATAAGTTATACAATTAGCTCTGTGACCTAGCCTGGGGAAGAGTTATTTACTTTAATGTTTGGTGGAAATAAACACATACCATATAATTGCTAGAGAGCTCAGTGTAGAAATAATATCAAACAGTCCTACTAATAAAACACAATTTATAGCAACCACTTATATGGTTCATAAGTATCTCTGGCAATAATCTCACAGTATAGGTTCTAAGATTCCAAAGTTTTCAGATAAGAAAACAAATGCTCAGAGAGTTTAGATAACTTATCAATGTCCTATGTTAGTGAGTTACAGTTTGGACTCTGGATCCAGAGCTCCTGGAGTCTCTGTCCTCTTTAGAAATTATCTAGCCTTTCCCTTTTCAAAGCATGCCATGGCAGATTAATAAGCTATCATAAGATAGAGATGGTTTTACCTAAGTATATAAAACAGAATAAGCTGAAGAGATATTCAGGAGGAAAACAATATCCAGCTAGGAACAAATTTAGTGTATAACATATTTGTGTATATCCTAGGTTTTGTATGTAGTCATAGCAGGGTCACTGAAGATTGTTTAATTGAGAAGAGGTAAATGATGGCTTTGGAAGGCTTGATAGCTACTGAGGATACAAGAGACTGAGGATGCAAAGTGGTCATCTCTTCCCAAGGTAATCTTATTAAACATATGTGTCAGATAAACTAGTTTTGCTGAACAGATAGCAAACAACACCTGAGAGAGAGCTAATATCCTGAGTGTACAACGAACTCAAAAAACTAAACAATTTAATTTTTTTAAAAAGGCTAAGATACTCCATAGCTCTTGTGGAGAGCACCATCAGCCCAAGTGGCATAATTTCATTTAAGATATTAAGATATTAGATCCAAGATGGCAGCAAGCAGTGTAGACTGTGTTTGGAAGCTCCAGTGAACATTTCAGAGAATTGCACAGATTTCTGAGCTAGGAACACCAAGGTCCCGACACCACAGCAGCAGGAGTGCTCCACGGTTCGGAGGGACCAGGGTGTGGAGGACCTGCGTGCCCCTGCACACAGGAGGAGCATGGATTTTCCCGGATCGGAGCAGCAGTGGCAGAGGCAGCAGCGGCAGTGGCTGAGGTTTGCAGCTCAGAGCCTTCCGGTGGAGGCGATTGGTGTGGTGGCCGGTGGGAGTTGCTGCAGGAGAGGGGACTCTGGACAGGATTTGGGTCTCGTGGGGCCTTGTGACCCAAACTGGACTCGGCAGACAGTTCAGCCCCAGAGTCCTGGGTTCAGCTCAGTGCGCAGTGCCGTGGAGACGCTGGCTCAGTGCAGCAAGCAGTTCTGCCCGAGGCAACAGCTCAGCTCAGCCACAGCTCCCCTGCTGTGACTCAGGCTGGGCAGAGCGTTCAGTTCCACCCTAGGCACCAGCTCAGCGCAGCGGCAGTTCTCCGGCTGTGATGCAGGCTGGGTGGAGCGCTCAGTTCCACCGGAGGTGCTAGCTCACTTCAAGGAGCAGTTCTGCCCGAGACACTAGCTCAACTCAGCGGGCAGTTCTGGGGCACTGACGCAGGCTGAGGTCAGCACGCAGATTCAGCCCAGAGGCCTTAGCTGGACGTGCCAGGCAGATTAAGCCCAGTGACTCTAGCTGAGCTGTGTGCACAGGCTCGGTGGCCCCAAGTCTCTGGCTGGACCATCCACGCAGTATAGGGCTGGAGTCCCGGGCTGAACTCAGCGCACAGTGTGGGTCCATAGTCCCTGGCTGAGCTCAGTGCACAATTCCACCCCAGAGACTCGGGTGGAGCTCGGCATGCAGTTTAGGGCCAGAGTCCCTAACTGTGCTTGGCAGACAGATTGGGCCCAGAGAATCTAGCAGAGCTTTTGGCACAGTCCTGGCTCTAAGACTCTGGTTGGACACAGTGTGCAGTTTGAATCCAGAATTCCTTGCTGAGCTTGGTGGACTGTTCGGGCCCTGAGTCAATAACTGACCACAGCACGCACTTTGGGCCAAAAGCCCCTAGCTGAGCTTGGTGCGCAGTCCCAGCCCAAAAATTCTGGCTGGACTCTGTGTGTATTTTGGGCCCAGAATCCCTAGCTGAGCTCAGCAGATGGTTCAGGCCCTGAGAATCTAGCTGAGCTCAGCACGTGGTTCGGGCCCAGTGTCCCTGGCTGGGCTTGGCAGGGAACCCAGAAGGCTGTGGATACCTTGGCCTGACCCAATGCTCATTCAGAGACCCAGAACGATTGCAGGACCCACAGCACAGGGGAGCTGAGGATCACTGGCTGTGAGAGTCCAAAACGACAGGGCTAACCTCCTGCCATCCACACCAGTGAAATATCAGAGCTTCCAGCCTACGGAAATCATGAGAAAACAAGTGAATTTATCATCAGACTCCCTCCATCCAACTCTGGAAGCTACTCAATGAAAACAAAGATGGCAAGATGTCTAAAGGACAGCGTAAAAGCATACGCAAAAAAACCCCAAAACAACATGGCGTCTCCAGTTTCCAGCTATCCCAAAGAAAACAACCCAGAGAACTCAAATACAATGGAAATACAAGAAAATGACCTCAAATCCTTAGTAATGAGGATATTAATGGAGGAAACAAATAAAATTCGTAATTAAATGCAGGAAGATGCAGCCAAACTGGTGAGAGACATAAAAGAAGCACATAGAGTGGAACTGGAAAAATTTCAGGAAAATGCAAACAACCAGATGAAAGAAAAAAATAAAACAGTCCAAGCTCTGAAGACCTATAAAGAGGCAATGGAAGAAACTCAGGAATATACAAACAATCAGATAAAAGAAATAAAAAAATCAGTTCAAGATCTGAAGACGAAAATGGATTCAATGATAATCACACAGACAGAAGAAAAAGAAGAACGTGAGACCTCAGAGAAGAAGGTGAGCAACACAGAGGTGAGCTTTTCTAACAGAATCCAAGATACAGAAGAACGAATCTCAGGTCTAGAAGATAACCAAATAACCCAATTGAGAAATGGGGCTTGGAACTAAACAGAGAATTCTCAACAGAAGAATATCAAATGGCTGAGAAACACTTAAAGAAATGTTCAACCTCCTTAGTCATAAGGGAAATGCAAATCAAAACAACTCTGAGATTCCATCTTACACCCATCAGAATGGCTAAGATCAAAAATTCAAGGGACATCACATGCTGATGAGGATGTGAGGAGAGAGGAACACTCCTTCTTTGCTGGTGGGAATGCAAACTAGTACAGAAACTTTGGAAATCTATCTGGTGCTATCTCAGAAAACTGGGAATAGGGCTTCCTCAAGACCCAGCTACTCCACTCCTTGGAATATACCCAGAAGACGCACCAGCACACAACAAGAAAATTTGCTCAACCATGTTCATAGCAGCCTTATTCATAATAGCCAGATCATGGAAACAGCCTAAGTGTCCCTCAGTAGAAGAATGGATAAAGAAACTGTGGGACATATACACTATGGAATACTACTCAGCTATTAAAATAAGGAATTCCTGAAATTTGTGGATAAATGGATTGAGCTAGAAATGATCATAATGAGTGAGTTAACCCAGAAGCAGAAAGAATCAAATGGTATATACTCACTTATATCTGCATACTAGCCCAAGGGGCATGTCCCACGAAAGCCTTCACTTACCTGGAAACTGGGACCGAGGGGAGGACATCCTATTGGGACTCTAGATGAGAGAATCATGGAAGAATAGCAAAGTAGAAGGATCCAGAGGGTCCTAGAAACCTACAAGTAGAACATTATGATAGGCAGATTTGGGCCCAGGCATCCTGCTCAAACTAAGGCACCAGCCAAGGACAATACAGGTCGTAAACTTTAAACCCCTACCCAGATCTAGCCAATGGTCAGAACAGTCTACACACTTGAGTGGAGAGTGAGATATGACTTTCTCACATACTCTGGTGCCTCACATTTGACCATGTCCCCTGGAGGGGGAGACCTAGTGGCACTCAGAGGAAGGACAGCAGGTTACCGAGAAGAGACTTGATACCCTATGAGCATATACAGGGGAAGGTAATACCCCTCAGGAACAGTCATGGGGGAGGGGAATAAGGGGAAAATGGGAGGGAGAGAAGAATGGGAGGATACAAGGGATGGGATAACCATTGAGATATAACAAGAATAAATTTAAAAAGAAAAGGAAAAAAAAGATATTAGGACATATGTGTGTACATGTGTATTATATATAATTTTAGGTAAATAGGAAATAATGACTTCCTAGAGACTTTATGAAAAATCCTTAATAATATTTGCTCTTTCTTCCTCCCTCTCCTTTTCTATTGACCTCCCTCCCATTCCCCTATAGAAGCTCCCTTTCCAGATTTTCCTGTTTCCCCTTTCAAATTATCCTGCTATGCACAACACTCCTGTATCAGGCATGGGAACTCTCCACTTGAGTTGTTGGTCAGTGTAGTCCAAGTGACCTCCAAAACAATATTGGCTATTGCTGCTACCACTAGTTAGTTCTTAGAGGTTCAAGTCAAGTACCTATTGTTGAAGATGACACACCAGACACAGACTCAGAAGACTGCTTCTGCCTAGCCTCCACAGTACAGAAAGATGTCAAGGGAAGGATGCAATAAATATTCTATCCAGATATAAGATGCCCATGAGCCACATTTACCAGCTTGGCAAGATCTGCCTACTGATGCAGTGGTAGTACTCATATCTTGGTGATAACCCTGGCTGTCTAATTAGGCTGAAGGCCCACTCAACATGAGAGAAATATTGTGTGGTAATAGAAACATATCCAACAACCTGGGGCTAGTGAGGTCATGGATCTTAAAGGAAGACCCACTACTGTCACTTTATGAGACCAGCATAATCCCTAACTGTATTCTAGAACTTAAGTCACTAGGTAAAGTATAGCTTTCACCCCTACATCAAAGAAGCTTCACTTTGAAGCAAACAGAGACCATTACTGAAAACTACAACTGTCATAATGCTAAGATCAATTGATCATGGGGAGTCCCAACTTCTGTTGCTAAAGCTCAGAGAGCATTGCAGAAGAAGTGAGCAGAAAGATTAAGAGCCAGATAACCAGGACATCTGCAGTGAGGCTGTCTTCTAGCAATGACAGGGGAGCTACATCTATGATACCTCAACATTATGGCTGCCTAAACAAGACCTGAACAATGACAAGACCAATATACATACTATCACAGAACAAGGAAATCTCATAATCTCACTCTTAGACAAAGAACTCCAGGCAAGTAATGACTGCTGAGAGAGGATAGTCAGTCTCTCCTTGGTATGATATCAAAGACCAGCTTCAACATCACAGGGGAAACTGAGACAAGGCATAGACCCAGCAGCTGGCTGGTGACCCTGCAGGCTTTCTCTGAGGGCAACTTCCTAGGCCAGAACTGATTGTTACTGGCAATAGCTTTCACTGATAGTGGTGAACTGAGGGGCTGGAATTGAATTGCTGGCAGTGAACCAGTGCTGATAGCTTCCTGGCAGGACCTTACAACTACCATGTAAGTGGGGGCAGAGGCAGAGAGGGAAGGCTGATGGCTCCTAGCTGGGGCTTCCACCAGTGGTGTCAGGTGCCTAAGAAAGAAAGGGAAAGAAGGAGAGAAAAGACCCACACCCACATACACATGCTTAAACTTAATAATGAAGTAAGACAGACCCCAGCAAGCAGGTTCAAACAAGCTTCTTCTTTTAAGTGTCTCTAACTTTACACATTCACACACACACACACACACACACACACACACACACACACACACACACATTAGGTGAATGGAAATGGATTCCAACAACCTTACACACATATATACACATACACACATGTTGGGGAATGGAACAAACCCCAAAGAGCGAGATCCAACCAACCAGCTATTGTACCCATACATATACATACATATATACATTTGGTTGATGAAACGAACTCTGAAGAGTGAGTTCCAACACCTGATTATTTCTCCGACAGCTTACATATCCCAGAAAGATCTTTCAAGCAATACAAAAATCATTGTGTTTACATTCTATTTCTCTATAAATAAATGATTACAATGAGTATATGAAAGAAAAAAAATGTTCCTCAATACCTTCACATGATCAAATGTTTTACATACTGTGGGTGAGAAACAAACATGAAAAACAAGTTACTTCCCAAGAACCCATATATATTTGTAGCTAAGCAACTTGTTATATATTAAGAGAGTATAAGCAAGCAAGGTAATTTCTCAGCCAGTTTTTTTTTTTTTTAAACTGGCAGGCTGCAATTTGTGGTTACAAAGAAATCAATTATCTTAAAAAGTAATCTTATAAAAATCTTAAAAGAAACACAAATCTAAACTTCTAAATAGAAAACAATCAACCATCTCCACTTTAAATCCTAAAGGTGCTCATGTACTCACCAATAATTTCTATTAAATCATATCAGGACTCTGAGGGCAAAAATAAGTATAAGAAATTAGACACCATCTATTGTGTTTGCTCACCAACCTTAAAAAGTCCCTAGCTTTACTATTAAGAGTGTATTTTTTCTTAACTTCAAATTGTTCCCTAAGAATTTCTATACCAGAGCCACTAACAAAACATCTTTACCTAACCTTGTTAAACAAGGAACCCATGTTAGAGTTATTTGAAGTGTAAACTGGTGTAGCCATTATGCAAGTCAGCATTTCTTGAAAAGCTGCAAAACAGAAGTGGTATATATCCCAGCTATACCGTTCAGGAGTCTACATCTGACTGAGATGCTTGTTCAGCCATATTCACTGCAGCTCTACTCACAATAGCAAGGAAATGAAGTCAGCCTAGATGTCCATAATTTTACTCAGCCATATAGAAAACTGAAAATTTCAGGAAAACTAACAGAACTGAAAAATATTGAAGTAGCCCAGGCTTAAAAAATTACATTCTCGGGCTGGAGAGATGGCTCAGTGGTTAGGAACACCATCTGCTCTTTCTAAAGGACCCTGGTTCAATTCCCAACATCCACATGGCAGCTCACAACTGTCTGTAACTCCAAGATCTGACACCCTCACAGCAATGCACATAAATTAGAATTAAATAAATTTTTAAAAATTACATTCTCTTTCATATTCAGACTTTAATTTCTTGGTACACATAGTGCGTGTGTGTGTGTGTGTGTGTGTGTGTGTGTGTGTGCGTGTGTGTGTGTGTACACAAGGAAACTAAAAAGGATCCAGGGGAACAAAGGAAATTCTATAACAGTGAGTAGTGGTAAGGCAGTATAATGAATTTACTAAGGAAGAAGGGATACTTTGTAAACTATCAAATTACAGCAATTGAAAAGAAAAAAAGCGTCATAATGAAAACAAACAATATACAAACAAGCACCTTAGCCTTTAAAGTGTGTTAAAATTCAGTAAATACTAATTTAAGAAACCTTCTGTGACAAATAAGACTAAACATGGATTTTCAATTGTCTGAGATTCTACAAAATGGCATTCCAAAAAACCTGTCTTAGAATTCTCACCCCACCCAGGACTTCTTAAAATTTCAGCATTCAAGTTGCAATCTACTCTTCATTTTATAATTTCTTGGTTAGTACTTAGAGGTACACTTTTCTGAACTAGAGAGATACTTAATATAAAAAGTTAAAGATGATGGCAATGTCTTTAAGGGAAATATCCACTTTGTCCAAATCTCCTTGGCTTTGAATCATCACATGATTTAATACTTCTTTCGTCAACTGGCATATATACTGAGGTTCTGGTAGAAAAAAACCAAGGTATTTAGATTCATCATTTTTGAGTTCAAGATTCTGAGCTACGTAGTCTAATACACTCAGCTGTTGGGGCTGGAGAGATGGCTCAGTGGCTGAGTGCTTCCTGCTTTTGAAGAGTTAAGTTCCCAGGACCCACATGACAGCTCATAACCGCCTGTAACTCCAGTACCAGGGCCTCCAATGGCTCATTCTAGCATTCGTGGGATTCTGCACACAAATGATGCACATATAGCCACGCTGGTTCACACGTAACACATTTTTTAAAAATCTTAAAAACTCAACTGCTGGAGTGGAGAATATGGGTGTTTCCTCCATTCAGCAGATGAGCTCATACTTAATAATGGAGTGCATCTGTCAGGCCATGACTCAAATTTTAAGGATGGCTGTTACTACTCTCTAAAGAGCCTTAGGAATCAACAAGCAACCGTTTTCAGGTGTCATGTCAGCTCTGGTCTACCTTAAAATCATACTAAAGGCCTCGGATTTACATTTCTGGAGAAATAAGCCCCTTTCCTTTCCAAATTCATACCTCTGATGTGTCTTGCTTATTTTCAAATACTAAAAAGGGGGTGGGGGGGGCTGGGGGGGCGAGTGCTTCCTAGGCCTCTTGCAAAGCTAAGGCCTACTGACGTCCTTTCTCTCGGGCGGCCTTGATACTGATGGTTCAGAGGGCACATTTTGAAAACACACAGTAAAGGATGAGACGAAAGCAATCTACTAAGGACTCTCTTTAGGCAGAACCCTGACTAAGGCTTGATGTGGGCTCTTTGAGCACACCGTAAAACCCAAACAACTCAGGAATCTTTGACATCGGTTCCTGAGGCGCCAAGCTGCCAGACAGTCGCCCACGCTCTGGGTCAGCTGACGCCGGCTCCACCTGCGCCCGTTGTCGCCTGCTCCTCGGGGTTTTCCGCCTCTCCACTCATCCACACCGAGACTCGGAGATCGTCCACCGTACTAGCTCAACCGCGGCCCCGGAGACCACGCTTGCTCTCAGAGGTCCCTAGCCGGAAACGCGCTCTGTTCCCGCCCCCGCCGGCGGATCCGGAAGTAGGGGTCGGCAGCGGCGCACTGCCCTCCGCGGGGCCCCCCCGGGCACGATGCTTCGCGCCTCGGTAGCGCCGGCCGCGGTCCTGGCTGCCGCGCTGCTCTCGTCGTTCGCGCGCTGCTCTCTCCCGAGGCGCGGCGACCCGGTGGCTTCGGTGCTCAGTCCCTACTTCGGCACCAAGACTCGCTACGAAGATGTCAACCCCTGGTTGCTGGTCGACCCGCAGGCACCACCACGGCGTGACCCGGAGCTGCTGGCGGGGACGTGCACCCCACTGCAGCTGGTCGCCCTCATCCGTCACGGCACCCGCTACCCTACGACCAAACAGATCCGCAAGCTGAGGGAGCTGCAGGAATTGTTGGAGACCCGCGAGTCCGCGGACGGCGGGAGCCGAGTGGCCGCCGCGCTGGCCGAGCGGCCGCTCTGGTATGAGGACTGGATGGACGGGCAGCTGGTGGAGAAGGGGCGGCAGGACATGCGACAGCTGGCACTGCGCCTGGCCGCCCTCTTCCCAGACCTCTTCAGCCGGGAGAACTACGGCCGCCTGCGGCTGATCACCAGCTCCAAGCACCGCTGTGTGGACAGCAGCGCTGCCTTCCTCCAAGGGTTGTGGCAGCACTACAACCCAGGACTGCCACCGCCCGACGTCTCAGGTGACAGCGCGCCCCGCCTTCCCCAGACTCCGGGCCCCCTCTCCCCGAGTGCCCCTTTCTAGGCCCCCTCCCCAGGCTTGTGTTCTTGGGGCACAAGTTGTGGTGGACTTTGCAGTCTCTGTTGTTTTAGTACGTAGCCTTGTTTATTCACGCATCAGATAGGAATTCCTAGCATTTTCTGTGTGAAGGTGCCATAGGGGACGCTGGAGATCCAGCAAGAAGGAGAGAAAGAAAAAAAGGATCGCTCCCAATTTTATATTCCCCATTCTCAAATCGCTTTTTATCCCTCTGAGCGCCAACCTAGCCTCCTTTCCCTTCCTGGCAACTAGTTTAACAACTGGGCGCACTCTTTAATATAGAACTTTGTTCCTCTCGCATTGCTTATGAGAATTGGATTTTAAAAAAATATATTATCGTCTTTTCAGGTGTTTCAACCTTAACATGCTTTTTTTAGGAGGCTGCTCCTCAGACACTGTCTATGCCCTGCTTAGGGTTAGGGTGCCCTAAGAGGTACCCTGTTTTGTTCTCGTGTTTACTGCAGAGTTTCCTTCGTTGTAGCTGTGGCTCATGGTCACATGCACCACCCTGCCTACTTATTCCATCGTCACACTGTTTCAGAATTTGAGAGCTCGGGGAGTGGAATCCTTATTTCACAAGTGAAGAAGCCAAGAATGTGCCTCCATCACCACCCTTACATAGTTAGTGAGCTAGTCAGGCCCAGTATCCAGGTTTGTGACTTTATGAGAGTGGTGCCTTTTTTTCCTCCAGAAAATTACAGATATCACAGCAAATATTAATGCTTCCTGTATGCCACATATTCCTCACGCTTAGTTTGTTGAACACGCTGCTTTATGGCGTTGGCTAGTTGTGTCCCCTGCCAATCTCACACATGAAGAAATGAAACAAAGGTATCAAATTATTTGTGATTTTTATACAGCTAGATGTGACTCTAGGAAATCTTATTTTGCTTTTGCTCTCTACTGTTACGCCATGCATCTTCTGCATGCTGACCCGATAGCATACCTGATGAAAATACTGTGTAACATGTTTGTATTAACAAGTGAACAAGTGTTGGCAACTGCTATCAGTTTTAAAGTAGGAGAACTGAAGTGAGGAACACAATCAGCCTTCAGAGGCCCAAACACTTGGGCTTGCTCAGTTTGTCGTTTCTTCTATAACATTTAAAACCCTCTTCTAAAGATTGCCCCATTGTTGTGTGTTAACTACTTTGTGAATAACTCAGCCTGCTGATTTATGTGTGCTTATTGGTTGAGTATTCTTTGGTTGTTTGATTAGCTGTCCTGGACTCCTGGCTTTGAGCTCACAGAGATCTGACTGCCTCTGCCTTAGAGTGCTGGGATCAAGGCAAATAGATTGAGGGAAAAATCCTCCTAAATCCATGAAAATTAACTTGAGTAGTGTCAAAACTAAAACATTTAAAATAACACAGCAGGGCTGACGAGATGGCTCAGCACGTAGAGAGGCTTGCAGCCAAGCCAGGGAGCCAGACTTGGATCTGCAGGTGTACATAGTGAACACCTAGCTACGCACAAAATAAATACCACTAATTTTTCTAAAGCATAATGTGTACTGCATAAATATATATTGGACCTCCTAGGATAAATGAATTATGGCCCTCAGATCACATGGTGAAGATTGGCATTCCCTCAGGAGTACAAAGCCATGTGTCAAAACAGTCCAGGGTAAATCGAACCCCCATTGTTTCAGTCTTAGAGGTTAAATTCATGCCTGGACACTCCCTTGTCATCTGTAGATGGTTGTTTTGTCTATTGTGTACATCTGGGCTTTTGAGAAAAGCCATCAAACCAGATTTTAGGTTTTTATAGAAACAGAACAATGTAATTTGATAATATAAATGAGAAGTTGTTCTTTGGGGTCATATCGGAAGATGACAGAATTCTCTTATTCAGGATGTTTCTATCAGAACTACAATCCAACTGGCAAGCGAGTTGACAGAATTACCATTGGGGGAATATGTTTACATATATATATTTATACTTGTGCACATATATCCAACATTATGTGGTCTGGCTTGTTTTTTCATGTTCATACACAGAAATAATAGTTTACTTGTTCTTTTTCTATTGTAAGAATGATGATGGAGATGTTTTAAATATAACTGGGAAAGGCCCCAACTGTTAAAGCATGACAATGAGTGCTTTTCAAATAAATACTTGTTGCCAAGTAGTGGAAGTAAGTAAGTTAGTATGTGCTAAACGGCAAGCTATCTGAGGGCTTCAGGCAGTAGGTGAGCTGGACCAAAGTCCCCTGGCTCCGAAATGTAACAGCAGACCCAAAACATTAATGCTGCTTTGCTATTTTTAGTAGATTTGTTTGTTTGTTTTGTTTTTTGAGACAAGGTTTCTCTGTGTAGCTTTGGCTGTCCTGGACTCACTTGTAGACCAGGCTGGCCTTGAACTCACAAAGATCCACCTATCTCTGCCTCCCAAGTGCTGCAGTAGTTTTTGTCAAAAGAGACTATTATGTAAAGTCCTGCAGCTTGGAGAAGTTAGTTGAGAGACTGGAACACTGGCTTGGAGTTTTCCTTAGCACGAGGGAGCAGTCCTGTTGAATTCTCCACCTGAAACCTAGAAACTACTGGCTTTAGTTTGCTTTCTAAGGGAAACAGTATTTAGTAACAATTTAGCACTTTTTATGCTTCCCTTGTTATTATTGTTTTTAAAAAATTATTTTTATATTTATTATTTCCTTGTATAGCATTGCTTTGATGCAATTATTTTCAAGTTACTTTTTTTTAAGTCCTTTCTAGAATGTCTGTTCATGCATTCTAGTTTTATAAATGAGGAAGCTGTGCTGGGAATGTACCTTAGTGGCTAAAGAGCTGGCCTAGCATACAAAGGCCTGAGTTACACACACGCGCGCGCGCGCGCGCACACACACACACACACACACACACACACACACTGCTAAAGAAAAAGAAAGTCACAAAGAGCAAGACAACATTGTCTTTTGGGCTAGAGAGATGGCTGTGAGATTAAGAGAGTATTGCTCTTGCAGACGACCCAAGTTCAGTTCCCAGTGCCTTATCAGGCAGCTCACAGCTAACCAAACCTATCTCCCCAGAATCTGACTTCCTCTTCTGGCTACCACAAGCAACTGGACCATTCTCTTGATCTATGACCGCTCCCCTGCCCCCACCTCCACCCCAGACAGTTTAATAGTTTGTTGCATGTTCCCTTTTCACACTTTAAATATTCAGTAATTTGAAATTGTCACATGCCAATGATTTACATACGTATGCTTTTTTTCACTTCAGATATGGAGTGTGACCCTCCAAGAATTAATGATAAACTAATGAGGTTCTTTGATCATTGTGAGAAGTTTTTAACCGATGTGGAAAGAAATGCTACAGCCCTTTATCATGTGGAAGCCTTCAAAACTGGACCTGAAATGCAGAAGATTTTAAAGAAAGTTGCAGCTATTTTGCAAGTGCCGGTAAACAATTTAAATGCAGGTAATATATCTGTTGTATTTCATTTACATTCTGGTTTAAACAGTTTGGAAATGTTAAATGTTAAAACAACAAAAACCCAAAACAATAGCTACTCCACTTAAAGGTTCACAATTAAATTTATGTCAACTAAATAGTATGCCTTGGGTCAGGAAAATTATATACCATGTGCTTATTTTTGTTTTTATGTTCTTTAAATCTTTTATAAACTAATATACAAGGTTCTTAGCTGTGGGTTTTGTGTGAAAGCCTCATCTCTAAGCATTACTTATGATTTAAAATTTGCCTTCTCTGAATTATCTTTGTAAGATAATACAAGTAAAAGATCCTTTAGTTTTGGGCAGCTTTAGGAGTGCATGCTAATGTGAAGGAATGGGAGGGTTTAGAAAGTGAAAAGTAAAGTGCATTTTGTAGCTTTTTTATGTAGAGATTCCAAGGACGTGAGTATTATATCTGCCTTGATGTAGTGGATTGCCTGCTTGGGGTTTGTCCTCTGGGGAGGCGGGTGTTGGCAGATGACACCTCAGAGATCGGAAGCAGATGACTTCAAGTGGAAAACAGGGCACATGGTCACCTAGTAATGGGAAAGTTAAGAAAATGAAGCTTTTTCTTGTTTTCTAGAGCTTTATAATTTATTATAGATATTGGCAAATATTAATATGTAGAGAAGTGAGTTTATGTCTCATTATATTATGAATCAGTTTCCAAAAGATTAGAAGAAGGTATTGGTGGGAGGGAAAACATTGAGCTCTTCCATACCTGGCTTGGATTTTGTTAGTTTTGTCACTTGTTTTCTAGTTATAGAGTACACCACCTCATAGTTCGAGAGCTAAAACTGAGATTGCAAATGAGCTGTATCCTGTCATGTGCATATGATGTCATCAGGCATGCACAGTATTAACAAGCTACATTGCTTTATTAGGTGTTGGGATTATAAAGCCTTCCTCCTTATAGAAGTAAATGTTTCCAATAGCTTTTAGGTATATTCCTAATAAAATGTATATTTTAATGCTTTTTACTTTATGTGTGTAAGAGTGTGTGTGTGTGTGTGTCTGTGTGTATCTGTCTGTGTCTATGTGTGTGTATCCACATGTGTTGCCTGGTGCCCAGGGAGACCAAAAGTGGAAGTCAGAGCCTCTGGAACTAGTTACAGACTATTGTGGGCTGCCATGTGAGTGCTGGGACTAGAACCTGGATTCTCTTTAAGATCAGCCAGAGTTTTTAGCTGCTGATCTATCTTTCTGCCCCCAAAGTGTTGTTGTTGTTGTTGTTAAATATATTACCTCAAAAGTTCTTTAAATTGAACTGATATGGAATTCATGTAATATCAACTAATTAATCTTGGTCCCATTTTCCAGTTTTATGTGTTCCCCGCTTGTTTATTAGAGAATCCAGTATCTGACTCATGTTGGCCAAGGCCTCCTTCTATAGCCCAGCACTCAATCACCTATCCCATTTTTAGTTTCTGCTTATGTCTAAAGTAAAACAATTAATACTATAAAAATCCCGTGTTCCTATTTCTGAAATCTGCTGAAATTTCTTGGGCAGCTAAGTTTGAGAAACCGAACTGACGCTATCCACAAGTTACCAGCCTTTCACTCCTGTGGGTCGAGCATTGTCCTTGCTCTATTTCCAGACTGCTTCGTAGGCACATGGACTGAAATGGCTTTTCCTAGTGGTGCAGGCACTGCATTGTACGGGTCAAGCCTTGATAGTCTCTTCTCCAGAAATACTCAGTGTTTCCAGCTGTGCGCGTAACCCAGCACATAGCATTCTATAGGTATATAGCCTTAAAAAAAACCTGCAGAAACTAGTAACCCACAAATATTGCCTATTTTCTTCCCCAGACTTACTCCAGGTAGCCTTTTTTACCTGTTCATTTGACCTGGCAATTAAAGGTGTCCATTCTCCCTGGTGTGATGTGTTTGACGTAGATGATGCAAAGGTAAGTATCTCATTTGAACTTGTTCCTCACGGGTTTTGGTCATTATTTGAATTTTTGTTGTAAAATTTCTAGAATATAAGTTGGATTAGGGCATATAAACTGCTTGGCACCAAATCCTAGTTTCCTAAATATGGAGCGATAAATGCTTAAGTGGGTGAAAAATGTGGGTTTGTAGAACTCACAAAAACATTTTTTTTTTCATGGCAATTTGACTTCTAGGTGGCGACCCCCTCCCATCCAAATTAAAAACCAACCACTGGGAGAGGTGGCAGGGCTGATTTAAAGCAAGTTAGGCTCAGGAAACCCTTTCCACAGGCCTCCTCATCCCTAGTTTCTCATGAGAAACTGAGCTGTCATACTTGACTAAGGTGCTGCCTGGGTCCCCCTGGTGGCTACAGGGATTCATCTCAGCTTCTGCCTTTCTTCAGCATTTCCCTTGTTTTCACCTGATGTGTCTGTGGACTTTGAAGGAATATAGAAAGGCCTCTCATGACCTTAAGGGACTGACGTTTGCCTGGTTCTCGAGTGCTGGGATCTAGAAAGGGTGGAGTAGGAAAGTGTCTTGGATTTTCCAGGATTATAGACTTCCGGACCTTAGTTAGCCCTTGTGCACATAGAAAACACCAGTGCTTTGTATGAATCAACTTAGATTCTAAGAAACTATGCTCCTTACCAAACCAAGCAGGTCAAAGGTCATGCCATGGTCCTTGTACCAGTGCAGGAGGGGCTCGTGCGAGGGTTGAGAGGAGTGAAGGATGCTCAGCGAACGGCTGCTGTAGGGTGCTGAGTGCCAGAGCACATGTTTGTTACTTCCCTTTGTGCGCTGAGTCGCTGCTGGCTGGCCTACCTCTTCTCACCCCCAGTAACTTCATAGTGGCCTCCAAACTCTTTACTTAGAAGCTTCTCGGCTTTTCTGCCTTTAATATGCCCTGCTCTGGATGAACATAGGACTTGTCTTCAGAACTTTTAATTTCATTTGCAGGAGGTGTTTTTGTGGACATAGAACCTAGGGCTGTGATTTCCAGGTGCCTATCCCCAATCCCAATTTAAAACCTGCTGCAGGGAGAGGTGTTGGGGCCAGTATAAAGCAGTTACCCCCAGAGAGAGCGTTTCCCACAGACCTGAGTCTATGTCACCTTCCCAGTCCCCTGTTTTGCAGTCTAGTTTTTTGGTTAGCTACAAAATAATGGGCTTGACTCTGCTATCTATCTATCTATCTCTCTATCTCTCTATCTATCTGTCTATCTCTCTATCTATCTCTCTCTCTGTCTATCTGTCCGTCATATATAACCTTGCCTTGCCCACTCCTTCTCCCCTCCCCTGTCCCTCCTCCCCACTTCTCTGCCCACCCAGCCAGTTCTCTCTAGATGAGAGACAGCATGAGGTATTTGCCTTCTTCCTATTATCCACTGCCCCCCCCACTTCTCTCTATTCCCTTTAGATATTTTTTCTTCTCCCTCATTTTCCCTGTAGCTGGACTCTTAAAATAAAAGAGCACCATTAATAATGACCAGTATAAATACAAAGAACTCTCTGGTCACCATTCACACATGTCAAACATCTCCCTCCTTCTTCACACTGCTTGGGTCTGGGAGATGGTCAGAACTGAGGTGATTTTCAGTATTATATCAATAGTGAATTTTGACAAAAGTGAAATGTGTCATTTAACTTATTTGCCCAGGTTATTGTAGTTGTTGAAATGTTTAGGATGCAATTCACTTGGCTGCCTGCTGGCTGCCTCCGTCCTGTCCTAAAGTAGCTTCATCCATGTGGTCCCTTGTAAAGACTGACCACACGGTACTTTTAAGTGCACACTGCCTTCCTTGAGGTGATCATAAACTACCTTAGCTAACCCTGTTCCTCACCCACGTGTGCTTCCTTCATCCTCCCTTATTTACTTTTCATCTTTCAATATTTAACTCTTGCTTTCTGGACATCTTTTTCCTTTCTAGTAGGTAATTTGATGTTTGGCAAAAACCTGACACTGCATCTGATAAATGCTAAGCGCCTCAGGATGCCCCTGGAACTTTTTAATGTTAAAGATCTATCTCTTTCCTTTTACAATTACGTATCTCTTTATTGCTTGTGAATACACCCTCTTATTTGCTCTGAAATTTTTCAAACTGATAGAAGCTTTAAGAATAATACAGCGAGAACTTGTGCATCTAAACAAGCATTCAGGTACCACAGTATGTGTCATAACTATACCATATAATGGCCCATGCACAATTTCTATGGGCATCTTAATAAATCCCTCTATAGCTGTTCTTCATAAATTCTGAAGTCTCAAGGATTGCTGATTCCATTTGGTGCTGAGTCTATTTAGCCTCCTTTAGAAAAGCACTCCAGCTTTCTTTCATCTGTTATGTATTGGCATCCTGTAGAAATCTTGGTTTTTTTTCCTGTAGAATGTATTAGATGTGTCTGAGTTTTTACTTATATAAATTTCAGATTAAACAATTTTGACAAGAATTCTACTTAAAATCCTCCTAAATGTATCCCATCACAAAGAATTATGTCAGTTTGTCACATCCTTGATATGTTTGAAGACTTGATGAAAATGTTGCCTGCCAGGTTTCTGTATTATAGGTGATAGTGTTTGCTGTGTGTGATCAATGAACTTATTTCAGCAACCATGAGTTAACAATTTGAAATATATGCTTAAATAATTTAAGAGTTTCCTTTCATATGTAAAAAGGAAATGAGTTAAATATATACTGTGGCTAGATAAATGGCCCAGTGATTAAGAGCACTTAGAGTGCTTGCCAAGGACAGATGCACTCACGCTGTGACTCACAGTGGTTTTAAACTCCAATTCTAGGGGCTCTAATGCCTCCTAGCCTCCAAAGGCTCCTGCTTGTATGTGGTACACAAAAAAATCATTCAAGCACACACACGCACATACTTTTCTTTTTTTTTTTTCTTTTTCTTTTTTTTTTTTTTTTGGTTTTTTGAGACAGGGTTTGTCTGTGTAGCCTTGGCTGTCCTGGACTCCCTTTGTAGACCAGGCTGGCCTCGAACTCATAGCGATCCGCTGCCTCTGCCTCCCGAGTGCTGGGATTAAAGGCGTGCGCCACCATTGCCCGGCGCACATACTTTTCTTAATTAAAAGAAAAATAACAGTATCTTTTAATTATTCCTTGTTTCCTTTTCCAATGGTTTGATTAAAAATAATTTTATCTATTACCGCTCAGAACGCACACTGTGCAGTAGTTTTGCGTGGTGAAGTATTTATAAAGGAAATCAAATCGTATCATTTTATTTGAGAACAATCTGTTGGTACTTGGAGCAGAGTTGAAACAGGATGGACTAAATTATTATTGTTGAAGTTGGATGATGGTTACACATGAGATGTTATACTACTGTTGCATTTTTTTATGTTGTTTGAAAATTAAAAATGATGGGTTGTTGAGATGGTTCAGCTAGTAAAGGTATTTGCTGCCCTACCTGACTACTGAGTTGATTTCCTGGAGTCTATGTGCTAGAAGGAAAGAGCAGAGCCCCCTTCTGCAAGTTGTCCTCTGACCTCCACCCTGCCCATACAAAGATGTACAACAAATTTTAAATGAAGAGACATTTACACAATTCTGACAACTGTAGGGAATTTTAGTCATTCAGGACTTTGTGTAATGCTGGAACACTTCTGCTGTTATTTATCAAACAATTGTTTTACTGGCTGTTATACATCAAGTATTTGTGTAGAACTGAAAATACCAATGCAAAATTAGTACAAGGAGTAAAAGGTGCTAATAACATGCTCTCCTGTGATGATGGCATAGGTAAGGTAGAATTGATTCCTTGACAGCCAGGTGGGTGTTGTGAACAGCTCTGTCCCATCACCTGTTATGGTAAATGCATCTGTGTTTTCTATTCTGTGCTCGACTTTTGTGCTTAAGATTTTTCACATAAAAGTCATTCCCGTTATCCAGATCTGGTATACCTGCCATCTGGTATACCTGCCATCTGGTATACCTGCCATCTGGTATACCTGCCATCTGGTATACCTGCCCTTTGACATTTAAAACCTCAACTTCTGTTTAGATCTTTGACTCTAGTTATTTGTTTACTCAGATTTTTCCAAGTCAGTTATATATCTTACACTTGCCTGTGAGACTCTGTTGTACCTGCACTTTCAAGTTTTTTGTAAACATGAGTGTGCATGAGGGTTGTTTGTAAACATGAGTGTGCATGCGGGTTGTTTGTTTTGTTTTTTTTGTTTTGTAATGGGGTCATTGGCCTCTGCTATTGTTTTATTTCTGAGTAGATTTAATACATGTCTACCTAGTTCCTTTTATGTTGAAATGTGTACATTTTGTTTCCTCTTTCCCTTCTACTGGCTTTGATGCGTTCTGGTTGGAGTTCTGCACAGTGGCCTACTTCTGCTCCTAAACTTTGACCAGCACTAAGTTTCTCTAGGAGCTCTTCTTAAATTCTTAAAAATTCGCACTGACTGTGAATATTAAATCAGAAGAAAGGGACCAGAGTCTTTCCCTTCAGCCCTGACTCGATGTTTTGGTGGCGTGGATGTTGCTAAGTGCTGGACCTTGGAGGCCAACTCTCAGATGCCCGGGCCAGCAGTTGTAGGTGGAAAATGTGAAGAGTGTGTTGCTTGCTCTGTAATAAAATTAGTGTAAACTTTCTGAGAACTACTATTAATGAGGAGTCTGTTACATTTCTGGAACAGTATTAGAAATTACTTTTGAAATGTTTCTACTTAGGTACTGGAGTACTTAAATGATCTGAAACAGTATTGGAAACGAAGTTATGGCTACACCATTAACAGCCGCTCCAGCTGCAGCCTGTTTCAGGATATTTTTCTACACCTGGACAAAGCAGTTGAGCAGAAGCAAAGGTAAAACTATCTTTTAAAATGTGCAGTATATTTGGAGCTTACCATATGTAAGCTTCTGGAAAATGCTATACAATGTATAATTTATTAAATGTATTTTTTAACCTTGATATGATAATATTGTCCAATCAATACATTGGTTTTATTGAGGTCATATGTGTATTGTCTTGAGGCCTGTTTTTCCCTATTAACATTACATCTCTTAACAGTCATTTTCAATTGCATGTGCACCACAGCACAGGGGTCCTTGCTGTGAGTCTGCAGTGTGCATCATCTTCTCAGTGGCACTTGAGTTTTTCCTAGCTTCTGCTATAAAATGGCCTTTGGTATGAATATGAAAAATGTTTTTATCTTAAAAGAGAATCTCTCATTTGAAGAAAAAAGCTTTTGTTAACATTTCTACTTTAAAAATAATTTTTACAGTATCGGCTTGAGGGTAGAGTCATTAGTAGAGTGCATGCCAGGTATGAGGTGTCCAGCACCAAACCAAGCAAACTAAAATGATAGAAATATTGATAGAACCTCAATCCTATTTCATTTGACAGATACATATTTATAGATGTTGACCAAAATGGAGCAACAAAAACTGGAAACAATCCGTTTCACTGTAGTTAAAGGACTAGGTTTTGTCATGCCAGTGTGTCTTATTTATGGACATAGCACTAATTTATAAAATGTTCTTAGGTTTGGCAGTAGTTAGGGGAAAAAACTAATTAAGCAAAACCCCCAACTGTATTACCTATTTGGTTTCTGCTACCAGAAATGTGTGTGTGTGTGTGTGTGTGTGTGTGTGTGTGTGTGTGTGTATGATGAACGTACATGTATATATGTTTATTTATTGTGTGGATGCCAAGGAACAACTTGCAGGAGTTGATTTTCTCTTCCTCCGTAAGGGTCCTAGCTATGAAACTTGGGTCATTAGGCATGGCAGCAAGTTCTTTTACCAACTGAGCCATCTCCTGGTCTAAGCAGAAGCTTCTGAGGAGATTTCAAATAAAGATAATACTTACAATAGGAGTTAGTTTTTTCTGGTTTGATTTTCTGAATGGCCTCCAGGTCTTACTCTTTATGAGATAACAGAGCTTTCCTGATTGATCATTATTCATTGGCTTAGGGTTGAGTCTAAGGGATGATAAATTTATAATTGTGTCAGGAGGCTCTTAAATAACTTTGTAAGGCTTGTTATTATAATTTAATTCTAGTCTGACGCCTAAGTAATACAGTTTATCAGTAGTGTTTTAAAATAAATGGGAATTTCTGTATACTGAAAATTCAAGACAGTACAAAGAAGTTCCAAACAACCCCCAGAATTAAAAGACCCAATTATCGGTTGAGTAGAATTCTTGAGGTTTTTATTATTTTGTTTGTTTCTCTTCTGCTGCTGCTCCTCCTTGTAGTCCTCCTCCTCCTCCTTCTCCTCCTCCTCCTCCCTTTTGACTAGGTCTCTCTGTTGTGTAGCTCTGGCTGTCCTGGACTCACAGTCCCTGCCTTCCAAGTGCTGGGATTAAAGTCATGCACCACCACACATGGCTGTGGTTGAGTGAAATTCTTATCAAAATCCTACAAGTTTCTTTGTAGAAAGTGAGAAGTTAGTTCTAAGCTTACACAGGATTTTAAAAAAATTTTATTAATTTATTCAGATTACAGCTCAATTGTTACCCCATCGCTTGTATCCTCCCATTCCTCCCTCCCTCCCTCCCTCCTGTTTTCACCCTATTCCCCTCCCCTAGGTCTATGACTAATGGGGACCTCCTCCCCCACTATATGGTCATAGGCTATCAAGTCTCATCTTGGTAGCCTGCTTATTCTTTCTTTGAGTGCCACCAGGCCTCCCCACCAAGGGGAGGTGGTCAAATATGGAGCACCAGAGTTTATATCAGTGTCAGTCCCCGCTCTCCACATAGCTGTGGAGCATGTCCTTACACAGGAATTTAAAGGATCTATAGAAATGAAAGTAGTTTTGAAAAAGAGCAGAAGGATTTGCCACCCTTCTGTCAGAACTTAAAGCCTGCTGTGATGATGTGCACCTGGAATCCGAGCACTCCAGGGCCCGAGGCAGAGTTACAACAAAACCTGCCTCAAACAAGCAGATACCCTCAGACCTGTTATAGGCACAGGGCTACAGTAACATCATGAAGTAAACCCATATATAGGAGGCCTTCTGTATTCATGGATTTCCCTCTTTGGTATTTAGCTAACTATGGGTCTAAATTCACATGGGTCCTGAATATAGAGACTCTTTTATTTGTCATTATTCTCTGACTAATGCTGAATAGAAACCTTTACATAGCTATTAGAAATAATCTGGAGATAATGGAAAATGTATGACAGGATAAGTGTAAGTCATATGTAAATACTACATCATTTTATATGTGAGTTCCCACAGGGGAGTCCTAGGACCAATTCCCCATGAATATTGAAGAACAACTATATATGTTAAATTGATTTTCAACAAAAGATGCCAAGGCAATACTATGAAAAAAGGATGTCATTTTTAACACATGATGCTGGGACACTTGACTATCCATGCTAAAAATATGAGATGCTTAGACCTTTCACATTACAAATAAGAAGGAATTATAGATTTGAGTGTACAATCTAAAACCATAAACCTTCTGAAAGAGAAAATAATAGCAATGACCTAATTATAAAAGATTAAACTCATTCATAACCTTGGATTAAATGAGGCTTTCTTAAATGTAACCCAAAACACAATCCATTAATAAAAGTTCATAAAATAGATTTATCTATTTTAAACTATTCTTCTCAAGGGAAAGAGAAAATATATACAAAACTTACATTCATTAGGAATTTGTATCCAAAATATACAGAGAATTACATCTTACTTAATAAGGAAATGAACCTTTTTTTAAAGGTATAAAAGGGAGATTATAGGTTACAGGTGTAGTGCTGGAATATGCACTTAATAATTATAGGTACCTGGGTTGAATACCTGTTATCCCTCCTCCCCAAAAAAAAAAAGAAGTACAAAAGATTTACACATACTTTATTAAAGAAGATGTATGGATGGCATATGAGAAAATGTTCACCATCCATCATCGTGGATATCAATGGCTCAGTGAAATACCAGAAATAAACCCCTTAAACTGGGACAATAAAGAATCAACTTCATTCATGATGATAGAAATGTAAAAGTGTATAGTCTCTTTGGAGAACATTAGCACTTACTGACATTAAACATCTGTATTAATAAGCAAATCCATCCAATGTATCTACCCAGTAGTTTTGGTGGTTTCTTATGCCTTGGCTTTTTCATATTTTGTAATTAAAAGGGTTTTCTTTCTTTCTTTTTTTAGGTTGTGTAATTCTTCCCTTTAACCTTAGATGGCAGCATTGACACTATTGTGCTATAACACCCTTGTACTGGTTTGTGTGTGTGTGTGTGTTTCAATTAGCTCATTAAAACATGAGCAACTTGGTCTCTTAAAGTTCTGAGGAATGTATTCAGATTCTAGGTTGTTTTTAAAGTCAGGGCTGTGGGTGTAACTCTGGGGCTGTGATCTTTTTAGTGTGCAATATTGAAAGATGATGGGCTACAGCATGGCTATCCCTAAGTTCAGATTCACATGTCTAATTGCTCTTGGATAGACCAGGTGTCATTGTTATCCTGTGTGGGTCTAAGACATTTGTAATATGCTGCTGTCTTGAGTAAGTAACTCGGTGCCTTGGATTTGGGCAGTGATGTATGTGTGTATTGATACAGTGTGTGGTATAGGTAGTGCTGCTTTTTTTCCTGCTCTGTTAAGTGCGACATTAGCCTCCCAGATATCTAAGCCACAAGACCATGTGCCATTCTGGACTCATCTCCCTCACTTTCTGTAGCTAGTCATTGCCTTGTGGGTTTTTTAAATTACATTTAGTCACTTGGTTACTTATGTACATTAATGTACCTCACAGCATATGTGTGGAATTCAGAGGATGACTTGAGGGGGGTCAGTTCTCTCCTACTATGTAGATTGCAGGGGTCAAACTCAGCTTGTGAGACTCGGAGGCATCTGAGCCATCTCTTTGGCTTTAATTTTCTAACTTACATTTTTTATACTCTTCACATTTTTTTTATCCTCATTGTGACCACCTCAATTTAGGCTAATACCTCTTTTCTAAATATATATTTAGTACTAGAGAGATGGCTCAGCAGTTAATAGCACTGTCTGCTCTTCCAGAGGTCCTGAGTTCAATTCCCAGCAAGCTCATGGTGGCTCACAACCATCTATACTGGAATCTGATGCTCTCTTCCGGCATGCAGGCATACATGTGTATAGAACATTCATATACATAAAATAAATAAATAAGCCTTAAAAACAAAAATACATTTAATTAGTATGCATGCCTCTGTGTGTGTGTGTAATAGGTGTATAAGTACACGTCTGTGTGTATGCACAGATAGATGCATGTATGTGAGGTCAGACACCACTGTTGAGTGTCTCTCTGCTGTTCTCCATCCTGCTTTTTGAGACGGGTTTCACTAAACCCAGTCCACAGGTTGGCTAGTGAGCTCCAGGAACCCTCAGTGTCTGCACCCCAGCTCTGGAGCTTCAGGTGCATCCATCCTCGCATAGCTTTGTATGTGGGTGCTGGGGAGCTAAGCAGCAGCAGATCGTAGACCCTGCCTTCAAGGCTTCTCCCCGGTGTGGTCCTATTAACTCCACACAAAGAGAGTTTTCCTAAGGGACAGTTCTGATCATGTGACTTTGGATGGTATCTCCTTATTGTATTGACTATTTATTATATTTGCGCAATAATTTCTATCATACATGTTTTTAAACTTTCTGTATACAGTTTTTATAATCTCAATTTTGTCATAGTGACAGTTGCTGTATTTAGAGAGTATACCTACTTCGCTTTAGTCCTATAGTTGTTATTTTAGAAGTTCCATAACCTTTAAATATCTTGATCAGTAGAATTGGCTGGCCTATTAAGAAGCATATTCTTTGCCATATATAATAATTATGGCAAAATCTGAATAAGTGTATGAGAACCTCTGGAAGGAATGCTGCTACCAATTAATGCTGTGACCCTTTAATCCAGCTCCTCATCTTGTGGGGACCACCAACCATAAAATTATTTTTGTTGCTACTTCATAACTGTAATTTTACTACTGCTATGGGTCATAATATAAATATCTGTGTTTTCTGATGGTCTTAGGTGACCTCTGTGAAAGGGTCATTCAACCCCCAAAGGGGTCGTGACCCATGGTTTGAGAACTGCTGAACTAAGGCGGAGCAAAGGTTTTCCTAAGGAACGGCTCAGTTCAGCAAGCCCTTGTGGCACAGTGGTGAACTGGGCACAGTGCTAGATGTTGGGAGTGGTAACAAGTGTGACCAAGAAGAAAGTTTTGATTGTTCACGCTAGTAAAAGATAATACTTACAGTGATTGAGACCAAAGTCTATGAATGATTAGAGAAGTGACTAATTACAAGGTCAGAGGAACTAGAAAAGGCCACTTGGCTTTAAATAAAGTGAGTGTAGTATAGTAGGATTTTTGTTGTCTTTAGAACCATGTTAAAATTAAAATTCTTATTTGGTGTTTCTCAACTAAGTTAAAACATAGGGGATACTCATCTCAGCTGTGGATGAAATTGAATGAAATAATGCATTATATGAAAATATACATGAATTTGTACACACTTATCTTTTACCACTGTCTCACAAACAGGTGCTTACCAACTGCGTCATTTTTTGGTTTGGTGGTTTAACTAGGATAATACAGAGAAATAAATCATACTAGGTGGAGGGCACTTTTCCTCGGTCAGAGAAAAGCAAATGGACTTAACCTGTGTTCTAGATATTAACTTAAAATGTTCACTATTTCTTTTTAAATTATCTGTGTTTTGTGACACTCTGGTATCCCTCTCCTCGGAATGCTATTGCAAAGTCCACCCCCAGAACCACTCTTAAGAACTGGACAAATTAGCCGGTGTGGTGGCCCAAGCCTTTAATCTCAGCACTCTGGAGTCAGCGGCAGGTGGATCTCTGTGAGTTCCAGGCCAGTCTGGTCTATAAAGTGAGTCTAGGACAGCCAAGGCTACACAGAGAAACTTTGTCTGTGGGTTGGGGGAAAGGTGGGGACCAGGATACTGGGCAAGTCTAATAAGTGCAGAGCAGTCCTCACATTATCTTTGAGTACTAATGGTGTTTGTTTGGCAGGTAATAGAAATTATGTTAAGAAAAATGTTCAAACTATTGTCTCCAGGAACCCATGTCCCAGATGGCAGGACATTCATACAAGAGCATGTTATGTATGTAAAACCAAAAGTGCTCAGGGAAGGTGAATTTGAATGAGGAGATCACATGAAATCTTTGAGTTATCAAAGACCAAAGAGGTGTTTTTTACAAACCTTAGACGTATTAGCCCCTAGTATTTTAATATAGTTTTTACAGCCTTATTGAATTATAGTTAACATAAAGTCATCTCTGTATATTTAAAGTGTACAACTTGCTGAATTTCACATGTGCGCATGCGCACTAAGTCATTAGTACTCAGCCTATCTTTTTAGGACTTATTTTATTTTTAGTTATGTGTGAGTTCATGTGAGCACAGGCTCCTTCCTGCAGATGGCAGAAGAGGGAGCAGAGCCCTTGGAGCAGGAATTATATTCATTTGTGAGCTTTGCAGCCTGGGTGTGGGGAACAGAGGCCAGATCCCCTGGGAGAGCGCTCTTTGGCCCTGCTTTTGTTTTCCGGTGATACATCTTGATGAGCTGCACATCTTTCTAGTTCGCTTTGTCGCTTTGGATGTTCTTTGCTGATCCCTTCCTCCTGGATTTGGATGTGGTCCCATGTGTGTGGTGGCGCACGCCTTTCATCCCACACTTGGGAGGAGAGGCAGGCGGATCGTGTGAGTTCGAAGACAGCCTGGTCTACAAAAGTGAGTCCAGGACAGCCCAGGCTACACAGAGAGGCCCTGTCTCAAACAAACAAAGAAACAAACATAAAACAAAAAACATAGCAGCTGCCATGTTGAGCAGCCCTCAGGCCTCCAGAACTCCCTTCCCTGTGGTTTCTCCTCTGTATAATGTGGTCGTGAATTCCTGTTGGAATTAAGGGGTTTTTATGCCCGCTCTAGCTCCCACACAATGACACAGAGACCTGTTAAATTTATCGATAAGCTTCAAGCACATAACTGGGCCGCCACGACTAAGCTAGCCTGGCCCACTGCTCTGCCACCCCACCCCGCTTACCTGTCCTCTAGTCTCGCCCTGGCCGCCTCTGCTCCATCCTTGTCCCCGGGGCTGCTCCTCCATGGTGACCTCCTCCTGGCATGGCGACTTTTTCCTGCTCTCCCTCTCCTTCTCCCTCTCCCCTTCTCCCTTTCTATTCCCCCACCCCACCCCCCCCACCCCTGACTCCTCTGCCCAGTCATGGGCTCTTTCTTCAGCCTCATCATTACCTAACCAGAGGTCATTGGTGAGTAATATTTATACAACATTTAGACAGGAGAATCCTCAGTAGCAAAGACATTATTAGAATCTGTTAACACTTAGCTCGCTGCTAGTCAGAAACTAACAATCGAATATACAGAGATACACCTTAATACATGTGAATGAAGGTCTCCTCTGCAAGTTCCAGATCTCTAGAGTCCCACTCATCTCGAGACTGCCTTGCCGACTGTGCTCCTCCGCCCTCCACCACAGCCTGCGAGTGCTAAACAGTCAGCAGGGGCAGGCGCTGCGATCACCCCATCTACCTTCTTTCTCACTCTGTTGTCATCTGAAAACTCCTGTTTCCTATGCTTCTCCTAGCTCCCTATAGTAGGAAGGAGGGCAGCAGCAGCTCTGTCCCTATAGTAGGAGGAGGGCAACAGCAGCTCTGTCCCCATAGTAGGAGGAGGGCAGCAGCAGCTCTGTCCCTATAGTAGGAGGAG
>OU015757.1:51837946-51852737 GCA_907169655.1 Acomys percivali
AGCAAGTTTCCCTGAGGTGGGAGAGCGTCCAGCTGTTAGACGCTGCTATCTGGGTGAGCAGAAATACTTTTCCTTGTCATTATCTTACTGCGTTTGTCCTTGCCCCAGACACAGGAGAAGAGAAATGAGCTCTTGGTGTGCAGTGATACTTGTGCCACACCCAGCAGACTCGCCAGATGGATCTTGGAAAAGACTGTTCCTTATTACTTCTTACAAATTGTAACGGGGCCATTTTTTTTCAGATCCTCTTATTTTAATATAAGCAGCATCTCCAAGCTCCCTTTTTCTTAGTTACCAGAACATCTGCCTCCGGCTGGATACTTTGAGCAGCAATAAGGGCTGGAAAAAAAAACATATGAAATCATGTCCATCCTTCTTTTTATTTGACATTTCATAAACTTGAAATATCTTTACTTGGTTACTCTAAAATATATAAACTATGAAATAATAAGTTATTATTTCCTACAGTCACATTTGAATTAGCAAAATCATATTCTAACAGCTATTGATTCTCATTTAGTTTTTTAGGCTGTTTTTGAGGAATTAGAAACAACATCTTTACTTTTAGCTATAATCACAGTTATCTTTGTCTTGTTGTACTGGCATATTAGCCAGAAATATAAACTCCTGTTTTCTGTTTGTTTTGTTTATATTGAGACTTTGCAGTAAAGGATATTCTGTATTAGAGGATGAGGTGATGACATTTATAAAAACTAGCTGGAGAGATGGCTCAGAGTGTAAGAGCACTGACTACTCTTCCAGAGGTCCTGAGTTCAATTCCCAGCAACTACATGGTAGCTCACAGCTATCTATAATGAGATCTGGTGCCTTATTCTGGAGTGTAGATGTACATGCAGGCAGAACGCTATATAGATAGTAAATAAATACATCTTTAAAAAAAAACCAAACAACTAGCGCTTTTCCTTGCTGATGTAAACTCTCAGATTTTAAAAATGTATTTATTTTTATTATATGTGTAGGTTGCTTGCATGTATGTATACACACCACATGTGTACAGTGCCCTTGGAGGCCAGGAGAGGGCATTGGGGCCACTGGGACTTGGGTTATAGATGGTTGGGAGCCTTCATGTGGGTGCTGGGAACAAAATCCAGATCCTCTAGAAGCACAACCAGTGTTCTAAACAGTTGAGCCATCTCTCCAGCCAGCAACTGTCTAGAATAATTTTAAAATATTTGTTATTTTTAAATTCAATCAGATGCCAGAAGACAGTCATTTATTTGTGGTTTACATGACTTCTTTTCTGAGCCTAACATATGAACATTTTGATTGTTCATAAAGTTCCCAATAAACTTTTGAAAAGTTACTGGTTTTAAAATATTATTGGCAGCAAAAGAGACAAAAGAAAAAGATTTTATTTTATTTTATTTTTTAGCATAAAGAATCATCAGATTGAAAACTTGGCTCAGGAGCTGGAATTATAGCAAGCACATGTATTCTTAGGTTCAAACTCTAGTTCAAATGTGTCACAACTTAGACTTAATATCTTCTTAGCTTAGCTCTTTTGATCTCTCCTCCTAGCATGTATGTGCATGTGTGTTTATTGTATTTATCCTTATAGATGCCTATTACTTCAGCTCTGTGGGGACAGGGACAGGGACAGGAGAATTATTGGGTCTTGCTGGTTCCAGCCTCACCCCAAAAAAGTGTCAGCCTCAGGTTTAGGGAGAGACCTCCAGTCTCAAAGGAAGTCACAGAGGCTAACACTCAGCCCCCTCTTCTGGGATTTGCATGTGCAAAGGTGAAAGGTGTACACACACACACACACACACACACACACACACACACACACACACACGAAAAGTAACTATTGAGAAAAGGAAAACTTGAAAAGATAAAAGGCAACACGCTTCATTCATTCAAGAGTGCTCCACGGATCAGGGATTACTTTGCTTAGCACCTTACAGAAAGTAAGGTAAGCACTTCAAGGTCTTCTGCCAACAAAAATGGTCATTTGTGTGTTCTACTTCAAATGGGTTTGCAGCGCTCCAGATGTCCTAATTCCTAGAACCTATAACATAAGTGTAAATGTAGTTTAGTTCTCCCACAGAATTGCAGCCAGACACCTGAGTTAACTTATATAAAGAACTTTTAAAGTAGGAGCCATCAAGATGGCTCAGTGGGTAGAAATGCCTGCAGCCAAGTCTGACTATCAAGCTCAATCTGCTGGACCACATGATGGAAGGAGAGACCGACTCCTGACGTTTGTCTCTGACACTAGTGAGTCTCCCCTAACCTACACACTAAATGTAAGAATAAAAGGATTTCTAAAGGAGAGATTACATTGTCAAATGAGAAAACTAGTTAGCACTAAGTATAGATATTCTGTTTTCTGTCATGAATATGTAAGTTTTCCCTTCAATTTCTCGTTTAAGGTCTCAGCCAGTTTCTTCTCCAGTCGTCCTCCAGTTTGGTCATGCAGAGACCCTCTTGCCGCTGCTCTCACTCATGGGCTACTTCAAAGACAAGGAGCCACTGACGGCTTATAACTTTGAGGAGCAAGTCCATCGCAAGTTCCGAAGTGGTCACATCGTCCCTTATGCCTCCAACCTAATATTTGTGCTTTACCATTGTGAGAACGCAAAGACCCCTCAAGAAGAATTCCAAGTCCAGATGCTGCTGAATGAAAAGGTGTTGCCCTTGGCTTACTCAGAGGAAACCGTGGCTTTGTATGAGGATCTGAAGAACCACTACAGGGACATTCTTCAGAGCTGTCAGACTAGTAAAGAGTGTAACCTCCCGAAGGTGAACATCACGTCCGATGAGCTCTGAGCAGCTAAGACGGTGTCAGCTCAGCAGTGCTTTGCTGAGGGGTGATTGTGTTTGCAATAGGTAATCACTCGAGATGCAGCAGCTACAGGCTCCCTGTGAGTTCCAGGCTGGCCAGCACTACACAGAGAAATAGAGCTTTCGGATTGCTTGGTCCTTCTGCTTTTCACAGAAAATAATAGGTTCTCGTAGGATCTGGGCATACGGGTAAAACACGACTCTCCCTGGGGCATCTCTCTTCAGGACAAAAACCAACTGAAGAAAACAGCTGTCCCTGCGAGTGTTGCAGAGCTGAAATTTTCCTAACTACCTAAGAAACTACTGAGGTAGAACGTTATTAGAGAGTGACACTTCAAAACTGTTGGATACCAAAGCACAGTGGCAGTCGGATGGTCGGTAATTGATTTATTGGAGAATTGTGATCATGTTGATTTCTTTCCTTCTGCTTCATGTGGGGCACTACTAGCATAAATGACATCACTAGTCATAAATGTGGTGAAGTGAATATTGTATTAGACTTCAGAAGAAGTCTGTCTGACACGATATCAAGAACCAGGCTGAAACAAAACTGAAAGTGTGAGATATTTTTGTTAATAGTATTTATAAAAATATTTAAACACTTTGCCAATAATTTTCTTTTACCTCAAAGTAGGTCTTGCAGGATCATCTTTATCTCCTCAGGCCTCTTTGAGGTGAGTGGTGGTAATAGAAGGCACAACCAGGCAGACAGATGCTTTGCCTGGTTGTCTTTTGTTTTGTTTTATATTTTGAAACTGGGTTTCTCTGTGTAGCCCTGGCTGTCCTGGAACTTGCTTTGTAGACCAGGCTAGCCTTGAACTCATAGAGATCTGCCTGTCTCTGCCTGCTAAATGCTGGGATTAAAGGTGAGCGCCACTACATCCAGCTTTAGCCAGGCTGTCCTTTTCATTCCATCATGGCTTCCCTTTTATATCTTGTTATTACATAAAGTGTATTTTTTGGTGGTTGGATTTTTTTAAATAAAGACTTTATTCCGGCTAATTTAATTATAGAGAGTCAAGTGTGTTTCAAAGAAATTCTGAGTTCTCTCAAAGGCCATGAAAGTGTTTGCTACAATAAATAAAATTCTTGTGGCTTTTCTACCAAGTCATTTCTGTTCTCATTGATAGTAATGGGTTGGAATTTCAAGTGTTTAGCTTGGCTAGGCAACCTATAGAAGTTTCCCCTGGTTTCTTCAAGTGAATGGGCTATTTTAGTGCATCTTATTCTAATTTGTATTCACACTACAGATTATGCCTTTCAAAGAAAGGGTTTGTTTGCTTTTGATTGAAAATACATGGTTAATCTTCTCAAAGAATATTAGTTATATCTCAGTATAATCTGGTGCGTTCATTTTATAGTTTACTTTTGAGGAAAGACATCATGTAGGCGTACTTTTTTATCTATTTTATTTTATGTGGGTTCTTCTAGCTCTTTCTTCTCCATCCCAGATCCTTCCTAATACCTTCCAACTTTCCCCCACCCAACACCAGGTAGGAGAGAAAGAAAGTTAGTGGGAAGAGGGGGCATAGTTCTCTTAGACTACTTCCTGCTGGTTAAGGGCATTGGTTTCCTTGGGGGCCAGTTCACTGGTGGTTGTTCCTGCAACACTCTTGCATTTCCAAACCTCTAAATATGTAGATATAAAAATAAAATAATGATATAACTCCACCCATCCTGTTCTATCAAAATGAGCATTATAACATTGGCTTTAGATCACAGGAGAAAAGCCGTTCTAAGGCCTTGAAGGTATCCCTGATCCAGTCTTTCTCATTTACTCCCTAGAGTATTCACCATGCATGCCATGCTGTGCCTAACTGAGACTATTGAGAGTTAATTGAAGGGCTGGGGAGATGGCTCAGAGGTTAAGAGCACTGGCTATTCATCCAGAGGTCCTGAGTTCAATTCCCAGCAACCACATGGTGGCTCACAACCATCTACAGTGAGATCTGGTGCCCTCTTCTGGTGTGCAAGCCCACATTTGGGCAGAATACTGTATAACTTGTAAATAAATTAATTAATCTTTTTTAAGAATAGTTAATTGAAGATAGTTTCAAAAGAAGGAGTGACAGCGGATGTGCTGTTCGTAAGTGAGTAGCTTAACTGATGTGAGGGTTTTTCCCCCCTAAGACTTCTTAGTCCTAATCTTTAGTGCAAACAAGAATTTTTATTTTTTACATTTATTTTGTGTGTGTGATGGTTTGACTGATAATGGCCCCCTATAGGCTCATAGGAGAGGCACTATTAGGAAGTGTGGCCTTGTTGGAGGAAGTGTGTCACTGCGGGTAGGCTTTAAGGTTTCAGATGCGTAAGCCCGGCCCAGTGTCACTCTCTCTTCTTGCTGCCTGCCAATCTAGATGTAGAACTTCCAGCGACTTCTCCAGCACCACGTTGGCCCGTGCGCCACCATGCATTCATGATAATAGACTGAACTGTAAGCCAGCCCCAATTAAATGCTTCTCTTTATAAGAGTTGCCATGGTCATGGTGTCTCTTCACAGACAGCCTGTGTATACAACACCACATGCGTGGAAGTGAAACAACAGTGCAGTCGGTTGGCTACACTCAAGTCTGGAGATAGTGCTCAAGTAGCTGGCTTTGGTGGCAGCTGCCTTCCCTGCCTTCCCCCATCTTGTCAGCCGTAAATTGGTATTTTTAATTCACCACTACCTGTTGTGTGTGATCTGTGTTTGAGCACTACATTTAGCCTGTGGTTGTGTAAAGATGAATCCACCTCATTCTTTTATCCAAAGGTGTTACCTGAAGAGCAAGTGTGCTTGGTGTCCTATGCTAGCTAAAATAACCATGGATTCTTTGAACACTTGTACAATATCAGAGGTTATCTATGTGTGATAGTAATTGTTAGATTTCATCATTAAATAAGACTGTAGTCAATGTCAACTTTATAAAGACACATGGCATATAAATATTTGTGAGTTGAAGATAAGTAATAGGTTTTTATTAAGATTTATGTATTATTTATACAGTATTCTGCCCACATGCTAGAAGAGGGCACCAGATCTCATTATAGACTGCCGCGAGTCACCATGTAGTTGCTGGGAATTGAACTCAGGACCTTTGAAAGAACAGATGGTGCTCTTAACCTCTGAGCCATCTCTCTAGCCCAATAGCCTTTTCTAAAATTAATACTACAGTTGTCTCATTAGTCTGATGTTATTCTCATTAGAGAAGCTCCTGAAAAAGAAGCAATGGAAGTCCTACCTACAATAGGTGCAGAAATGAGTGTTGACAGTATATTTGGCTAAGAAGGTCCAGTTTAGTTGAGCTAGAATTTAGTCCGTGTTGTTTTGAAGTCTTCAACCGTACCTGCTGACATCAGCCATTCTCATTGGCAACCACCTGTGTGAATTGTGCTGCGCTTTGGTTTCTGAATACGTGATCACTTTGAAGTCGCTGGTCCCTGACACTTACTCGGAGCTTCCTGTATTTTATCCTGATCTTCACTATGACATTAAAAGCAAAAGTGGGCATATGAAGTTAAGGATGCTGCATCCTCTCCAGGCATAACCAACTCATAATTCCACTGCATCTGGTCATAATTGCAGAACCAGTCCACACCCTTAAAGGTTTTGGAGCTGAACAGCTGAGTCAGAATATTAAGTAGGAAAATGTGGGACACTTTTTCCTAAGGTAGCATTTCAGGTTGTTCACTGAGACACTTGGAACTTGACTGCCTTTTGCCAAAACTAAGCTGAAAATAAGCATTTATGATGCTATAGATTTGCTGTATGTGGCTGTGACCCTGAATTTGTGTCACAGATCACTTAATTGTCTCTTAGCCGTTCTTTTGACTCAGGGGTTTTTCCTTCCAAATGTCTGGTAGCCTACCTCACCTGCAGGCATTCACTCTTAAGGCCATTCAACTCTGACCTGTTTATTTTGAGAGCAGTTTTCCCCAGCAGGTCCACTGTAGGAGGAGATTTGCCTCGTTCCTTATGCCCGCCAATTTGAAAGAACTGTAGCTTTATAAACTTATACTCCTCCATCATGTGACCACCATGGTGCCTGTGAGGCAAATGCCAGGTCCTTTACAGGCCACGTTCCAAAGTCCTCACCCAGTTCCTAACTGTGGCGAGTGTGAAATCATGGATGATCACAGAGCTGGGAAGACTGTCATGTCCCTCACAGGCAGGTTAGCGAGCACAGAGGAATCAGCTTCAGAATTGATGTAAAGAGGGAAAGTGGCTGAAGACCCTGCTCCTGTCTGGTCTGCTTGGTTTTGTTGTACTGGCAACCTGAGATGCCATCACTGACCATAGAGAAGTAGAACAGAACGGAAACACACAGCAGGGGAAATTCTGGCCTTCTTTTTCTAGAGATACAAATAAAATGCTTCAGTTGTTTTTTTTTTTTTTTAATAATTATTAATTATTACTGACACTGTGAGTTTTAAGACACAAAGATTATTATTTATAAAACAGTATCTTTTGTGTAACCCCAGATATTAAGCTGGTCTATAGATCCAGGCATTTTGTGTCCACATTTTTTTTGTGGTACTAGAACAAGAAGTGTCTGTTAATTAAAATGATAGCCTTAGTTGGATAATCCTTGTACAGCCAGGAAACTTGTTAGAATGCTTATTTTATTACATTATAATATATAAAACAGCTAATGTGGAAAATGAAATTAGGATGAAACTTTCATATTTCCTCAGAGTTTACCCTACCAAGCTTAATTCCGGTTTTTTTCTTGTCTTTTTATTCTTTTCTTTCTTTCTTCCTTTTTTAAAAGAATAGTTTATTGAGTACACTACAAGAGAGTGGCAGGCTGGGCAGTAACTAGAGCACTGCCGATAGCCAATACTGATTGTCTTGTCTGGGCATTAAATATGGACATTAGGGATGGAGAGATCGGCTCAGTCTGAACAGTGCTTACTGTACAGTCATGGGGACCGGAGTTTGTATCGGAGGCACGCACGTAAAAGGCCAGGCACAGTGGCACACACCTGGGATCCCAGTGCTGAGGAGGCAGAGAAGAGTCAGTCCCCTTAAGCTAAAGGACAGCTGAGCCTAGCTGAGTGTCTCTCAGAACGCAATATGGAAATCAACTGGGGAAGCCACTCAGTCTGAACCTCTGAGGTTATACATGCACTGTGCACACATGCACACATGAACCACAACATACACAAAATGTAGATGCTTTGAGAAACTTTTCAACAAATATTCTGGGAAAAACAAAATCTAGGCTGTTTGTTCATTCATTTGTTCCATTGGTTGGATTTACGCTTTTTGTTTGTTTTTTGAGACAAAGCCTTTCTGTGCAGCCCCGACTAGCTTAATACTCATTGTGTACTTAGGGTGACCTCTCCTGTCTCAGCCTGTCAGGGTTAGGATGACAGGCGTGTACCACCATGCCCAGCACAACAGCGCGGTTTTCACATAGGTGTTATCAAGGCTTCTCAGGCTTTTCCACTCAGACTCTTTTTGCTCAAGAAAATCTTATGCAATCCCAGCATATAAGTAGATAATATAGTTTTCAAATCAAACATTTGCTGATAAGAAAATAGTTCTTTCGGGGTGTTTTGGTTTGGTTTGGGTTTGGGTTTTTTGCTTGCTTGCTCTTTTGGGTTTGTTTGTTTGTTTGTTTGTTTTTAAGGGGGTTTCTCTGTGTAGCCTTGGCTGTCCTTGATTTGCTTTGTAGACCAGGCTGGCCTCGAACTCACAGAGACTTCCCTGCCTCTGCCTCCCAAGTGCTGGGATTACAGACATGTACTACCACACCTGGCTTATAGTTCTCTTGTAAATATATAATTCTACACTTTATTTCTTTTTTTAAAGATTTATTTATTTACTTATTGTATACATAGTATTCTGTCTGCATATACACCTGCACACCAGAAGAGGGCATCAGAGCACATTATAGATGGTTGTGAGCCACCATGTGGTTGCTGAGAATTGAACTCAGGACCTTTGGAAGAGCAGGTGGCACTCTTAACCACTGAACCATCTCTCCAGCCCCAATTCTACAATTTATTAAGGAAACAAATTTACATGCTAGTCAGGTGTGCTTATTTTTACATAATTAAAATTATGGCTGAATATTTGATAACTGTAGGATGTGGGAACATCTTCAACACTTCTCAGGGTTAATCAATATTTTGATTAAATAATCAATGTGGAGAAACTCTACTTTACATAAGTACATAGCACAAAACAGTAATGGCACTTTTAAGGCCACTTGAGAATTTGTTGGAAATTCTGCCCTAATCTGAAGGCAAATTTCAATTAACAAACTTTTATGAAAGGCAAGTCAGCAGCTCAGAAGCAGCAATTCTTAAAATCAAACATTCTAACACAATACAATACAAAGACATATGAGTGTGATGCCTTATATGGTATGGGCAGTAGGAAAATATCCCAAGAGCTTGTTTTCCATTAACCCATTACATTAATGTAAACAGAAAACTCGACATGTGCAATAAGAACATCATAAGTGCAGTAAAGAAAACAGTGCAGTCCATAGTGCCCAGCTGTCTCACATCTGAACTGAGGCGCTTCAGGCTGTGTCCATTGGTGTTGTGTGGCATCACAGGATGCAAAGTGCTGTGTGTGTGTGTGTTCAGAACCAGGGCTGCGGAGAGGCAGCTGTACTAAAATCATCTCAAATTTCTTGCACATTTAGTTGTTGTTGTTGTTGTTGTTAATTTTGTTTGTACTTTCAGAAACCTTTCACTGTTGTTCTTTTTTTTTTGCAACTTCCTCCCCACATTCAATCACGTGACCTCCACATGGCGTGTAGCAACATAAGAAGTTGTAGGCTATCTAAGCATACGCTGGCAGACACCATCACTAGACATATATAGCTAGCAAAGGCCCGTTTGACTCTGAACGTTCTCCTTCTAATCCTTGGGCTTTGTCCACTGGCTTGCTTTCAGAGGATCTTTCCTTCTCCCGCCGACAAAGCAGTAGTGATGCTCCCTGGAGCTGTTCATAATTGCATCATGGAGATGAGCCTGAGAGACGCTGCTTTTCTAACTGACCTACTTTAGAGATGGACTTGTAGTGTCTGTGATCTTACCAAGTGCTGCAGGCTGGGGGAAAGCCCTGGATTTCACAAGCTTTGAGTTCATCCTCAGTGCCACGTGACTGCGTTACAGTGACACCATCAGGACAGGACGCTGAAAAAGGGTGATAGAAAGAGCTGTCTTTTTCCTGTCCTTGTTGAGCCAAACACAGGAAGGACACTGCCAGATGCGCACATTGGACTGTGGAGTCGGTGGGTTTTATACCCTCCAGCTGCGTTGCAAGGCTTCAGATTTTTCTAGTAAAGAGAATCACTCGGGAGGCAGAAGCAGATGGGTCGCTGTGAGTTCGAAGCCAGCCTGGTCTACAAAGTGAGTCCAGGACAGCCAAGGCTACCCAAAGAGATCCTGTCTCGAAAAGCCAGAGAGAGAGACAGAGACAGACACAGACACAGAGACACAGAGAGAGGAGAGACAGATACAGAAACAGAGAGAGGCAGAGAGACAGACAGAGACAGAGAAGTTGTCTGCACCACACTCAGGAACTTTCCAAAGCTGCTTCTAATTTTTGATTCAGATGTCTATTGAAAGTAAAAGAATCAGTAACACCTTCTCAAGTTCAAACTGCTGTTAGCCTCTGTGGAGGGAACGTCTTGTAGAGTGTATTCACCCCAGATCGGGCCCATCAGTGGACCAAAGGAATCATTCCACCGACTCTAGCTTTGTGAACCAGACTTTACCAGGCTTACTTAATGGCACACAGATGACCCTAAAACACCTGCACCACCTGAAGTCCCAACCCAGCCTGGGTGTCAACCTCTCAAAATAACAGCAAGATAGAGACCCCTTTGGTTAACTATTTACCTCCCTATTCACTGTAGCACCCCCTGAAACGATATGCATCTGGACGGAGTTACATGGCGGGGGGGGGGGGGGGGTGGGGGGCAGGGAGAATGCTGCTCAGGAGGAGGAGAGTGTCTAAACTCTCAGGTACCCAAGTCTCTCAGTCCCTCCTTACCTCCTATGGTGCTCAGGCCCAGTCTTGCTGCACTTCCTGCCAGTACTCGGAACTGCTGATTCAGATGCTAACGACCATGTTATGCTCAGAGGATGGCATTCTACACAGCCTCACTCTTAAAAAAAAAAAAAGCTAAAAGCATGGCTAGCAAACCTACACGGTGCTTCAGAAACCTCTTTCCACCAGCTAAAACCTCTGATTACTACGTATGTCCTAAGCACTTTTTTAGATGAATACCTGGTATTTGCTCAAACACATGTGCAAAAGCCAGTCCTAAGAGCGTCACCTAAGTGTAACGTAGTAACATGCTCTGTCATTCTCCTACCCAGTGATAGATGTGCTTCTAGATCGTCAAATTACCTCTGTGTATTAAAGAATAGCACTGGGCTGGGGGACAAACCTAGACCTGCCAAGCACTGGAGCACATAAAGTTAAAAATTTCTACTTCCTCCTAGCACTGAGGTTAGTTATAGGAGACCCAGTGAGACCAATGGCCAGTGAGACAATGGTGAAAATTCATGGTGCTTTTGTTTATTTCTTTTAACACTTTAAACAATATCTAAACTTGCTACAGGCCCCTCAGGGCTAGAAGTGGAATTATGACAAGTTTACTTGGGGCTTCGTAGCGTGTTTCCATGATGCAGACTAATTGTGAACACTCTAATCCCTTGACTGGTCACTGCAATAGAAATGTTCTCCAGAGGCTGTGTGTGGCCTTTGTCCCCAAATCAGCTGTAATTGTGGAGACCATGTGGAGACCAATTATGGAGGCAATGGAAGGTAAAAACAACATATGTTCGAAGCCTCATGCACCATATCTTCAGTTTTTCCTGTCTTGCAGGCTAGCTGACTATGCCATGTACCGAATCTAGAAGGCTTTTTTTTTTTAGTTAGTCAAGGGGTAGGGCAGGCTCCTTGATCCTTTTCTCTTAATTACTCGTGTGTGTGTGCGCGTGCGCGCGCGCGTGCTTGTACATGCTGAGGTCAGAGGACAGCTTGTGAGTATTGGTTCTCTCCTTCCACTATGTGGGGGGCTCGGGCATGCAATTTATTGTTGCCTTGGCAGCAAGTGCCTTTACTGTCTGAGCCATCCTACTGGTCCAGGTTCATTGGTTCTTGTATTAAACCTTATCGTCGAATTATAACTGAAGTTTTTCAGAGCAAGGCACAACTCACACCTTCTTGGAACTTTTAAAGCAAGGTGCAGTCCACACCTTGCTTTAATTCCGGGCACATAGGTTTGTTCTCCTTTTTTATTGGTTTTATAATAAAACCTGTTAGAGCAATAACTGAATCCGGCCTGAGATTAAGCACTGGAGATAAAACATGTTGGGTGCTCATATATTTTATGTGCACGGTGTGCATGTGTTACTTAGGGCTTATCCCGGTTTTTATATGTCCTCAGTCTTAGGAGACTTCTCAGAGAAGGAAGATGTCTGTATTTAATCTACATCGCGCTCCTCATTCAGGGACACAGCTGTCACCTGTGTAGGCCAGACCTCACTGCCCCACTCCTAAAACGCACCTCTTGATTCTATAAAGCAGATCGGCTGAGCATCATGGTGGCAGCTGGCAGACGCTTAACCAAAAAGCCAGGATGCAGAATTTTAAGGATTAAAAGGCCAAGGCCTTCCCACCAACTTGCCATATGCTGCATATATTGTCCCATGTCAATGATCTCCATCCCACCCCGTGCCCGTATTTGCCCCTCTGCCCATTGCAGTTCTGTGTGTGTTAAACACCACACCACCACTCCACTGTTTGACATGAGGAGAGTCTTGTTACAGACAATGCTAAAATAATTTCCCAGTCAGAGGACTTGAATATAAAGCTTCTTTTCCCAGTAATAACTCTACCACTTAATATGTGGCCCCACGTGGGGCTTTATGCTGGTTAAGGAAGCTTCTAAGGCAGGTGAATAGGGCAGGAGTGAGAACCAGAAGGCAAAGCAAAAAGGGAGAAAATTCTCCAGCGATTGCGGACTAAATCAGGTTGCAGACACAGGCACAGGCAGGGAGCTACTCCAGACTGCATTACAAAACTAAAATGTACATCCCAGGTGGAGATTTCAGATTGCAGTAATGTGACATGTGTCGTGTAACATATGCAACAGATATGCACAAGAAAGCCTTGATATGCAAATGGGCCAAAAGCCCCCATACTTTTCAGGAAGACCCTGTTCAAATATTTTTGCCCTACCTTCTTCTTTTTCATCAGGGTATCATGTAGTTCAGGCTGGCCTTGGGCTTAGATCCTCTTGCCTCAGTCTCTCTCTCATGCTGGGATTACAGGCAAGCATCACCATATCTAACCTTATTTTGGCCCCCCTGATTTAAATTGGATTGTTTGTTAGTATTGAGAAACAAATGCTCTTTATATATTCAGGCTATAAATCCTTTATCAGATATCTATTTTTTTTTTTTAATGAACCAGGCAGTCACCTTTTATTGGACGCTAGTTGTCAGGATATGAAGAGTCCAACACAGTGGAATTCTTCATGGGCGGGGCTGTCAGGCATTCAGTGCCCTCCGTGGTGACCCCTCAGTGGTACTTCCGTCACCACTCACGTTTGAGCTCCTTGTAAGAAATGCAGTAGCTGAAAACCACATAGGCTGCGAGCACCATGGTGATCCCCGAGATGCTGCCTTTCCGAATGTTAATGCACTTGTTGTAATACCAGTCATAACCTCGCCAGAAGGCTCCTGCAATCCCACTGGGGGTGAAATTCCGCATCAGGATCCAGCTTGGCAGCTCTCCAAGTTTAACCTCCATGAGCTTCTTCTCCTTCAGTGGCATGAGCAACGCCATCTTGCAGTCCTGGTGTCCACTCAGATATCTATTTTAAAAATATTTTCTCCTAAAACATATATATATATATATATATATATATATATTCTCCTAATTTGTTGTTTTTCTTAATCAGCATTATCTTGATGGGATTTAGCCATGTTATTTTATGAGTTTTTCATTAATTCTTATATTCCATTATATGAATACAAGTTATTATCCTGATAGACACTAATGTAGTTTAACTTTTTGGCTACCAGTGTAGTGCTGTTCTTTTGGTGAACTTCTGAGTGTATTTTCTATGTACGCAGTTCTATTCAGTGTAGAATATCAAGGCTATAGAGAAAAATATATGTTCATCATCTTTGCTGAACAAAAACCCAGGATCTGACATGCTCCAAAGTCTCTCTCTTTGAGTGCTGATACAACATTACAAGTGGAGATTTCACATCAGACCTTATGTAATGGGACAGAATAAAAAGACAGGAACCCTAAAACTACATAATAAGATTATCTGAAGCTTTTGTACATATGAAACATGAAAACAAATGTGGTATTTCAGCTTAGACCCCCACAAAACTTCATTATGCATATGCAAGTATTCCAAAATCTGGGGGGGGGGAAAATCCAGAATCTGCAATTGTCTGGTCTAAGCATTTTGGGTAAGGAAAAATAAAAAAGGAATCTCTATATTGCTGAACAGTTTTCCAGAAACAGTGTGCCAAGGTATACTGCCACCAACAATACGTGAGAGCTCTGCCTAGCTGCCTTTCCACAGCATTTGGTTGCCATGTCTCCAGGATGGACCTGACCAGGTGTGGTAAAGGAATGAAGAGACAGACATACGGATACACAGACACAAAGCTGGGTTCAGGTGGACTGGACTCTGGTGGAGAAACCACAGCACTCCAGAAGCTCAGTGTGTTCGTTACACAGAGTTGAACAGAGAGGTGGGGTTGCCACACACAGCTGAGCAAGGAGGCAGGGTGATTGCAAACAGATCAAGAGCCTAGGTTTGTGTAGGCAGTTGATGGAGAGGACAGGGTTAGCTCATCTTGGTTGGAGCAGTTTTTATAGGGGAGCAGTGTTCAGGTGTAATGAACCAGGGAGAAAAAGCTAGGGTGAACATTTTCTGTACATACTGTGTGTGTGTACACACACACACACACACACACACACACACACACACACACACACACA
>OU015757.1:51852747-51886640 GCA_907169655.1 Acomys percivali
CACACACACACACACACACACACACACACACACACACACACACACACCAGAGGGAAGGCTTTGCTATTTTCTTATGGGTTGGAGTCTGTAGGGACCTTGGCATACCTGTACCTATGTCAACAACACATATTCACTCAGGACTTCACACACTCGAGGCTTCCTCCACTGCCCACATTTGCTATTTCAGCCTTTCAGCCATTCTTTCAATGTGCTGAGGTGTCTCAAAGAAGGTTAAATTTGCATTTCTTTGATGACTAATGAAATTGATGCCCTTTCCCAACAGTCATTACACAATGTCTTTTGTGGTGTGCCAGCTGTTTGGTTTCAGCTTATTTGCCTCTGTGTATTGACTTGTCCCTTACTATAACTTTCAGATTTTTTTTCCTGTTTTTTGAGACAGGGTTTCTCTGTGTAACCTTGCCTGTCCTGGACTCACTTTGTAGACCAGGCTGGCCTCGAACTCACAGTGATCCACCTGCCTCTGCCTCCCAAGTGCTGGGATTAAAGGTGTGCGCCACCACTACCCGGCTAACTTTCAGATCTATCCCTGAGGTTCTGGGTTCCAGAACTGCCTTGAGCCTTGCATAGGGGGACAGGCCTGAAAGTTTCAATTCTGGAGACTTTTCAGTTTCTCTTTCTTGGAAAAAAAATGTTCAGTCATCTCTTACATGTCCCTTTCCTGTGTTGGATTCTTTCAACATGCAGACCTTTTTCTTTCTCATATGTATATGTGGCACAGGCCATGAAGAAAAAATTGCAGTGGACAAGTAAGCTTCCTGGAGATGGCCCACCGTTTTCCACAGCTATGACGGGTGGACCTTGGAGAGGCATGGCCCCAGGGGCTTCATCTCCAGATTGCTTCTTGTCACTGGAGTGCCCTCCCACGCTTGTCCTGTCTGTACTCCTCATATGTCTGGCATGATGTGACTGAGGATGGGGAGACCCTCACTGCCTATTCTGTGGTGTGACTGCTTTCTGGGTGTTAGCCCACTTCTGTTGAGTAAATTCCCTACAGACCAATACGAAGATGTACTTTCATGAAATAATGCTATTTAGCTGAATTGATGAACTTATAATTCCTGATAATGTGTAGTGGATGTAAACATGTTTTTGTCTTGTGGGATGTGAAACAGACTTGTGTGAGGGTGCGTAGTGTTTTTCTGCTAGAAACAGACTTGTGGGAGAACACTTGATGTTTGTCCACGAGAAGAGGAACTGCCTTTTGCAGGGGCATAGTCTTTGCCAACTGATAAACAAGAGGCTTGGCTTTTTTGGCTTTTTTGGCGTTTTGGTTTTGGGTTGTGTCTTACTGTTTGGCTTCTCGTCACTTTGCTTTGAGAAGCTCCTAGAGAGAACCGCTCCAGAGAGCACTTCGAGGTTCCAGCTGCCGCTCTGGGATCCAGCTGCTGTGGTTGCAGTCCCCTTTGCTGAATTGCTGGTTTGCCGTTTAACGGGTCTGCTGAAATCCTGACTATAAATAATGGAATCATTCCAAGGAACTGGGTTGAAAAGTTCTACGTCTCCTGTTCCCATTAGCCTCTTTTCTCTCCTATCTTAGGCAGGTGGGTTGGACAGGAGTCATAAACATAAAGGAACGCCAAATAAAGTAGATTTGGAAAAGTTCAAGGCCTACAATAATGGTTTTATGGAATTCGTGATTTGATTCAAATAATCTTAAGCCCTCCTGTAGAACAGCAAGAGCTGTACCTCGTGTCACAGGCACATGGATCATACTAGGTAGAACAGGCTTGGGACACATTTATGATCAAGAAAAAGACATTCACTCCAGGTGAGATCACGTGTCTAAGCATGCATTATGATAAGAAAAACCCATGATTAGCTATAAAAGACTTCAAGAATAAAACATAACATAGATCACTTGTTTCTCGGTAAAAAAAAAAAAAAATCTTGTTAGCCTGTGACATAAAAACCAATTGCTTTGAATTTATAGTTAGCTTGTGGAGTGGAGGATACATTTATAATTTTTTTAAAAAGCTACTGCTTTGAACTTATAGCGAGCTTGTGAAGTGAAAAATACATAAAAAATGTTTTGAAAGAGAAATAAAAAATGTTTGGTTAGGTGCAGGTTGTGTTAGAAAAAACATGTAGTCAATAATCTAGCTGTAGCTCCCTCTTATGTGACAAATTTATCTGTTTCTTTGATGGTTGCTTGCATGGCTATGAAGTAATTTTTTTCTTTCATATAAAAAGGGCCAGAGAAAAATGAAAGGTTGTTGGAGCTCACTTTGCTTCATCCTCCAAGTTAAGTGTGAGTGTGGGATTGTTCTCCCTTTTTCTTTTCTATTTCTATCCACTGCCAATGCCAGGAGCCATAGCTCTGACCTTTAAAGAATTAAAGAGACCTTCCCACTGCTGGTAGTCTCCAGTGGCTGCTGCCTCTGGCACTGCAGGCAGAGCTGGGGCCCCAGGAACTTCCACTAAAATCAGGGACAAGACAAGGCTGACCACTCTCTCCATATCTGTTCAACATAGTACTTGAAGTCCTAGCTAGTGGAATAAGACAACTAAAGGAGCTCAAGGGTGTACAAATTGGAAAGAAAGAAGTCAAAATATCACTATTCACAGATGCTATGATAGTATTGTAATGGAAGAGTTTTTGGTTTCTTTAAAAACTCAGTTACGTTTTGTAAAGACGTTTTTGTTGTAATCCCAAGTATGGGATTTTAGTTTGTCCTTTAGTTTGTCCACGACTGATAATTGCCTTGTGCAGGGACTCTGAGGGGTATAAAAAGGGAGAGGGAGAAGGGGTGGTAATTTGGAGGACACTGACAGAGGACTGCCAGCTGCGTTTGGTTTGCTGGTTTGCTGCTTACCTGGACTTCTGGATATCCTGCTGACTGAGATTGGTATTGCCCCCCAAAGAACCCAATGACCCTACAAAGCTGAAAGAAGTAAAGGGGTCTATGCCCCCTTTTTTCCTTCTAACCTTCTTTCTCTCCTACCTAGGGTTGGGGGGTTGGAAGAGAGGAAAAGGCCTTTAAGAATCCTAAATAAAGTAGGTTGTAAAAAATCTAAGCCTATATATAAGTGACCTCAAAAATTCTACCACAGAACTCCTACAGCTGATAAACACCTTCAGCAAAGTAGATGGATACAAAAATAACTAAAAAAAAAAAAAAAAAAAAAAATCAGTAGCCCTACTTTATACAAATGATAAATGGGCTGGGGAAGAAATTAGGGAAACAACACCCTTTTAATAGTCACAAATAATATAAAATATCTTGGTGTAACTCTAACCAAGCAAGTGAAAGTCCTATATGACAAGAACGTCAAGTCTCTGAAGAAACTGAAGAAGACATCAGAGGACAGAAAGATCTTCCATGCTCATGGATTGTTAAGATTAACATAGTAAAAATGTTATGTTATGTAAACAGGTTTTTGTTTTAATCCCAAGTGTGGGATACGGGACTGTCATAGTTTATCCACAGCTGATAGCAGCCTCCTATGGCGTAAAAGAGGGGCGTGGTCTTTGTCAGCTGCAGTTAGTTTAATTCTGAGCACTCTGAGGGGGTATAGACATCAGAGCCCTGAGAGGGGAAGGATGTTTCAGAGGGAAGAAGGCTGCTGATGGATATCATGATGACTGTGATTGGTATTTTCCCAAAGAACCTGATGACCCTAACCAGCCAGAACTAAGTCTAAAGAGGTCTACCTCCCCCTTCTAACTTTCTTTCTCTCCTCTGTAAGGTGGGGGGGGGGGCATGGAAGGGAAGTAGAGGATTAAGATAACACAAATAAAATAGAATTTAAAAACTAGCACATACAATGGACACTTGATGTTTGACAAAGAAACCAAAACCATACAATTGAAAAAAGAAAGCATCTTCAACAAATGGTGCTGGTCTAATAGGATGTCTATATGTAGAAAAGTCCAAATAGATCCATATTTATCACCCAGCACAAAACTCAAGTCCAAGTGGATCAAAGACTTTAGCATAAAACCACACACACTAAAGCTGATAAAAAGTAGGCAAGAGCTACTTCATTGGCACAGGAGACAAGTTCCTGAACAGAACACCAGCTCAGGCTGTTAATAAGTGGGACATCATGAAACTAAAAAGCTGCTACAAAGCAAAGGACAACGGTCAATAGAACAAAATGGCAGCTACAGATAGGAAAAAGATCTTCAGCAATTCTACATCTGACAGAGGGCTAATATCCAAATTATATAAATAGCTCAAGAAATTAAACACCAACAAACCAAATAATCCAATTTTTAAAATGGGGTACAGAGCTAAACAGAGAATTCTGAACAGAGGAATAAGAAATATTCGATGTCCTTAATCATCAGGGAAATGCAAATCAAAATATCTCTGAGATTCCACCTTACACCTGTCAGATGGCTAAGGTCAAAAACTGAAGTGGCTGCACATGCTGGCGAAGAGATAGAACAAGGGAACACTCCTCTGTTGTTGGCAGGAGTGCAAACTTGTACAACCACTTTGAAAATCAATTTGGTGCTTCCAGAAAACTGGAAATAGGGCTACCTCAAGACCCAGCTATTCTACTCCTTGGAATATACCCAGAAGATGCTCCACCACACAACAAGGACAAATGCTCAACCATGTTCATAGCAGCCTGATTCATAATAGCCAGAACCTGGAAACAACCTAAGTGTCCCTCAGTTGAAGAATGGATAAAAAAAAAACTGTGGTACATTTACACTATGGAATACTACTTAGCAATCAAAAACAAGGAAATCCTGAAATTTGTGGATAAATGGATGGAACTAGAAATGATCATACTGAGTGAGTTAACCCAGACCCAAAAAGACTCCCATGGTATATACTCACTTAAAATTGGACACTAGCCCAAAAGGGATGTCCCATGAAAGTCTTCCCTTACCAGAGATTGGGATAGATGCACAGACTTCCTATTGGGACTCTAGGTTAGAGAAGTATGGGAGGGAGAATGGGGAAATAGAAGGACTCAGAGGGCTCTAGAAACCTACAAGAAGAACATCATGACAGGTGGATCTGGACCCAGGATGTCTACTTAAAGTACTGCACCAACCAAGGATAATACATGCAGTAAATATTGAACCCCTACTCAGATCTAGCCAATGGATAGGACATTCTCCATAGTTGTATAGAGAGTGGGGACTGATTCTAACATGAACTCTGGTGCCCTATATTTGACCACTTCCCCTTGGTGGAGAGGCCTGGTGGCACTCAGAGAAAGGATAAGCAGGCTACCAAGATGAGCCTTGATAGGCTGTGACAATATGGTGGGGGAGGAGGTCCCCTTCTGTCACAGACCTAGGGGAGGGGAATAGGGTGAAAGAGGGAGGGAGTGAGGAACAGGAGGACACAAGTGAGGGGATAACAATTTAAATGTAATCTGAATAAATTAATTTTTAAAAAAGACCCAGCTATACCACTCCTGGGCATATGTCCAAAGGAAGTTCCACCATACCACAAAGACATTTGCTCAACTATATTCATAGAAGGTTTATTAATAACAGCCAGAAACTATAAACAACCCAGATATTCCTAAACCAAAGAATGGATAAAGAAAATATGGTACATTTATACAATGAAATACTGCTCAGCTATTAAAAAAAAAGAAATAATGAAATTTGCAGACAAATGGATGGAACTAGAAAATATCATCCTACGTAAAGTAACCCTGACTCAGAAAGACACCCTTGGTATGTACTTACTTATAAGTAGTTATTAGCCATATAACAAAATAATCATACTATAAGCCACAGACCCAAAGAAGCTAAGTAACAGGGAGAGCCCAAGAGAGGATCCTTGAATCCCACTCAGCCAGGGAAATAGAATAGACATCAGAAATGGATGAAGTGTGAGAACTGGGTGGGGATCAGATGTGGGGAGAGCAGGGCTGAGAGGCGAGAGGACTTGAAGAGAAGGAAAACCAAGGGCGGGGCATCTCTGGGACAAGAAGGAGACCTGCCAACAGGATACACCCCTGGAAGGATATGGGGATGACTCAAGCTGAGACTCCTAGTAGTGGGAGACATAGCTACTAGAGTAGCCACCTTCTAGTGAGGCAGGATTCCCAGTGGATAGTGGAGGACATCAACTCACCCACAAAACCTTCAACACAAACTTTACCCTACCTACAAGAAATGCAGGGATAAAGATGGAACAGAGAATGAGAGAATGCCCAACCAATGACTACCCCAGCCTAAGCCCACCCCATAGGAGAGAGCCAACCCTGACACTATTAATGATATTCTGCTATGCTTGCAGTCAGGAGACTAGCATAACTGTCCTCTGAAAGGCTTCAACAAGCAGCAGATCAAAGCAGATGCTGAGCCCATAGCCAAACATTAGGTGGGGTTCAGGGAGTCTTGTGGGAGAGTTGGGGGAAAGAATAGAAGGACCTGGAGGGCACAAGAACTCTACAAGAAGACCAACAGAATCAACTAATCTAGACCTATGAGGACTTACAGAGACTGAAGCACCAACCAAAGAGCAGGCATGGACTGAACCTAGGCCTCTGATACGGATGTAACTGGCGAGCATCTTGATCTTCATGTGGGTTCCCTAGTAAAGGGAGGAGGGGCTGTCTCTGACATGACTCTCTTGTCTGCTTTCTGATCACCCTCCACTGGAGGGGCTGCCTTACCCGGCCTCAGTGGAAGGGGATGCGCTCAGTCCTGATGTGACTTGATATGCCAGGGAGTGGGAAGGGGGTCCCTTTTCTGAGGAAAGGTGAGGCAGAAAAGGGGGAAGAGGGTGAGAGGGTGAGACCAAGAGGAGAGGAGGGAAGGCATGTGTTTGGGATATAAAGTGAATAAATATGTAAATTCTTTTTTTAAAAAAATGGTTAGTTTTTCACCAGAAGTTATTAGCTTCTGGCCCCAAGTTGTCAGTTACAAAGTATTTGGCCTGAAATATTAAGAGAGTTTAGAGCTTTTCACCAGTCATAAACAGTATAGCCCCGAGGAGCCAGGAGCACATCAGCCTTTGGCTTCTTTCACTGATTCTGGGTCTGCTCTACCTTGGTGTCAAAGCCGTCCTTTGACATATATGTTTGGGCATGTATGCTCATGCAAGTGGAGAGGCCCAAGGTTGTCCTGGGGAGTCTGTCTCCATCTCTCTTTTCCTTATTCTCTGAGGCAGGGTCTTTCAAATGAGAGCTCACCCTGGGGATCCCCAGGAATTACAGGAGGACCACCACAACCATGCAGGATTTATGGGTTCTGGGACTCCGGAGTTCAGTCCTCACACTGTGGAAAGCACTTTGAACATGAGCCATGCCCCCCTCCCAAGTCTTCTTTGCTGCTTTTTTTGGGTGTGTACTTTTTAACCCTTTGCCTCCCTCTGGTGCTTTCTAATTGTCTTACTACTACATATCTGGTAAGCTGAGCTATCACCCCAGTCCTTGTTTATATTTAGCTTTCCTTTTAGAGGTGGGATATTGATATGTTGCCCAGGCTGGTCTCAAACTCCTAGATGCAAGGGACCCTTCCTGCCCTCCTTTATCATCTTCCTCAGAGCTGCATGTCTGACTATTGCATCCTCTTATGCAAAAGTTCAATTACATGTTTTAAATTCTATGTCCTCCCAAATGAAATGAAACATTATTGAATTTTTATGAACCCGAATCTACCCATCTGAGGGGAGAGGAAGATACTTAGTGCTCTTTAAGTCTAAGTATACTTACCTTATAACTTGTGACCGTGCCGTATTTGCATGGCTAATTTGGAAGGCAGGAGACTTTGACCCTCTGCCCTCTGGATCAAAAGCTGTTTCTGCCTCACTTGGCCAAGAATCAAGATACCTAATCCTTGTCATGCCATATACACCCATTCTAGAAAGCACTGGTGATTTCTCTAATCTCCATTCCAGGCAGAGCTGGCTCATATACCATATTCTGAAATTCCATACATAAAAACAGATAACATTCTGAGGGTGCAACCCCTTTGATATGGAAGTTGAATCTTACACAAAGAGCGAAGGGCAGAAATTGAGAAAGAAGTTTTTTAGCGTTGTCACGGTGCCCTTGGAAGGCAGCACTAGCTGAATAAGCCTGTGCCTGCCCTGTACTCAGAGGGGTGGTTCTTACAGCATGAAACAGTGATAACTGCATGATCAAGCAAGAAGAGCTTGGCTAGGTAAAAAAGAAAAAAAGAAAAATTTAAAAATACCTGTTACATTTTGTTTGATAATTCAGTCACCTGAATAGATGATGATGATGATGATGATGATGATGATGATGATTTAGTTTTTTTTGTGATGGGGTGCCTCTGTGTAGCCTTGATTATCCTGGACTCACTTTGTAGACTAGGCTAGTCTTGAACTCAGAGAGATCTGCCTGCCTCCACCTCCCAAGTGCTGCGATTAAAGGCGTGCACCACAGCACCTGGCCATAAATGTTTTTTAAAAATCCACAAACAATGAAGCTTTTAGGAAAGTGATGAGATTTCTTCAGCTGATTGAAGAGGCCAGGCTTCTGCTCTGACGTGCTCAGAACGAGTATGTAGAATTCCTTAAAATAAGGAGTGTATGCGTGCATTGGGCTCCCGTGTCCCCGGCCCCAAGCAAGCTGTGTGGCCTGAGGGGTCAGTTTACTCATCAGTGCATCTCACCTTTTTATTCTCCTCTGGAAAATGAAGAAAGTTCCAGAGAGAGAACAACACACACACACGCACACACACACACACACACACAGACACACACACACAGACACACACATACACACAGACACACACACACACACACAGACACACACACATACACACACACACACAGACACACACACACACATCTTGACTGGTGCAATCTGGATGTGGCTTTCCTCTTTGAATTCTAGCCTTTGTGTTTGAACACAAAAGATCCTGATTGATTGAATTGGTCCAATTTCAAACTCCAAATAAAAGCATGGCCTGACGTTATAATCTGATTTAAGTTTTAAGGGTTGTCCAGAGTGTCTGGATAGGAGTTTAAATTTTAAAGGGACAGTTCACGCCCTTGCGTGAATCAGTGGCCCTCTGCGAACTGTGCCCTTGGTCCCCAACTGGGATCTATGCTAGCATAACTGGGAATCCGGGTTCGTTTGGAAAGAAATGTCTGGTAGGCTCCTTGTGTCAGAGGCTAGGCCTCCACCTGGCTCTGGGCACTGAGCAGATTGTGAGCAATCTGGATAATCCTGTGCTGAGAGTTCCTGCTTCTCAGGAGAGTCAGCCAATCAGTTCCCACACGAGGAGCGCAGGTGGCTGGCTACCTGACTCCCAAGTGTTTTGCACAAACTTGTTTTCTTTTGTTTTTCCCACAGTTGGCATTAGCTGCTACTTTTCCTTCTTCCCTGCCTCCTTCGCTCCTCCTTCCTCCCTCCTCTTCCTTTTTCCTCTCTCTCTCATTCTGTCCTTCCCTCCTTCCCTCCCTCTCTCCTTCCCTCTCCTCCTCATATTATTTTGAAACTTGGGCCAAATGACAGCCCAGTGTCGGAACTTGGGCTTTATGAAGACTCAGTTGAAAGGTAGTGACTTCTGTCCCCAGAGTCTCTGCTTTCTGATCCAGTTCTGAGGAAATCTGCTGCCTGCCTGCACACAATGCTCAGCCTCCTCTCTCAGTTTTCACCTTACCTGGAAGAAAACGGGGCCAGTTTCAAAGTCAGAAACTGAAAAAGAGGGTACTTATGCTCTGGCAGAGGAAGGGGGCTAATGTGAGGGGCTTACCACCAATCACGAGCTTGAATCCTGGGAATAAATCTTTCGAATCAAGTAGGCTTTCTCTATGTTCAAGGGCCTACCACATAACAGAGGAGGCTCAAGGAAATTGGGTGAGTTAAATTTCTGCACCCAAACAAGGCGGTTGTTCTTGGTTCTGTCTTTGGGTTTTTGCTCTCTTTACCAAGGCTATTGGTCCTGAGGCTTGCTTGCATTCACCTCCAGAGAATGCCTGGACCAGCTGCATGCCAAGTGAGGCGTACATGCTGCCTGGAATAAAATGGTTCTTCACTGTATTCATAGTGCTCCCTAGTCCTCCTATCTACCTCTGTTCTTTTTTCCCCTCCTGTTAAAACAGTCAGATCCAAAGAAGCAAGTGTGGCTTTGAAAGGCTGGGGCCTATGGCCATTGCATTGATCCATCCCCGGGCCTGCATTTAACCACATGAAAAGGGTCTCTACAAAGCCAGCCCAGCCCTCCCTCGGGTTTGCCAAGGGGTTGGGGGGCCCAGAGTCTCCCAGCAGGCATTGGCCTCGCCTCTGTGTTGTGGCTCTTTCCCTCAAGGGTGTTAAGGTAGAAGGGTTCCAAAAAGCCCAGACGAGGAAGACAGAAGCATTTGAAGTCCTGAGTTCTTGCCATCCATTCCTCTGTCTACAAGCCTCTGCTCCTTCTTAATGGGACTTTGATTATTCATGGAAACCTGTCGAAGGAAAAGCTGTGGTCAGAAGCTGTACCTCTGTCCAGGTATATATTAGCTTGCTGTTCATCCAAGCGGTGCTGATGGACAAAGATGATAGCAAGAGGTGCCAGCACACTGTGTGTCTCCTGTGTCCCGGGCCCTAGGCTGACCCCTTCTCCTACAGCCCCATGGATCCTCATTGTCATCTGTGAGATAGATATTCCGGTTACCTGCACTTATAGGGGAGGAAAGTGGGGCTGAGGGAGAAGTACCCTGTCCAAAAATCACAAAAGGGTCACATCAGTCATCTGTCTGGTGCCTGTGTTTCCAAGCCTTGCTTGTCCCTCCAGCCAGCACTTGTGTGCATACAGTGGCCAGCCTGGCTGTTTCAGGGATAGGCAGACATTCCTCTGCCTCAAAGCACAGAACGACACTACAGGGTTGATATTTAGGAGTTTATTGTTAAACTTCTTTTTTGACCCCAAGCTTTGCCTGGGCCATCAAGTGACATGGCAAACTACAGCTGTCATTTCCTTGGTGTGACAGAATACATTAGGAGTGTTGCTGCATGCGCTGTTTGTGTTCTGCCCTTCCACCTTAGGAGAGGGGCCGTTGGCTTTAACCACTGCTTGTACCAATAGACATCATCTGTCACAGTTCGCCAAGCATCCCTAAGCCATGAAGCGCAAATGGCCACCTCTTGCAGCACTTATGTTTCGTTTTCCATAGGGCGTTGGCTTAATTATTGTTTTTATCTGGGAGGTTTCAGAAAGAAAAGCCAAAGAACGTAAGTCAAAGGTCAACCAGCAAGAATGGGGTGTCCTCGTCCTCAGTGAGCTGACTCTTTACTGCCTAATAATGAGTCCCGATCCACACTGAAGAACAGTTCAGCCAAGGGACAAGAGTCTCATATCTCTTTTTAATTATCCAATTAAATATGTCTGTCCATAAATGAGAAAAGACAAGGGAAGCCCTGCATTCATTAGAATTGCAATTAACTTTAAGATGATCTTTTTAACTCTCTGGAATAAAGTCAAGGAAAGAGTAGCTTTCTCCCAAACACATGCGTCTTGAGCAGTTGAAATGACTTTGTAATTCCATGTGAAATTGGCTTTTTAAAATGACTTATCTGAAGTTTACTGAGCTAGAGCTTAGGCTCCTCCAGTTCCCTCTCCTTGATTCAGGATATTTATGAATATGAACTAAATGCCTCATTCAAGATAATGATGCAATAATACCAATTACAACTGTTCAAAGGTCACAGAAAAATAACAACACAAAATGTTGTAGTTTCCAAGTTAAATAATAAAAGGACTATGTTTTCTGAGAACAAAGCCAGCTTCAAATACCTGCCCACCGATGACATTCTTTACAGGCAGAGAGCCAATCTCCTAGTCAGTACCCCCACACAGGCTGTAGCATCTGATGCCAAGAATTAGGGCTTGTCCCTTCACTGAGCTCTCCTGCAACAGACACTAGGAACCCAGGCGATGTCCCCTATTTCAGGACACCCATGGCCTTCCAGAGGCACAGACACTTTGGAAGATGATTGGTATTCTGTGAAAATGCTGTACTGGTGGCTTTCTTCTTGGGGTGGTCGGTGGATGCTTCTCAAGGCATCCACTAGGTTGAGCTATGAAGGGCAAGTTTTGGTCACCCGGAAAGAGCAGACTATAGTCCTGGGCTTCTGCATGGGAAAGAGCTGTGTTTTGTGAACAACACAGGTATAAAAACGGTTGCTTTTGTATTTAGGCAGCACTGAGTCCTGATTTTATTGAATAACATGTATATGCCCCTGACATTATTGCCATCTCTGAGCCTGTTTCGTTATTTATTAAAATGTCATGAATATTTGGTAAGGAAAGGCCTACAACAAGTAAGACTCAGAGGTATCAAATAAAAATACAATATGCCATTTCAAATTTTAATTTTAGGAAATAATCATTAAGCATATGTGTGACCCAAATACCTCTTGAAAGATATCCCAGTAGTTATTTGTTACTTATATGAAATTCAGACTTAACTGGTACCCAGCAGTACTTGTCTCATAATAAATAACAGTAAGTGACCCCTGTCTCAAGTTGGCAAGATCAGTATTTTCGGACTAGGGAGTACTGACGTGAAGTAATTGAGAGTTTTGAACAAAAGAACAGACTTTGCACAGCATGTATATAAAAGGGACTTGTGGGAGCAGCAGAAGGCCGAGGTTATCTACTAGTGTTAGAATTGCAGAACTTTCTCCCAGAATAAGAAGCAGCTTATCTTAAAAAGAATTTTCCTCAAGTAGACTGATAGCACCGCCACCAACAAAAACATGCCACATTTGTAAGAATCATAGGTCATGGCAGAGGGGGCTGAGGTGTGACACCAACTTAGAAATTTCCATCAGGCTGGAGGAGTACAGTGGCTGGCTAGCAGCAATGCCAGCTCTCAGTTCTGTGGCTGATGGTAGATGCTGCAGGTAAAATCAGCTTTAAAAACCCAGCACTTTTGCTCTGTGCCTGAAACTATGGAGAAAGCTCCGGAGAAGGATAAGTCCCCTCGTCACGAAAGTTTACAATCCTGTCTTTATATCTAGAGAAGCAGCTGTAGTGTGTGCTTGCTGTGTTGCCTCACTCCTGGACCCATGGTCCACGATGGTAGGTTGGTTACACCACAGCATCCCCAGGACCTGGCAAACAGGAGGGTTGTTCACTTATCATTTGTAAATGAATGAATCGGAGTGAGCTGGGCTCACCATGAAGGGTTTGATGAAACCTGGGCCTGAAAGGAAGATCTGGCTGAACAGGAAATGTGCTCCTCTTCCTTATCGCCAACACAGCTGCCAGTTGCTGTGAACCAGGCCTAGGATGCCTTCTGGAAATTCTACCCAGAGTTTCCAATAACCTTCAAAGTGTAGGCCGTTAAGACCGCTTTTATTCTATAAATCAGCCTAAGCATCATCTCGGGAGAGCTTCCTCAGCAAGCCTGCCACATGCATTCCTTCTGCTGCTACTCTCTCAGCCCACCCACATCCTTTCACAGAATTTCTGAAGGCCTGAAGTGAATGTATGAAATAAATAGTTTCCGTAGTCCTGGCACATAGTAGGCACAATTAAATATGCACTTTATTTTCAGGTCTGTCTGCACAGAAAATTATTGTAGCTTTAAAAAAGTAAAGCAAAAGTCATACACATAGAGAGACACAAACATACACACACAAACACACGTAGACATATATACACAGACACACACGCATACATAAACATACACACGCATACAGATAGACATATATACACAGGCACATGCATAAGCACACAAACACACATACACACAAACACATACACAAATATATACACAAACACACACTTATAGATTAAAACACACACATACACATATATATACACACATACATATATGCACACAAATACACATATATACAAATACACACATAGGCATGCATACACACACACACACACACACACACACACACACACGCACACGCACACACACACACACACACCATCTCAAAAGATGCAACCGTGAAGACTTCACAGTCACCAGATCCAAATATCTGGAGTGGATCTGCGAAACCCGTGCATCTTTGTTTCTTCTTTCTCTTCTTTTAAATTTTTGTGTTTGAGTGTGACACACTGCTGAGGGTGAAAATGTCAGTGAGTGCACTATAAGGAAGCTAGAAAATGTCAGTGAGTCTCTATAAGGAAGCTAGAAAGACCTTCATGGACCTCTAAAGGATGCTGTCATGGTTTGCAAATAAAGTGACCCTAAGTGGTCTGAGTTGAAGGCTTGCTTGCTCCTTAGCTGGTGGCACTCTTGGGAGGTGATTGGCTCAGGAGGGTGCTAACCTCATCAATGTATGAATCCACTGATGAATTCATAGCTGAATGGACTGTCAGGAGCTGGGGCGGGCCATAGAGGCATGCTTGTGAAGGGCCTTCCTTGTCCCTGTCTGCTTCTTGTTTGCAGTGAGAGGAACAGTCTCCTTGGTCACGTGTTCCTACTACCATAATGTTGTACCTTCCCATAGGCTCATTGCAGTCAGTGGTGCACATCCACCGCCAAGTGACATCTCTAGAATGATTAGCTAAAGCTATTTTTTTCCTACAAATTGATTTTCTCAATGACAAATTAATTGTCATTTCTCTGTAAGAAGGACAGAAGTGATCAACGGAGAGATGTTTTTCCTCCATGCAGTCTTCCAACTAAAGCTTTATAGGAGTTTCTTTACGAAACACATTGACCGTGTCTTTTGCCTCAGTGTAAAGGCAACCCACCACTTTCAAAATAAGAGTGCAGCACTGTTGCAGTACAAGAATTGCCACACAAACCACTCGAGCTCCAATCTCGGTGAGATCTTGATGGTTCATTTGAACACACACCCCAAGACTGACCATGGCCAGGGACACAGTGACCTCGGAGTCAAACTGTGATGTTGATCTGCTTCTAAGGCAGGCTTTTTATAAGAAAAACTGTAACCAAGTAACATCCAGGTAATAAAACCATAGCCAGAAAACAACCAACAAAACCCAGAACCAGGTAATAATTAGGTAACAAAAATCTCAACCAGGTCTCCAGGTGTGGGAAGCAACATTACATCATTTTAATTAGCTAGACAAAGCATTTCTAACTGACCTTTAATTTGATTGGTTTTGCAGTCACCGGACTTTACAGAGTGTCCAGGTTACAAAGTATACAACATTTGAGAAATGAAACCACAGAGACATAATCATTGGATGGCAGAGCCTGAGACTAAAAAACAAAATGGCTACAATTGTGCTATGTTAAAGGCTGAAGCCAGTCTCAACACTCCCATCAGCAGCATTTGAATTTGAGTTTATTTCTATTGCCCTTAAACATATGCCCTTAAATAGCCCCATTCAAAGAGGTAGGAATTATATCAACACTGGAATATCACTTATCGATCAGAGGGCAAACTGCAAAAGTTTAGCAACATATTTTATTGCCCAACTTATAAGAAAAGAGCTTCCATGACACACTGCTGATAGAAATGCAAAATACACAAGGAAGGGAATGTACTAATTACTGGTGATATCATGTATGTATGCACCCTTTATCCCTGCATTCACGCTTCTAGAAATCTACCCCTAAAGCAAACTGTCAGACTTATGAAACACAAGCACCTTGACAGCAAAATTATATGCCACACTCAAGATTTTTAGTTGCAATATCATTTGTAATAGCAAAGAGAAAAAGTAAGACTATCTGTCAGTATGTTGAATAAACTATGCCACATACATACAACGGGCTGTGTCCATTAAGAAATAAGGACGCTCTCTGTGCTACAGTATTTTTTTTTTTAATGTAGAGCAGTGCTTATAATATGCTACTAGTGTTTTAAAAAGTGAAGAGGTACGTGAATAGATTTAAAGCACGTTTGGTGTTTTTAAATAATGGAAGAATTATGACAATGACCAGCACGGATAGCATTAATGGTGCGATACTGGCATGCATGCCTTGGTAGTAACCAATAGCTCTCTAACCGAACACGGACAGTTCAATAAGACCCACTCAGCAAGAGGGAAATCATGTCTGGTCCTGAAAAGACTCCTGGATCTCAGAGGAGACCCTACAACTGCCACTTTACTAAGCCTGAATAAGCCATAACTACATTCTAAATAGATGTCTTTATGCCCACAGCTAAGCACAGTCCTCAACCCTCATCAAAGAAACATCAGTTTGCAACCGATGGAGACCATTGCAGAACTGCAAGTGACCAAAATGCAGAGTTGTTGGGCCCAGTCCCAGCTGATACATCTACAAAGCAGCTCCTGCTCCTGAGGTCCAGGGATCATTACGGAAGAGCATGCAGAGAGATGCTTAGAGCCAGAGGAATAGGGAGTGTGCTGTGAGATTGCATCTCCTAGAGGTGTTAGGAGCTGCACCCATGAAGTCTCACCAACGTGGGTGGCAAAGCCTGAGCTGAACAAGCATGACACCAACAGACAGGCTAGCCTTGGGGGAGGAAAGGTGAAGGGGCCTCAGCCCCTAAATAAAGAACCACAGGCAACTAAGGGATGCTGAGAATGGGAGAAGTGGTCTTCTCCAGGGAAGAGGACACCAACTGGTTATCCAATACCAAGTGATCATCCCCCAAAACATACATATAAGTAACACTGGGCAGACTGAAGGGGTTATGCATGTAGGAACACACACACACACACACACACACACACACACACATATGTAACAACAGCTAAAGAAAAAAAGATCAAGAGCTTGTGAGAGACTGGGGGTGTAAATGGGAGGGTTTAGGGGTATGAAAAAATACTTTACAAAGTCCTTGTGAACATTTGGCAGAACATATTTACAAATATTTACTTGTATCCATAAACAGTCTGAATAATTACTTATGCCAATAATATAAAAAGAACTCTCAAAATGTGGAGGCTGGAGCTGGGTGTGATGGTGCACACCTTTAACCTCAGCTCTTGGGAGGAAGAGGCAGGGGATCGCTGTGAATTTGAGGGCAGCCTGGGCTCAAAGTTAGTCCAGAACAGCCAGGGCTACAACAGAGAAACCCTGTCTTGAAAAACAAACAAACAACAAAAATAGAGGCTGGAGAAATGGCTCAGCAGACAAGAGCACATACCACGGTTGCAGAAGACCCACATTTGGTTCCCAACACCCACTGTTGGGAGACTCATACATGGTAGATGGCTGCAGAGCAGTTCCACGTTTTATACTGCTCTGTTTCCTGTCTCTCCAGTGTTTTGTGAGAGTTTTTTTTTGGGGGGAGGGTGGAGGTGGGCCAGGGTTGAACCTGGAACTTCATGCAGTCTTGACAAGTACTTTACCACCAAACTATCCCTTTGAAAACTTTCTGTTTTGAGACAAGGCCTCAGCAAGTTCTCCAGGCTAGCCATGAGCTCACCCTAGCAGGCCTTGAACTTTCAGTCTCCCTGCTGCAGCCTCCAGAATAGCTACGATGCCAGGGTTGTGCCGTGGGCCCAGAGATTGGGAGGGTGATCCATGTTACCTGGCCTCTGCCCTCTGGGACCCATGGCCTCCAGTACTCAGGAACGTTTCCTATTTTCTAGTTTCTTCCTCCAGATAACACTGACTGGCCTTCTTCACTGAGTTGATCAAGGTACAAGGGTAACATTATAAAGTTCTTCAAATCAATTACAGTGAAATAATAATTGGATGGTCTTAACCTTGTACGAGAATTCCTTAGAGCTTCCAGCTAAAAGCATTTTTGGTGAAACCGGTGAAGAAATTACAGGCTACCATCAGGCATGTTGATTCTCCAATAGGAAGCAGCCACCACTAATTAGGTGGTGCCTGCTTGGACATCAGAAGACTGAGAATTAATACAGATATTCCTGAATTTGCAAAGTCTCTGTAATCATCCCATGTTTAACATAAGAGTTCGAAAATTAAATGACTTTAACTTTTACTTCTAACTTTAACTTCAACGTGTGTGTGGAGGGGGGGTGCGTGTGTGTGTGTGTGTGTGTGTGTGTGTGTGTGTGTGTGTGTGTGTGCGCGTGCGTGTGTATGTGTGTGTGTGTGTGTGTGTGTTTGAAACACATTCTCACTGTTTCCCAAGCTGACCTCTGACAATCCTCCTGCCTCAGCCTCCTAACTAATCAGATTACAGCATGTTGATCACCATACCTGGACAGTATTTTGTAATCTTAAACTTACCATATGCTGTATGGCTCTATTTATATGAATACTCAGAGTAGACCAGTTCATACACAAACATCGAAGAAGTTTAGTACTTGCTAGGGTCTCCCAGGAATAGAATAAGAAATGTTTAAGGTTTCTTTTTGGGATAGAAAGTATTTTAAAATTGTCTGATGGTTCCACGGCTCTGGGGGTATACTAAGTCCACTGACTGCACTGGGTATGGTAGAAGGTGAACTTTCTAGTAGAAGAAGAAAACTCAATAAAGTTGTTACAAAGACAGTTAAGCATAATAATTTCCCAATAATTTTATTGGTTTTCCAGGTAATAGAGTTCTTGTAATTATCTCACTTAATCAGAAATCTAATAATTAGCAATAATCAGTGAATTAAACTGGGTGTGGTATGTCTATAATTTCAGCCCCGGGGAGAGCTTGCAGCCAGGCCGGGCTACATAGAAAAACGTTGAATAACCAATGACAACAGTGGTTATCATGCACAAAGGAGGATGTGAGGGAGGAAAGGTTGGCAAGCCAAAATGGGCTGCAAGTGAAACTAACAAAACGTGAAAGCTGTCTGTAAGGCTGGGTTGGAGAAGGTCAGAGGAAGTCCCTGTCCCGGATGGGGTCTGGTTCTGTAGATGCTGTACCAGGACTTCCTTCTTTGGTGTGAAAATGATTCATTGCCCAAGAGCACCCAGCTAACAGGTGACCAAGGGCTAAGATTAGTTCTCTCCCCAAAAGGCATGTGTCCTGCTTTAAGGTGCATCTACCCACAGAGGACATTGTGTTCTAATCTGTAAAAAGTTCTGTTACCTTTTTTTTGTTGTTGTTGTTTGTTTGTTTGTTTTTGTTTTTGTGTTTTTGAGACAGGGTCCCTCTGCGTAACCTTGGCTGCCTAGGCTCACTTTGTAGACCAGGCTGGCCTTGAACTCACAGCGATCCGCCTGCCTCTGCCTCCCAAGTGCTGGGATTAAAGGCGTGCGCCACCACGCCCGACTCTTGTTACCTTTTGATAACCATTAATACAGAGAAGTAGTGATAATGAAAAAAGGACAAGTGGCGACAGTCACCAGAGGAGGAAGGTGGTCACCAGAGGTTAAGCAGTTAGAAAAGTTTGCCTAAGAAATGCTGTGCTGGACTCAGGCTGTGAACACTGAGCCTGGGAGAGGTGACGCGGGCCAAGTGAAGAGGCTGGAAGTGGTAGGTGGAAGCGTGGCTATGGGACCCAATTCATCCTCTTAGCAAATACCCACTGAGCCAGGCGCTGAGACCTAGCTCTGCCACACAAAGACAACAAGCTACTAGTACAGGACAACTGACAACCATGCCACAGGGAGACATGCATGAGTGGCACAAGGCTAGAGCTTCTGTGGGGCTAGGAGCAAAGCAGAGTTCACAGAAAGACTGCTTGCACCCTCCAACGGGCCTAGAGGGGACCCTGGCTAGAGAGTTGAAGAGGAAAGGAGGAAATGGGACCCAGATAAGCCAAAGGAGAACATCGTCTGCTTGGACATCACAGGGATCTAGAGCCTGCAAAACAGGCTCTCGGGCGTGGATTTGCTTTATTATTATCTAATTGTCCTCAGGCTGTTGTCTCAGTCAAACTAGGCAAGGAAGCTAGACTGAATAAATGGCACACATCCCAGGTTTGATTTCGGCTGTAATTTTGCATGCTTAGAGTATGTCAGGGACGCTCTTCTCCTTATTACCGCAGAAGAAAAGAGGGGCCTTTTAATCTGCTTTCTGTTGCTGTGATAAGTAAGCACTAGGACCAAAAACAAGTTAGGGAGGATAAAGTGTATCTCCATTTATGACTGATGAGCACTGTAAAGGGAAGTCGGGACACTGTAAAGAGAAGTCGGGATGGGAACCAGGAGGCAGGAAGTGATGCAAGAGGGATGCTGCTTACTGGCTTGCTCCCACGGCTTGCTCAGCCTGCTTTCTTACACAAGCCAGGATGATCTTCCCAGGGATGGCACCACCAAAATTGGCCTGGGCTCTCTCACTTCAGTCATTAATCAAGAAAATTCTCTCTTTTGTATATGTATAATAATATGAATGTATATGTAAAAAATTTAAATATCAATAAAAAAGAAAATAAATAAATAATTTAAAAACAAATTCTGGCCAGGCATGGTGGCACACGCCTTTAATTCCAGCACTGGGAAGTAGAGGCAGGTGAATTGCTGTGAGTTCGAGGCCAGCCTGGTCTACAAAGTGAGTCCAGGATAGCCAAGGCTACACTGAGAAACCCTGTCTCAGAAAAAAAAAAAATCAAAAAATAAATTCTGAAGAAAAAGAGTTTATAGTTAACTGCTGATACATTTGATATTTATGAGCACTAAACTGTAGAATACACTGATTTTAATTTTTTAATGTACAAAATAAACAACTCAATTCAAAGAAAAAAAAAGAAAAGAAAATTCTCTCACAGGCTTGCCTTTAGACAATCTGATGGAGGCATTTTCTTAATTGAGGTTCCTTTTCCCCAATACCACTAGGTTGTGTCAAGTTGACAAAAATCTAACCAGGACAAGGGGGCAACTGATTTCACACACAAGCTAAATGCAAATCAAAGTCATGCCTTTGAGGCTCAGTTGTTAATGAGAGTGTTCCTCTGTCTTCATCTATGAATGTGAAATACCAATTACATCGCCTACCTGAGACTACAGAACTTTTTCTGAAAAGGATGCTTTGTTTTTAGGCATGTTCTCCTGCTGTAGCCCAGGCTGCCCTGGTGTCCTCTCTGTGACCCAGTCTGTCTTTGAACACGTGGTAGTCGTTTGATCTCGGTTCCCGTGTGCTACAATTGTAGGCATGCACCGCCACGTCCAGCAAGGGGCGGGGGCGGGGGGGGGGGGGGAAAGGTTTATGACAAGGGGATTCTGTATAGTTTTAAGTCACCTACAGTTATCTGAAAGGAGGGAACCTTAATTGAGAAAATGCCTGGGTAAGATCTGGCTGTAAGGCATTTTCTTAATTAGTGATTGATGGGAGAGGGCCCAGCCCACTGTGGGTGGGACCATCCTTGGGTTCATAAGAAAGCTGGCTGAGCAAGCCAGTAAACAGCATCCCTCCCTGGCCTCTGCCTTCAGATTCCTGGCCTGCATGAGCTCCAGTCCTGATTTCCTTTGGTTATAAACAGTGGTGAGCAGTGATGTGGCACAGTAAACCTTTTCTCCCCTGCTTGCCTTTCGGTCATGGTGTTTCGTCACAGCAATAGAGACCTTAAGCTAATGGGATAATATAAAATAAGTGGCTTCAAGGTTTAGATCAGCTGAATACTTACAGGACACGATTCAAAACCACGAATTCTGCCTACTAAGGTAAGACGTGGTCAGCTGAGCAATACGAGAGCCGGTTTGAGAAGCAGTCTTGTTTGGCTGGATCTCTGAGTGGTACAGTGCTTGCCCGAGCATGCGCATATTATACCCGGGTTTAGTTCCCGGCACTGAAAACAAAACGAACTGAGATGTGAACCACCATGTCAGGATTGTATCTTTTCACCCAACTAAAAGCACCAGCCCCGTGCTGTTTTAAGTAATATCATGTGTTATTTGGTGTGATAATACCGTGCAGGGTAGAGTAGGCCACTAGTCAGAATATTTGACGTTGTTGAGTACTTGGTAAAATGCTGGAGAACGCTAGTATTATTTGGTTCTTTTGACACAGAAAATGGAAGGGCTGAAAGGTAAGCTCGGACCCTGTACGGATCACTAGACAGAAACGTGTGGCTGGCGCCCTGGCTCCTTGCGTACCCCTGAACCAACGATCTCAAACTGTGTCCTCCAGTAAGTTCAGACGCGAGTAAAGGTAGGCTGTTTTAACTCAGTTTCCCTTTTGTAAGAATATCATCTCTGGCTTTATTTTTTCTTTCCTCTTTTCTTATTGTAGTAAAATATGATTACTCTATACTTTACCATTGATGGAGTCTGGGAAGTCAGGGCAATGGGTAAAGTGCTTACACATGAGCGTGAGAACCCAAGTTCTAATTCTCAGCACCCATGTAAAACGTCAGGCATGACCCTGAACATGTGTAACTCTAACTGGTGGGGTGGCTGGAGGCAGGAGGACACCTGGAGTTCATTGGCCATCCAGTCTAGCTGAAAGCATGAGCTCCAGGTTCTGTAAGAGGCCCTGCCTCAAAATATAAGGTAGAGAGTGATCAAGAAAGACATCCCAACATTGACCTTTGGCCTCTGCAGGCACACACAAGGGCACACTACCACACATGTGTGCACACACACTGACATCCATGCTCATATATAACATATACAATGATTCACCGTTGAAACCATTTCTTAAGTGTGTGTGTGTGTATATATATATATATATAGTGTGCACACTATGGTGCACATGTGGAGGTCACAGGAAAACCTTGGGTTTTGTTCCTTAACTTCTACCTTGTTTGAGACATGGTTACTTCGTTATCCCCCCCCACCCCCACCCCACCCCTGCTGTGTACACACACTTGTAATCCGTGCCCAGCTTTTACATGGTTTCTGGTGATTCACTTTGTGATCCTTTTGCTTGCATGGCAAGAGTCTTTGCCCATAGAGTCATCTCCTTAGCCCTCAAACAGTTTGGTGGCATCAATTAAATATCCAAGGTTGTTAAAGCCATGCCATGACTTCCAAAACTTCCATTACCCTAAACAGAAATTCTGGTCATTAAACAGTAATGTACAAATGTATAAATTGAATTGTACTTCAATCTGTTTTTTTTTTTTATAATGACTAAACAAAAATAGTGTAAAGAATGCAGCTGGGATCTAGAAAGAACTTAGTAGATATTAGCTGTGAGAGCCATTACAGTACTTCATGAGTATATTTCATGGGCTGAGGCTGCCAGCTATTTATGACAATAAAAGTTTTTAAGTTCCAAACTATGTGGTGATTTGTTACACAGCAATAGCTAGCTGATACACTTTGCAAACTGATGAATGGATGTGTGAGAAATCCCAGCAGGACAACTGATGATAGGTAGTGCCCAGTTGCTGAGTTAATGGCATTCTAAATAGAACCACATCACTCTACAAGTGCTAATCTGAGGTTTCTATGTCAAGCAACTTGGAAAACCAGAGCTCAAAATACATCTTTATGCATGGTTCTAGTAGGAACTGGATCCAAGGAAGCAAATTGCTACACTGATATCTTCCATGTTTTTCTGATTTTTTTTTTTCTAGTGAAGGTCTCATGGCCCACAAAATCATGATGTTGAAGGCAATGCAGTGAAATGAAGAGCCTCACAAGGCAACCAATGTCCTTTTGATTTCTTTTTATTTGTGTGCTGGAATGCTTTTTTAAAAAATTAAGTATACTGTGTTTTGCCCACATGTATGCCTGCATACCAGAAGAGAGCACCAGATCTCATTACAGATGGTTGTGAGCTACCATATGGTTGCTGGGAATTGAACTCAGCACCTTTGGAAGAACAGGCGTTGTTCTTAACCTCTGAGCCATCTCTCCGGCCCCACGTCTGCTAGAAGTTTTAAAACAGAAAATTTAATACATCATAGAAAGAGATGCACAGAAGGAAGAAGTCAGGCTAAGCAAGCACATGATGGTGAGGCCACGCCTTCTGTTGGCCCAGAGGTACTCCAGTCAAAGGTGACTCATAGCCTGGGGCAGCTCAGGCTTGCAGTCACCTCTTTCCAGCCTGTCGCTGGCCCCAACATTTTACTGGTACCTTTTCCTCCTTGTCTCGATTTTTGTTGTGTTTCTTATACTATTACACACACACACACACACACACACACGTACATTCCTTTTTCATTGTTTTATATGTGTGTATGTGTTTCCTTTGAACATTTAAAACAGATTTAAATGTTGACATTCAGTAGTCTAAATTTCTATTCAAGTAGTAAAGAACTCTCCCCCCACCACCCTCTTCCCCAGCTCTCCTGTTAATGTTTTCTGAAGTGTTAGTTGCAGTTTGTTTTATGCTCAGAACTTTTAGTAATGCATTTTTTCATTTAGATTTATTGCTGTATTCTTTTCCTTTTTAATTTTTTAAAAGTTTCATTTTATTATTTTGTGAGAAATAGAAAGAGAGAATAAAAATGAGTACACATATGTGCCATGGTGCACATGTCGGGGTCTGAGGAAACATGCAAGGAGTCAGTTTTCTGCAGTGAGGGCCGTGGGTATGGAAGTTGGGTCATCAGGCTGGAGTGGAAGTCGGGTCATCAGGATGGGATGGAAGTCGGGTCATCAGGCAGGGGTGGAAGTTGAGTAATCAGGCTGGGATGGAAGTTGGGTAGTCAGGCGAGGCAGCAGGCACTGGGACCTACCGAGCCAGCACACTGGCCCTTGCTACTGTTTTCTTAATGACTGATTTCCTCATCGTGACTTTTCCACCTTTCCTTGAAATTAATTTCTTTTCCCCCAGGAACACACCCTGAGGTAGTTCTCTTGGAGAGGAGTTTGGGATATTAACTGTTCTATGTATTTGTATGGCTGAAAATGTACCTTAGGCTTCCACTTGGATGGTAATTTAACTGATGTAGAGAGTCCCAGATCTAAACTCACTTTCTTTTAGCACACTGATGTTTAATCTCAGTGCTGCTGCTAATTGCATTCTTCTTGCTTTTCAGTATGTCTTTTCCTTCCCATCACTTTTAGGATGTGCAGTTTGTCTCCGATATGGAATTTGACATGATGCACTGATGGGCATGTTCGTGTTTTGTATCGTCTTCTCTTTTGGCTGCACTTGACTAACCAGTTAACCATTCACTCTCTGACAGTGCAGGATATGCTACTAACTCCATCAATTATTTTTTTTTAATTTTCATAGTTACGCTTTACATTTAATATTGCCAGTAAGTTCTGGTGTCATAGCACAGTTTTTAATTCGAAGCTTTCTGTTTTCTCCTGGCTTTGACTTCCACGTGACTATATTTCTTTGAGGACTCCTAAGGTCTCCTCACTGGGACACTTGCCATCCAGCCCAACATTTACAAAGACAAAACCAAAATAGGTTATTTATGAATTGATTGAACTAGAACAATGCTCCCAGAACTACATGCTTCTAGTGGAAGGAGCTATAAAAATACTCTCCTCTTTACCTGTTCGTCCATCTTTGTGAAAGGGTAGTGTTTAGACACACCTGAGTTTCTGAGATAAGCTTTAGCCTCTTGAAGTAGTGGTTCTCAACTTTACTGATGCTTCAGTCCTTTAATATAATTCCTCGCCTGTGGTGACTCCAACCGTAAGATTATTTCATTGCTACTTCATAACTTTAGTAACTGTAATGTTGCTGTTGACATGAATTGTAATGTAAATATTTGATATGTGACCCCTGTGAAAGGATCATTTGGCCCTAAAAAGGGTCCCAACCCACAGGTTGAGAACTGCTGTCTTAGAATCTATTTTAGTGACATCCCTTTCAAGAAGAGCTGGGAAGTTCATTTCTTTTTTTGTTTTTGTCAGACCTCAGCAGTGAGCCTGAAAGACACAGGCTTGAGGATGAAATATGACCAGGCAGAAAAGAGAGTACACACTGACCAGGTGACCAAGGCTCCTGGCATCCACCATTTCTAATCTGAAGGATAAATAATGAGCCAACATCAGCGGCAGTAAGTAAGAGAGATGTGGTGTTTGATACTGGAAAGCTGAATTCTGTAATTAGAGTGAGCTGTATTTGCATTGGAAGAGATTTAACTGGACTTAACTACAGTTGCCCTTAGGAACTGTAATATTCACGTGCTCCTTGCTGCATGGTGAAAAAAACTCTGGTTTTGCTAGATTGTTGCTCAATGTGGACTAAAAGCACACATGGAGCAACTGGCTCCAGTTAGCACCAATGCGTGTTATTTAGGTTTACAACTAGAGAAGCATCCAACTGCAGGACAAGGTCAGAAAACTAGAATGCACTGCTGCCACAACAGTTGCATCATTGTGGGCCTTTTCCCACCCCAACGTGAGCCCAGCATGGGGATATCTTATTCTGTAAAGGCTGTCTTATGATTTGTAGTAACCGTAGATAAATTGGCATCTGTCTGGAGTTCTTGAAATACTATGGATGGAGATGGAAAAACAGAATCATTTTGTTTGCTAGAAGTATCTTATCTTAGAGATGTGTGAGTAACTTAACACCATCCATCACCTTGAGCGACGGGCTTTGCTAACAATAGATTAACAGGGTCAAACGTCAACCTTAAGCAACTTGATGGGTCATTTTATTTTTCTGTAGATTTCAGAAATATTGTTATATCAAGCTATCAATAAGATCAAACAGACTTATCAAGAAGCAGTGTGTCTGTTTAGCATTATAACCTGAAGCATTGGCAGAATGTGGGGGTTTGTTTTTGTTGTTGTTTTGTTTTGTTTGGGGGGGGTGGAACCTGTTTCACAAGTGGATTTTCATTCTGTTTGAGGCAATTTATGATTCAAACAAACAGCTAAGAATATTTTCTAGACCCTCCCAAATCACTACTCAAGCTATTAAATGACATTTAAAACGTATATGTTTGTGCAAAAAATGATGGGTAAATATTGTATGCACCATAGAAACTATTAGTCTTATATAGGAGACTTAAGGATGGCTTTTTTCAAAGTTTGTTTATAAACCTAGAAGGAAAAAAAATTCAAGCACACCCATTAGTCAACTTTGTCCTGGTGTATGACATGAATGGCTTCACTGAGCCATGCTGTGTCTAACAGACCCCTTTTTATATATAGTTATTCATACAGTTTTTCAAGTAATCCCAGAACTGACTCAAGATTTCTGAGTATATTGGGTGAGGGAAGTGTTTTGGCTTGACTCATAAATGTAAGATTATTCTGGTCTTGAAGAGAACCACCAGGCTTGCTCTGGCAGACATACATAACTGATTGAATGTTATCAGACCCAGGGTAGGCAGTACAGTAAACACAGTCAGAACAGTCCTGGCTTAAAGTCCACAGTGACCTCTTTCAACATGGGTTAGCTCATGGCTCACCTACTGACAGAAAGAACAAACATCCTTGTATTAGGTGCAGTTTCCAGTGGCCATTTAGACAAAAAAAATTATTTAAAGCCTTGTCTTTCCTGATACGTGCAGGTAGAGATGTGCCACATTACTTCTGAAACAAACAAATACATAAACAGCTTTGGGGAGTACCACAAAAATTCCAAGAGGAAATCATACATTCATGTAGAGTATGTGCTGAATCCCTAACAAGATAACTGGCTGGGCATGAGTGCCTGTTGGATCTTACAGGCTGTTAGCTACTGCTGTGTAACAAATGACTCCAAACTCAACAGGCTTAGAATAATGACTAACGAATGCTTGAGAGTTTATCAATCCGCTGTATGGTTCTATTAATTGTGGGGTCTAGGGTTGGGCTCACAGGTTTAGAGCCGAGCTGGCATGGTTGGAGTGACTCAGTTCTGTTCTGTGTCTCTCGTTCTTCAGCAGGCTAGCACGTGTTTGATCACATGGTAGTCACAGGATACTGAGAGAGAGACTTGAAGCAGCTTGGATATATATATGGTCATAAATGCACACATATTTATATATGTTTGTACACAGCATATCCAAGTCTGGCCCATTTTCCAAGGGGCGGAAAAATATATTCCAATTTTTTGTGGGTAGGGATTAAAAGTCACATTGCAAAGGGAAGTTTGGGCAATTGGGGCCAAGTTTGCAATCAGTGTCCTATTGCAGCCTTCATCAACATGAGAGTGCACAGGAAGTGAAGAGGGTTGATTATAAACCAACCCTTGTGGTTTTCTTTAAATTTCAGATTTGAAGTTTCACCTTTGATTCTTTGGTGGCATACAATGAGATTGTGGGTAACAGGTATGAGAGCATGTGTGTGTGCAGGTATGTCCTTGTAAGTATGTGTTCATGCTCTGCATGTGTGTAAATGTGTACATGGTTGTCTATGTGTGAGTGTATGCCTGTGTGAGTATACATTCATGTACATGCATGCATGTGTGTGAATATGCTTATACATGTGTGTGAGTGTACATGCATGTTGTGTGCAGATATGTGTCCGTGTGTGGTAAGAACTGGAATAGATCACAGACTCTTGAGTTTGACCTTCAGGATCGAGGACAAAGCAGAATCTATATTATCAAGAATGGGTGGTGCGTTCAGAGCTCTGCCATTGGGATTAATGCTTCCTGGAGAGAGAGAGAGTGTATAATTGGCCTCTGACTTGGTGCCCAAACCTTTGCCAAGAAGAACCCGGCTCCATGGCTCTGAATTGGTTTCACCAAGGCTACACACAGGAGGCCAAAAAGTTTCTTAAAGTCAGGCAGTGTCCTCGGCAAGACAGAGGGGATTTGGGGCAAGCAATGGACGAGTATCCTCTACAGACCTTAAATGATTCAGTCTTGCACAATAAAATCCAGTTGCATCTTAAATAATCCCCTGGTGGGCAGAGGGAACCAACCGATGGTCATTCCCTTCCGTACCATTCCTCTCAGTGAAGAGCTGGAGGGTAGCAAGCGGCAAAGGACAGAGATTATGCAGAGAGCCACGGTGAATCTAATGTGGCTTTCAATGGCTCAGTCAATGACACCGAAATTTTGCCTCTTTAACTTGTGTCTTCCCTGGCCTAATCAAAGCAGGTCTACAGATAGACATGAGTGCTGTGCCTCTAAGAGTAGGACTGTACCAATGAGAGGGGCTTGCATACGATAAGGATGCTTCTAGTAGCTGGTGACTTTGTTCTTAAAACAGGCATTGGTCTTTGTTGATACAAGTCGTGCTTTCAGGAGTAAACCAGCAGTTTAGCAGAATCTTCAAGGTTCCCAGCTCTTCCCTCCTTTCCATGTCACTGTCCCCAGTGTGGCAGTGATGGCTCATGGCTACACAATACTCCCCACCTTCATGTCCTCACAGGACAGCATGAGAGGGGAGGAAGCAAAAAGCCTTAACATGGCTTGCCTCTATGCCCATAGCATCCTTGACTAGGCTGCCCAGTTACATCTTACCAACTAAAGGATGATTAACTCCAGCCAATCACTGCAGGAAGAGAATGAGATCATCCTGATGGGCACAGACTTACTCCAGTTCATCCTCCCATGCTGGTCACATCTCTGCCTGTGTTTGACATTTATGGTCCTTGGCCTTGCTTTGAATTTAAGCCCATAGCTGGAGTTGAGGATGCCTTCTCAGAGCAAGTGACTCCTCATTTAAGGCATCCCGTGCTTAGACTAGCATTCTGTTTGTGCTGCCTTAAAATTCTTAATCATTTATAGACAAAGAGCCTGACCTTTTAAGTTTGCATTTCATTCCACACTGCAAACCCTTAAGTGGTCCTGGCTGACCTTTTCTTGGTTCCTTTCCAAGCCTTATCAGTCACATTCTCTCCCTGGCTTTCCTGAATCAGCTGGTAGACACCATCTATTCAGTAAGAAAACTTTGCCCAGGGCAGGATGGGAAACAATGAGAAAATTCTCCTGCATCTCAGCCTTCGAAGTATTCCCACACATCTCTTGAAAGACCGTGGGATAAGGGAAGGGGTCCAGGCCATAGTAGTGACCAGATAATACAACCTTATCTCAGCCACTTTCCCCTGTGTCATCTTGCAGATAAACACATGCACATTAGTCTTCTCTCAGATTCTGCCTTCAGGGAGTCCAATGCTTAAACAAACACCTTGTGAATAAAATCCACATTTCATTCTAAGAGGACGGCTATGTAGCTGTTTACTCATGGCTAAGCTGTGCATACAGTGTTGCTTACAGCATGCGTAATGAGAATCCATTTCAGAGATGATATCTCTGACTTCCAACACACAGAGCATTCACTGAAGACCTACTAAGCCCCAAGCAGTGCGCTGTTTTCCAACACGTTCTCTTGCCTTAGCCACACAGCAGTTTCTTCCCATTGCCTCTGTCTGTGAGATAGGCACAGCAAAGACCAAAGTCACGAGGGGCTTGCCAGGCATAAGGAACAGGTACGGATATTTTAAAATAAAAAATTCGTATCTATTTTATATTATTTTAATTTTATGTGTGTGGGTGTTTTGTCTGCATGGGTATCTATGGACCATGCGGGTGCCAGCTGCCCTTGGATTCCCTGGGACTGACTGGAGTTACAGGCAGTTGTGAGCTAACATGAAGGTTCTAGGGATGAAACTCAGGTCTTCTGGAAGAACAGCCAGTGCTCTTAGCTGCTGAGCCGTCTGTCCAGCCTAACAGATAGAATTTTAATGGGAGTTCTCTGGACATACTTCCTGCAATAGCACCCTGACAAAAACAAAACAAAACAAAACAAAAACTCAGCTTGATTATGGGCCACAAGCTGTGGTCATTCATACAGGACCATGCTTTCCCTTCAGAATACCCAGGAAGCAGGCGAAACAAGCTTTGCTCCAGACTTTTGAGTATTGTATAAAAGTTTTCCTAGCAGGCTTTTAGAGTTGTGGGACAGAGCAACCTGGCCGCAGTATTTTCCAAGCCTGGCTAGACAGATGGTTCTATTTTGCTTTGTCACTTTCAAGGGCGTACCCTGCCCTTTTGCAGACTCAGTGCTGTGAGGCAGGCTACACTTGGAGACTGTTCTGGATAACAAGGACAGGCAAACATTTGAGGAGGCAGACCACAGACTACAGGGACACCACTGTCTTTTTCCGGGGCAAGCTGGTGAAAGAAACCAGACATTAGTCCAGACGACGACGTCTGTGGTTGAAGCTGAATTGGAAAAGGATGTCAGGGCCTGGCTAGCAGTCAGCAACATGGCTGAGGAAAACTATCACGTCATTCTTCTCAAAGGATTTTATTTTAGTGCATGGTATGTGAGGTGTGACCCTCCTCTGTGGAAACACAGACTGGAAACTTACTAAGTTGTCAGCACAGGATGAATTAAATTGAGTGACAAATTAATAAATTGTGCATATAAAATTTCTAATAGAGACAATCTCATTCATTTTTATTATATACATATATTATCTCAGAATTTATGAGATAAAATCTAGTATGTCACTAACCCCTGCAGATGTCAATCTCCCCAAGATTTTTTTCTCTCGGTTAGTAAGACACTGATGCAATGATCTCAAACCTTTTATGGTTTCATCTCCCATAAATAGAAAACTTTGTGCATGCATCTCCTATATATGAGAAATTATATTGTTATACTGTTTCACTGGTAGTTTATATATATTGTGGTGCTGGGGATGTAGCTCAGTTGGTAGAGAAGTTGCATAGACTGCATGACGTACTGGGTTCAGCCCCAGCACTGCATAAAATTATATATAAATTATAGGCACATACCTATAATTTTAGTGCTCAGGAGGTGGAGGTAGAAGAATCATAAATTCAAAGTCATTCTCAGATACACAGTAAATTTGTGGCCAGCCTGGGCTACATGAGATCCTGTCTAAAATTTTAATAGAAATAAAAAAACTAATAAAATAATAACATGTTGCATATAATGTAAAGCAGGCTACATTTAAAGGACAAGATAAACATTATACTATTGTAAAAACACATTTAAATTAGGGTCAGCACAAACATTTCTGCTTTAGCAAAAAGTAATTTGATGAAATAGACTTCTTTAAAATAGCATTCAGGGCTGGAGAGATGGCTCAGTGCTTGTAAGAGCACTGGCTTTCTTCCAGAGGGCCCAGATTCAATTCCCAGCACACACATGACAGCTCACTCCCACTGTCTGCAACTCAAATTCTGGTGGATTCAACTCCTTACACAGACATTTGACCAAACACAAATGACATTTAAAAAAAAGTAAATTTTTAAAGAGAAGAGAAAAAAAGTCAGTCTTTGATTCAAAGTTTTGGACCAATTTGGTTTATTATAGTGCTATTTTTATTTTATCAAGGTATTATTTTAGTGGTTTTTACTGTCCTCGCAAAGTTATGCCAACGTTGTCACTACCTAATCTTACAGTATGTTTCTTGCTCTCAAAAGAAACACACATTCATTAGTAGTCACTCCCTAACTCCCTCCCATTCTCAGCCTCGAATGACCAGTAACCACTAAATCTGTGGTTTTTCTGGACATATCACATAAGTGAAATGATACAGAAGTTTCTCATTTTTTTATGTTATATTGAAATTTATCTGTGTTATAGTAATGTGTATCTGTACTTCATTTCTCCTCATGGCCAAATAATGTTGCATTGAATGGATATGCCATACATTCTTCACCTCTTAATCAATTGATGGATATTTGGGTCATTTCTACTTTGGACCTATTAAGAATGGTTATAATTTGAATATTTCTGTCCAATATTTTTGCGTGTTTATTTTCATGTAGTTTCATATGAGAAGCATTGCTAGACTATCCACTAACTAAATGTTTGATCATTCAAGGAACTGCCACGCTTTTTGCAAAATGGCTGCAACTTTTTATAACCCCTCCCCAGCAATGTACGAGGGTTCATTGCAGTTTCTCCAAATCCATATCAGCATTTGTTATTATCTGTCTATTTGATTACAGTCATCTTGATGATCATCAGTGGTATCTCACTGTGATTTTTTGATGTATATTTCTCTAATCACAAAAACCTAAAGAAGTGTATCATATGCTTGGAAATTTGTTTAGCGTCTGTGGTGGAATCTACTCAAATTCTTTGTCTAACTATTCATTGAGCCGTCTTGTTGGCTTCATGTTCTTGTGGACTGTGTACAGTGTACCCTCATTCATTCAAATGCTGTACCCCACTCTCTGGATCAATCTGGATATTGCTTTGCAACGTTTATTCTAAATATCTCCAGTTTCAAGTTTGTGTAAACATGTCGCCATTTGTTCTCTGTGTTGTCAATAAAAGCCAACTAGTCAATGTTGCGCAATCACAGAGAATAGGGTGGGACATCCTGATAGAGTGAAGGGAGGAAAAACAAAATGAAGAACCAGAATGGGAGGAAACTACACTAGCATGGAGCTTTAAGATGGAGTAATTATTGTGCAGCATTGTGCTACAGGCTAATTAAATAGATCCTGGTCTCTCTGTGTGGTTACTTGGGAAAAAGGCTGGTTAAAGAATAACTGCTGATACTACTAAAATAATAACTCAATGTTAAATATTAAATATTCATTCAACACTGTCTTCCTACTATTGAGTAGCTAGAGATTTTTATGTAGTTTCTAGTCTGGATACTAGGCCTTATCGGGTATGGTTTATGCTGTCCTGTGGTTTGTTTAGCTTTTCACTTCCTACACAGTGGCCTTTAAAGCACAAACATTTTAAAAATTATTTTATTTTACGTGTATAAGCATTTGTTTGCATGTGTATCTGTGCATTGCAAATGTGTCAGAGGCCAGGAGAAGGCAATGAGTCTCCTGAAACTGGACTTTGAGATGGTTGTGAGCTGCCATGTGGGCCCTGGGAACTGAATCTGGGTCCCTTAAAAGAGGAACTAGTGCTCTTAACCTCTGAGCCATCTCTCCAGCCACACTCTTTCTTAGAAATTTTCACAAACATTTTTGAGACAGGGTCTTGTCAGCTAGGCCTGGTCATCATACTACTGCTTGTTATATGGCTTTTAACTTGTGGTTATCCTCCTGCCTCAGCCTCCTAAATGCTGGAATTAAGGTGTACACCCCACATCCAGCCTCATTTTTTTTTTTTTACTTTGATAAATTCCAGTTCATTCATTGTTTTTTCTTTGGTTGATCATACTTTTAGTAGCATCTAAAAACACTATCACCTACTTCAAAACTGCAAAGATCAGTATATGCGTTTTCTGCTGAAAGTTTTAGCACTGTAGCTCACATCTTGGTCCTTGATCTATTTGAAGTTCATTTTCATGTTGTGTATGACAGAGATTCAGTTCAGGTCTTTGAATGGGTGTAGCCAGTTGTCTCAACTGTAGAAAACATCCCTTCCCCACATTGGATGTTCTGTTCTCTTGTCAAAAATCAACTGGTTGTAAATGGATCCATTCATTTTTGGATTTTCTTTCTTTCTTTCTTTCTTTCTTTCTTTCTTTCTTTCTTTCTTT
>OU015757.1:51886650-51906336 GCA_907169655.1 Acomys percivali
TTTCTTTCTTTCTTTCTTTCTTTCTTTCTTTCTTTCTTTCTTTCTTTCTTTCTTCCTTCCTTCCTTTCTTCCTTTCTTTCTTTCTTTCTTTCGGGGGGGGGGGCGTTCTTTTTTACATGCATGTCAGACGTCTTCTACATCCAAGCCTCTGTGTGGCTCTCTGTAGAGTTGTTCTGTTTCTACGCAAGACTGTATGCCCTGCACCGTGGCACTAACTAGGTTCTGCATTCCTGCCCTAACTCAAGGTGCTTTCCCCACTGCTGTCTAGAGACTGGACCCTGCCAGCAAGTGAGCTAGCAACCCTAGCCCTACACCACTCACCTCTCCCATACATCCTGGGTTCGTTTTTCCATCTTCCTGCTTGCCAATGTTGACAGTAATTGTGTCTGTCTCTGAAATGTCCTTGCCATTCCTTCCTTCCCTTGCTGCCACCTCAAAGGATGAGCAAGTTCCAGCTGTCCCTGAAGCCTAGTTTCAATACTACCTCTTCCAAGAAATAAGTTTTGAAACTCCCTCAGATAGTGCTGCCTCGGCACATCTCGGGCCTCTACAGCTCTTTCTCTTTCACCATACTAGAGACTGGTTTTTTTTTGTTTGCTTTGCTTTGCTTTGCTTTGTCTTGAAATAAGAAAAAGAAAAATATTTTCCTCCACTCCAGGTTTATTATTTTAAGTCAGTTATGCAAAATAATGGATTTCACTTTGGAATTTTGTTATTCACCGGCCTTCCCTCCCTTCTGGTGGTTCTCTTCCTCCCTCCTGTCCTGCCCGCTTCAGCCTTCATGTCGCATGTGTTCCATTACACACCCACCCTCACTTACGATCTCTTCTTCCTCTTTCACAGTCCCTTTTCTAATTTCATGACTTACAGTTAGACACAGACGCAGACACACATTAAACTCTGGGATCCACATATGAGAGAAAACATGTGGAGTTTATCTTTATAATATGGTTTATTTCACTTCACATAAATGACTTCCAGCTTCATTCATTTTAGTGCAAATTTCACGATTTTATTTTTCTCCTATATTTAAAAGAAATTAAATATTTTCATAGGTCCCTGTGCTGGCTACATGTTACGTCAACTCGACATAAGCTAGAGTCATCTAAGAGGAGGGAATCTCGTTTGAAGAAAATATCTCCATAAGACTGGGCTGTAGGCGAGCCTGTGGGGCATTTTCTTGATTGATGATTAATAGAGGGGGGGCCCAGCCCATTGTGGGTGGGGTCACCTCTGGGCTGGTTATCCTGAGTTCTATAAGAAAGCAGGCTGGGCAATCTATAAGGAGCAAGCCAGCCAGCAGCACCCCTCCTTGCCTTCTGCATCAGCTCATGCCTCCTGGTTCTGGCTTAAATGCCTGACCTGACTTCCATTAATGCTGGACTGTGAGTGAAGTGGAAATATAAGCAAAATAAAGGGTGAACAAGTGCCAGCTGTCTCCGAAGCCTAGTTGCAATACCACCTTTTTCCTCTCCAAGTTGTTTTTGGTCATGGTATTTCACTGCAGCAATAGTCACCCTAACTAAAACATATCCCTAAAAATACCATCAGTTGTAGGCATCCTGCCTAACGGATAGTCAGTTCTAAGCCTATTTTTTTGCATGAAGCAAGTAGTCGGTATGACCATTGAGAGTGGCAATCCAAACACAAATTGTCCAGGTTTGAAACATTCCTCTTGATGTCACTGTGACTCAGTTTTCTCATCTGTAAATTAGAGATAATATTGCAACCTTGCTTACAGGGCTGTAATTGTTCTTAAATGGGCTAATATGTTCTGAGACCAAGGACTCACGCCTAACTCTATATATGTTCACTATTATTATTATTATTATTATTATTATTATTATTATTATTGATATTATTAGATGCTCAATCAATATTGTATTGGTTACAATGAGTAAAACAATGAAAATTATTCTTATGTCAAGATATTAATTTTAATAATATTAAGTTATTGTAAATAAACACTTAAATTCTGCATATTATTATTTATCTTTTTGAGAAGAGGGGAGAAAAAATCATCTCTAGAAGATGAGTCATATCCTTGATGGTGTGAGTGTCTCATTTGGGATAAACAACTCTCTGAGATGGAAGCATGTAGCCCATGCAGCCCAGCTTTCCAAACAGTGCAAAGAACACTTTGAAAGGCGCAGCTTCCTGCACAGGTGTGCGGACATGGGGCAGAAAGCTTCCTCCTGCCTCTCCTTCCACCACTGACCACATCCAGTTTTTAAATGTTGTCTCCTAGCGACTTCTGCCCACCGTGCCCTGTTTCCACGTGCTTGAACCCATTGCAAAACAGGACCTGTATGTGGGGCCATACCTTGCAGTATCTCCTCCAACTCATCCATTCAGGATACAGAGCCTCCTGCAAGCCTTCATTTTCTCCAACCATCATGTGCCCCTTACACACAAACCTTTAACTCCCTACAACCTGATCCGCATGTGATTTCATTCAAGTCACTGACATGTTCTTGCCTAGGGCTGGGTCAGGACAACTGTTTCTGGGTTGAGTACTTTTTGTATGGAGTTTTATATATTAGCAGCAATATCGAGAAAACTACTTAGGGCTGGAAAGATGGCTCAGTGGTTAAAAGCACTTGCTGGTCTTACAGAGAACACAGATTATGTGCCCAGAACCCAGATGGCAATTCACAACTGTCCACAACTCCAGTTCCAGGGACTCCAAAGCTGTATTCTATCATCCGCCCTCACCAGGCACACACAGAATACATGTATATACATACATACATACGTACATACATACATACATACATACTAGTACAGGCAAAACACTCATTCACGTGAAAAATAAATAAATCTTAAAAGAAAAATCAAATTGTGTGTGTGTGTGTGTGTGTGTGTGTGTGTACACATTTGTATGCATGTACTAGGGGGTTGTATGTGTGGTCCAGAGGTTGATGCCAGGTGAGTTTTTTTTTATTGCTTTCCACCTTTTATTTTCAGCCAAGGTCTCATACATTGTGGAACTTACCAATTCAGCAGGCCAAGCTGGACTGTGAGCTCCTGGGGTCCTCTTGTCGCCGACTCTCTGGTGCTGTTATGATTGTAAGAGCACACCTCCACACCCAGCTTTTTATATGGGTGCTGGGGATTCAAATTCAAATCCTCACGCTCATGCAGGAAGCAAGAAAATTAATTTCCTTCTCCCCACACTCATTTAATTTTTAGATTTATTATTTTTCCTCTTCGGAACGTCCATCTCTGTGCAACATGTTTCCTTTGAGAACCGCTGACCTAGGAGCCACAGTGAACCTTTAGTAGGGAGCCTACTAAGGAGAGAGCCTCTTTCCACCATATGAGTTCTAGGGACTGAACTCAAGTTGTCAGCCTTTCCAGCCTGCACCTTTAACTGGCCCATCAAGTTAAACTTTTTAAGTCAGTTTTCTTACAGGTGGGAGGAAAATGTATCCATTTATTCATCTCGTGTTTTTGATTATTTATTATATATATTAGCACACAGATTATGGACAAGCCACCGGAACACCAAAGAATTGACATCACAGTGCCTCCCCACCTTTCAGGTGATCCACTCTGAGGTACCACAGACTTGCTGAGAGGAAAGAACTAAAACACCAAAGTCCGATAATTGGCAAGAAGTAGACCAAAAGACTAATACATGGCCAGGGCTGAGAGAAACAAAAGATGGGCACAGTACAGAGGGCTGCTTCTGGGCCTGAGCCTGACAGAAGAACCCTGGAGCAGGGCAGGCCCCACCCAGTGTGTGGGCAGGGAAGAAGGGGGTCAGGTGTAGGAAGAATGCCCAGGCACGAGCACTGTGTGCCAGCTCGGTTAGGCATGGGAGCCAGATTTCCCTCAAACCCTGGATTTAGACTTGATCTTGCCAATTAAAGTATTTATGAGCATAGTTAATATTCAGTTTTTAATTTACTTATTGTATGCATGCGTGTCTTGCCTGTGTGTATGCAAATGTACTGCTGGATGTTTTCTGAATCTTTAGTAGCCTGTCCTACAGAAAGCAGACCTTCCAGGATCCACATCTTCAACAGGAAATTACTTAACAAAAATCTCTCCCCTCTTCTCCTCTCCTCTAGTTTCACGGGTCCTCCCGTATTCTTTCCTCTCTCCTCTCTCTACTTCCTCCAGCCCCTCCCTCCTTCTCTCTCCTTGCCTCTCCTCTGTTCTCTCCCTTTCATTCCCACGTTGTTTCCCCGCCCCTCCTCTTTGCCTATCCTTTCTCTTCACTCTACTAAACAGCTATCAAGGGCCTTCCTTGTCCTCTCTCTGACTTTCTGGTTTCCCACCAATGTCTGTCACCTGAAATCAACTGAAAGGGAGCCCATGGGTGCTGACCGCAGAGGACACCGCCCCCAGGAGCCGGGGGTTAGGGGGGACACATCAGGCATGGGCAGCTGATCTGGAGGATCAACTCAGGATTGCCAAACGGAGAGAACTTTTCCAAGAGGCGTTTGCACAATACAACCCGAACCACATTCGTAACTCCCCGTTTGCAAACTTTTGGTCTCAAATGATAAAGAGGGAGTAGTCCAGCAAACACAGCCGTATCTTTCTCATTAGCCCTGCCTGGGGCCTCTCCCTCACCTTTCCATGTATGTTTCCATAGTAATTCCCCAGGGTTCTGAAAATTCTCTACAGAGGGAGCAAGGTTCTTCACGCAGCTGTGCTCTGTACACAACACTCCTTCGCCTCATCCGTTAGCAAAGCCTGTTGGTCCTCCCATACTCACAGGCCACACGCTTTGTGAAGTCCGCCAAGTCTACTGTTTGATAGCCCTGGAGACCACCCGGCTTTTCTCTGGTACTGCCCTGTGTTTTCTGTTACTGCACGGAACACAAGGGCTCCAGCGGTATAAAACAGATCCCCTTCCTGGCTGCACCATTAGCATCCCTGAACAGAGGTGGCGCGGGACCCCTGGGCTTCTCCCTGTCCTTCTCGGAGCTAAGAAAATGGTGTTGGGACACACGTGACCTGTGAAAGACGCTCTCAGGCTTTCTCGTGGATGAAGACTTGGTTCTCTTTGCAGAATAGTGAGAAAGGACATTTTTCAAGCTCACTTCTGACTGTACCCTCATTTAAGCACAGCATATATCCTTGGACCACCTAGGACATGGGGGATTTTTTTTTTTTTTTGGCTAGTACCTGGTGTCAACCTCAAACATACCAACCACCCACAGCGTGTCCAAATTAGCGTGGTTTCTTACGGCCTCAGAGCAAAGAGCAATTCAGCAGCGGACAAGGCCCTGTTGTGTGAGTCTCGATGCAGGACAAGCTGTTCCGAAGCCTTTTCAAAAGTGCTTCATCACATGCATACTGGAGACTCACTTCATGGAGTGCGGTTAAGGAAAGGATCGCATTTGACGCGCAGATGTTTATGTGCGTTTTGGGGAGCCTGAGAGGGAACATAGACATGTTGATTTAGTCCATTTTGTAGCATATTATCTTTAGGGGCAATGGGGAGGAAGGGGTTATTTCAATTTACAGGTTGCAATCAGTCACTGAGGGAAGCCAGGGCAGAAACTCCATCATGAACCTGAAGCAGAAACTATGGATGAACCATGCTGGCTCGTTCTCAGGCTCCTGTTAGAAAACGTTCGTTTTGTTTTGCTCCTTTATTTAATCACTTTACAGCCTGATTCCAGCCCCCTCCCTCCTCTCCTCCCAGTCCTACCCACACGCCCCCTCCCCCTGTCCCCTGCCTTCTCCTTCTCCTTAGAGAAAGAGAGGGCCCCAAGGGGTACAAAACCACCCGGACACCTCTAGTAGAAGCAGGACAAAGCACATCCTCTCCCACTGGGGCCTGACAAGGTAGCCCAGCTAGAAGAAAGGGATCCAAAGGCTGACAACAGAGTCAGAGACAGCCCCTACTCCCATTTTTAGAGGACCCACATGTTGACCAGGCTGCACGTACACCTGCCACATACGTGTAGGGGGTCTCGGTCCATGCTCTTTGGTTGTTGGTTCAGTCTCTGTGAGCTGCCAGGGGCCCAGGCTAGTCGACTCTGTAGGTCTTCTTGTGTGTCCTCGAACCCTTCAGCTCTCCCTATCCTTCCTTCCACTCTTCCACAAGACCCTGGGAGCTCAGCCTATTGTTTGGCTTAGGGTCTCTGCATCTGTTTTCATCAGCTGCTGGATGAAGCCTCTCAGATGTCAGTTATGGTAGGCTCCTGTCTGCAAGCATAGCAGAGTGTCATTAATAGTTTCAGGGGTTGGCTCTCTCCCATGGGGTGGGTCTCAAGTTGGGCTAGTCATTAGTTTGCCATTCCCTCAATTTCTGCTCCATCTTTATCCCTACACTTCTTGCAGGCAAGACAAATTTTAGGTCAAAGGTTTTATGGGTGGGATGGTGTCCTCCTCTCTCCATTGGAAATCCTACCTGGCTACAGGAGATAAAAAGTTTAGGCTCATTAACCCTTGCTGCTAGGAGTCTGTTAGGGTCACCCCCATAGGCTCTTGGGATCCTCGCTTGTGCCTAGATGCCTCCCCCACTACTTCTGTTCTCTCTTCCAGTCCTCCCCCATCCCTCTACCCCTGTTCTCCCCACACCTGATCTACACCCCCATTATCCTCCCCACCCCTTCTCTCACCTAGTTCCTTCCCTCCATCTACTTCAAATGTCTATTTTATTTCCTCTTCTGAGTGAGATTTAACACCCTCCCTCGGGATTTCCTTGGCTTCTCTGGGTCTGTGGATTATAGTATGGTTATCCTGTACTTTATGGCTAATATCCACTTATAAGTGAGTTCATAACATGCGTATCTTTCTGGGTCTGAGTTACCTCATTCAGTATGATCTTTTCTAGTTCCATTCATTTACCTGCAAATTTCATCTTTTCCCTGTTTTTAATACCTGAGTAGTATTCCATTATGTAAAATGTACCATAGTATCTTTATCCATTCTTCAGCTGAAAGACATCTAGGTTGTTTCCAGTTTCTGGCTATTATGAATAAGGCTGCTATGAATATAGTTGAGCAAATGTCCTTGTTGTATGGTGGAGCATCTTTCAGGTATATGCCCAGAAGTGGTGGTATAGCTGCGTCTTGACATAGCACTATTCCCAATTTCCTGAGAAAGTGCCAGATTGATTTCCACAGTGGTTGTACAAATTTGCATTTCACCAGCAGTGGAGGTGTGTTCCCCTTTTTCCACATCCTCACCAGCATTGCTGCCCCTTGAATTTTTTATCTTAGCCATTCTGATGGGTGTAAGGTGGAATCTCAGAGTTGTTTTGATTTGCATTTCCCTGATGACTAAGGATGTTGAGCATTTCTTTAAGTACTTCTCAGCCATTTGATATTCCTCTGTGGAGAATTCTCTGTTTAGCTCTGTACATGGATGAACATTGCCAGCTCAGCCTCATGTTAGAAAACTATTGCTTTTTGTTGTTTTTTATTTGTTTGTTTTGCTTTTTGAAACAGGGTCTCACTGTGTAACCCTGGCTTGCCTAGAACTCACTGTGCAGACCATGCTGGTCTCAAACTTACAGAGATCCTCATGAGTGCTGAAATTAAAGGCATGTGCCACCACACCTCTTTTCTTCTCTATCCAAAAACTATTTTTATTAATTCTTTGTAAATTTCATTCGATGTATTTTGTCATATCCACCCTAATACCTGTTCCTAACTCCTCCCAGATTTACCTCCTCATCTTCCAACTTCATTTATTTTTCTTTTTTAAAAAAAGAAACAAAACCCATTGAATCCAATTTGAGCATCCCACAGCTGACCATGTCCTCCCGGTTGTCAGACTGTTGACTGGGTGGTCAAGCTAACAGGTCCACATTCTTAAATAAAACTGATTCTCCCCCATTCAAACCCACCTGGCCGTAGCCTCTCCATTAAGGTGAGTGCCAGTGAACTCCTCCCCCTTCTGTTGTTCAGCGGCTGGCTAGTGGCCTGCGTTCTACATCTGGTGGGCTGGTCCAGGTCAAAATTCTGGGCAAACTCACAACATCCACCAAAAATGAGCCTCTTGGGGATTGCTTAGGAAAGCTGGGACTATGAAAAGGCTGGCCAATACGGTTCCATAATTAGGAAAGGGAGCTCCGTCAAGCGTAATCTCACAAGATCATTCCCCTCTGTGCCACTTCCCGAACACTTAAAGCCTGAAAAAATGCTACTTGTCAGATACTTATTTAAAGACTTGTGAGCAGGAGACACAGAGCTGACTGCTTAAACACACATACACACACACACACACACACACACACACACACACACACACACCCCTTGATAAGGTGTATCCCTACCTTCAAGGGGCCGACCAGGTGCAGGGAAAGATTTGCTGGGGCAGGCCTGGCAGATTGGTAGAAGTGGGTGCCCTTTGAAGAGTGAAGATGCAGGCTTCAATGGGTAGAGATGGGAAAGTGCTTTTAAGTTCATGTGACCAAAATATAGATCCTCCTCAGCAGATGGAGACTATGCCTGTGGGAGTCCATGCATTAGGACACATGGCCATAAAGGTGGGTTTCAGAATATGACTTTTAAGTCGTATCATACAACCTTCCTTCCCAGGCCTCGAAGTTGTGGGTTTCCTGGGTACCTTCCCATCCGATCAGCAAGGCAGGCCAACCAAGCAACAACACTAGGTACTCCTGGCTGTCCTGAAACCCACTACGTAGAGCAGACTGGCCTTACACTCACAGTGATCTGCCTGCCTCTGCCTCCTGAGTGCTGGGATTAAAACAGTGAGCCACCACACTTAGCTGATGGCCTTCCTTATATTTAATAAATCTTCTACAGTGAAGATGAACATGTAAAAGTGAATAGCAAATAAGTGAGTTTTGAAAAAAAGTAGTGTTTTTCGTAGGTGGGGGAAAGTAGTATTTAAAAATTACCTTTATGCAAGGTGGGTAAATTACAGTTCAGAGCCTTTCCTGATGATGTAGAGTGAGCCTGGCTTCAGAGTCTAGATCTGAAAGAGGTGATTAGCGCCAAGAAGCTCTAGGCTCCTTCACAATTCTAAGGTATCAAACCGCATTATCTGGAGGTGTGTGACCTCATAGCACCAGGCACAGAATGTGTCTGATTACCTATCACAAGATAAATGATTCTCAATCCCATGCCTGCCTCTCCTGAATGGAAAGAAGTATTTCTCTGGCATGGTTCATTTTACATCTTTTCTGTTTGTTGGAAACAGTTTGGTTGTGGGTGACAAATATAGGTTAGAAACAAACTTCGATTAAATGAATTTTAAAGGGACTGGAGAGATGGCTTAGCAGTTAAGAGCACTGTCTGCTCTTCCAGAGGTCCTAAGTTCAATTCCCAGTAACCACATGGTGGCTCACAACCACCTATAATGTGATCAAATGGCCTCTTCCGGCCTACATGTAGGCAGAGCACTGTATACTAAATAAATAAATAAATCAATCAATAAATCTTTTTGAAAAGTTTAAAAATATATATATAATAATGAATTTTGAAAATGAATACTGCTAAACTCACTAGACCAAAAAAAAAAAAAAAAAAGGAACTTAGTATGAGTTCTTGCCTTTTGGGAGGAACAGACTTGTAGTTCACTTGGTGCCATTCAGAATTTGTCTCGCTCCACATTGCTTCATTTCAGTTGGCTGCTTTGTCTACTTACAGTCCCAGGATTTCTTTTCTTGGCTCCCATTCACAGCACCAGGGCCAGGACTTACAATGTGCCAGGCACCCGCCCAGCTCCAATGCTTATCGTGGTTGGTCTCTGGTACAAGGCTAGCCTTTTCTTCAAGAAAGCACCTGAAGCAAGAACAACAATACTAGCACTTCCCCAATGGAAAATCATGTCTTGCCACTAGGAAAGGAGGACATGGGTTCTACAAGGGGGAAATGGCAGCCAAGCTTCCACACACAGCCTTAGCACCTTGCATTATATGTATGTCATCAGCTAAGAAGAATCTGTCGAATGAATGAAGGGCCAACACAAACTGCTATGTGGTGGATGGAAGCATGTTTTTGTTTTGATCCCAAGTGTGGGATATGAAACAGACTTGTGTGAGAGTGTGTGGTGTTTTTCCGCTGAAAACAGACTTGTGAGAGAACCAGTGATGTTTGTCCACTGGAAGAGGAACCACCTCTTGCAGAGCATGGTCTTTGCCAACTGATAAGCATTCTAATACAGACTCTGGAAAATATATATACATATATATGAGCTCAAAGCAAGAGGTGGAGCTTTTTGTTTTTTTGTTTTTTGTTTTTTTTTTTCCCATAGGACAGGAAATTATAAAGACTTTAATAGTGAATTTATGGTAAAAACATGATAAATGATGACTGGAAGGATTTTTGATTGTATAGTAACCAGAAATTGTCATATCAAATAGAAAAGGGAGGTGGAGCTTTTTGATCTTGTCTGTTCATCATTCTACTTCAAGACGCTCCTAGAGAGAACCGCTCCAACGAACACTTCTGGCTGCTGCTCCAGGTTCCAGTGGCTGCTCTGGCCTCTGGCTGCTGCTCTGGATTCCAGCAGCTGTGGTTGCAGTCACCTTTGCTGAATTGCTGGTTTACTATTTAACTGGTCTATTGGGATCCTGCCAACTACGCCAGTGGAGTCGCTCTAAGGAGCTGAGTCTAAAAAGGTCTATCTCTTCTATTCCTATTAACCTCTTTCTCTCCTATCTAGGGTTGGAAGGGAGGTATTAGCATTAAAGAACCTCAACTAAAGTAGGTTTCAAAAACTTCAAAGCCTACACTGCTACCTTTTCTCTATGCAGAAGCTTAAATAACATGGAATTATGAGAAGAAACTCATGTTTCCTCTGTCCTCCTCTCCCCGTCCCTTGCCTTTCTTCTGACAGAATCTCACCATGTAGCCCAGGCTAGACTCAAACTCACAGTCCTGCATCTGCCTCTCCAGTGATAAGACTATAGACATGAGTCACCATGTCCTAAATACTCACAGAAGTTTGAACATATTTGGGAGAATCATTTTTCCTTCTCCTACATAAGGGGAAATACTTGCATATATATTTTCTGTGTCTCGTGAGAATGTGTGCTGGATTAACACAAACAAACACAGCCATTGTACCTCCCTGCTCTGATCTACATGCTGCCATTACCTGAGTTATGCTTGATCTTTGAAAGATGACTCACATTTTTGTGTTTAGTATGTAGAAGTCAACCTTTGATTACTTGATCGTAAAACCCTTTTGCCAGAAAACACCAGTGCCACAGGAATCCTATTACACACCACTTTCCTGGTAAAATAAAGGAAAGACACGTGGGGTGGGTTTTTCTTCTTTAGGTTTCCTTTTAGTTGAGATACACACACACACACACACATGTGTTTTACACATTTGATACACACAGACACATGAAATATTTAAGCAGTATAAAGGGGTATTTCTTCCTTTATGGAAGCAGCAGCTGCTAATCCTATTTCATGTATGTTTCTTGAGATCTGCAAAGCAAATAAAAACACAAGGATATGTACTTATCACTACAGCCTCCTTCCCTTTTTCTATCTTTCCTGCATGTTGCTTTTTTCCCCACCTAACAGCAGGTCCCAGAGTCTGTCCCATATTAGAACAGAGATTCTGTTATGAATTCTCTGTCGATGAATGGCTAACTGGTGCAGTCTTTTTAGTGCTCGTGTGTGTGTGTGTGTGTGTGTGTGTGTGTGTGTGTGTGTGTGTGTTTAGAGGTCAGAAGACAAACTTATGGAATTGATTTGCTCCTTAAATCTTTATGTGTGGGGCTCCTGTGCCGTGCCTCCAGGGGAAATGGCACAGGACTAGTGAGATGGGACATGTTCAAACCCCAGAAATCCCAAAACGGAAGGTGTGTAACAAAGCTCTCGCCTTGTTTCTGCACCCCATGTGACACAGCCCCCAGCTGGTTACAGGTGATCAGTCATGTAAGCTGTCACCTGTTATCTCTCCCCATGCAAATAGAGCATCCCCAGCATCCTAGCCCCAGCCAATCATGAGCATCCATCCTCAAAGCCCCTCCCCATTGACCAAGGTTTACAAATCCCCATTTCACATGAAATAAACCAGCAAGTACCATCTATTTCACTGAAAAGACTGGGTGTTTATTCTGAGCTGTAACACTGAGGAAAGAGGGACACCTCCACCTTCTTCCTGAAGAATTCATCACTGGACCCCCAGCTAGGCAGTTGCTATAGAACCGCTGTGGCCGTCCAGTCACCACGCACTTCCACTATTCACTGGTGACTCAATATGGATCACTGCTGCGTTCTTTCAAGCCTCTCTTCCTGTTGCGGTTCTCATCTGCAGGAGTGAGCTGCCAGTTGTTTCCCAGGCAGCCAGATTCGCCCCAGTCAGGCTGGGCCCTCTGCACTGAGCTCCAACCACCACAGATGAACTACATTCATTTGCACCGTCTGCTGCTAAAGCAGCCTTTTAACTAAAAGAGCTGTGACAGCCTTTGCTGTCGAGGAAATCTTTTCTCCCGCATATCCAGCCAGACGGGATATCCTGTGATACACAGATCCCATTCTGCGTCTCATCCTTTTCTGCTCAGGGCCCAAACTCCAAACTTCATCCTCTTCTGCCTAGAAACCAACAGTGCTTGGACTTCCTGGAGAGAAACGCATACTTCCGGCTTCCGGTTCCAGTTGCGTCCAGCTGCCCTTCCAGCTCTGTGTGGGAGACACAGAAGCACATTTATGTAGGCTCTATGGCTTATGAGACAAACACCTTTACCTACTGAGACAACCCACTGGTCTGGCAATCTTTTACATCAATAAGGCCTTTCTGCCTCAGCCAATGCCAAGTGTTCTTTCTCCTTTTGTTAAAACTCTTCAATGAGGACCATCCCAACGAGTAACCCACCATAATGGCAAGGTTCCACTTCGTGTTCCCAGTGAAGTTCCAAATGCCCTCATCTTCCTGCCTGATGGCACCTGCATCCTCACACTCTCCCTGTTCCCGGAAGACTGTAAGAACGAAGACGTTCCGTTCTTGCGTTGCACCAGTGCTACTGCTGAGAGAGTAGACTCAGAAGCTCTGGGTCTAGCGTGCTTTAAATGAACTTTTTTTTCCCAGGCACCAGCTGACCTCTGGCATGACCACTGTGATATGTGCACCAAGTGATTGTCTAGGTGGAGGAGACTTGGAAAGGCTTCCAGAACAGTGGCTGTGGGAGAGGCTGCCCCATGGCCTGGCAAGCAGCATTGGTACTAGATGCTGCCTTGGGGCGGAAGAGAAATCTTGGAGGCTTCCACTTCAGTCAACAAAGCAGCTTAGATTTGGGTACTTTGACATCTTGGCCATATATGGAAGGTCTTTCGTAAGAAGGCTTACCAAGTGCTCTCCTAAATGGCTTGTGTACTCCACAGAGGAGAACCAGCCCGCGTACACTTAACTTCAAAATAACTACATGAGTACTTAGGGAAAAAGAGAGAAAATTTAGAGTCGTATGAGCCACTGGATGAGCCTGGAAGGGGTAGCAGATACAGCCATCCTTGAGGAGGCCCTCATCTGTGGGCTGAAACCCTCAGAAAGAATGGGAAAGTGAGTGCAAAGATTTGACTTCCTGAAGTGAACCTGTTGTTTCTGCCAGAGGTGGGAGAGCTTTCACAGAAGAAGGTGAGACACTGCTAATGAGGATAATGAACAAGGCATCAGGGGTCTGGGAAACTGTATTTAGCATTGTCTGCACCCAACTCCATCCTTGGGTTGCCCTTGCTTTCAAACTTGAAGAACTTTCAAGGTTACTATGGACAGTATATGAATCCGACCCTTAGATACATGATTTTACACTAGACCTGAAACCCTCTGTGGCTCACCTGAGCTTGCGTGAGGCTCACAGTGGTAAAGTAAATGCCAAGATTCATAAGCTGCAAAGTAAACAGCCGCTGCCAAGTTCAAAGCCATGATGTTGGCATAGCCTCCGTGCTCGGCCAGTGCACTTCATGGCTTCCTCATTCATAACCCTGTCACCTACATACCTGAGAGCATGAGATTACTATGGAGGGTGAGGGTCGGGGGCTGGTGGACATCTTTAACCAGGACCCTGGCATTTCCCAGAACGTTCAGAGAAAACCAGGATAGATCAAGGCAGCCCATGTTGGTAGTTTCCAAAGGCCCTGAGCTCCACTATTTGCTTAATTTTTTTTTTAAATTCTAGAACTTTTATTTGGTATCCTGCAAGTTACAGCCCTGGAATAAAGCCCCAAAAGTTCAATGGTCTCTAGGATACATCAACCCTCTTAGGTCTAAGACCAATCTTTCTGCAATAAACTTTGAGTTCATGGAGTCTTTATTGAAGTCATGAACTCTGAAACACTGAGATGTTAATGCAAAGATCACATCCTTTAAAAGCCCATTTTACCATTTCCTGGAGATTATAAACTGCAATGAGTTAAGTGAAGCCAGCAAAGGGTTGGGTTGCAATTGTTTCTCCCACAAGAGGAGAAACTGAAGCACGGAAGAAGTAAGTGATAGACAGAAAGCTCTTTGAGGAAGTGATACAATGGTTAATGAGCACAAGAAAAAATATTTAACATCAATAATTGGGGGCGGTGGGATCAAAGGGGGGGGAAGCCACAGGATACCACTTTAGATTCACTGGAAGATACTTTTTCTTTTTTTTTTTTTAAGACACACAGTGTTAAATGAGGCTGTGACAATTTGGAAGCCTCCTACACTGTCTGGTGACTTGTTCAGCCACCTTGAGAAAGTTTGGCAGTTCCTTAAGAGGTTAAATACAGACTTTATGCTCCTACAACAGGCTGTCATCAATCAGGGAGCGAGTTCAGGTCTGAGAGTAAACAGAAGTATATGAAAACAATAACCATAGACCAATTTATTTTAAATCATCCAAGACTTAAAAACTGATGTGTTTTGTACAATCACTCAAGCCCTCCTTCACTTATAGAGAATTACTTTTCTATAAATGATTGCAAGTTAATGATCATTTCATTCCACTTAAAATATTTAAAAACAGACTGCCTGCACAGAGGCAGGGCAGGTAGCTTGCAAAGCAGTGATGGGTGCGGACGGAGGAGCCTGCCTCGGCATTTGAATCTTGGTCCTTTACTTGGTCCCTTAACCCCTTCGTATCTCCTTTCCTCCTTTATAAGGTGGAACAGTCATCACCTGCAGAGTGCTTAAACCCACTAGTAATATAGAGCACTCACAATAGCGCTCAGCGCTCTGGCCATCAGCATCACTGTTTGGATTTGCCAACTCTGTATTAGACCTAAAACAGCAAATCCTAACAGCTCATTATTGCTAGGCTACACTACCCTGGGAATTTGTATCAGTAAAGGTACACAGACATTGGAGCCTTGGTGAGTTCCTTTGGTGTGTTTTCAGCACTTTATGATGTAATGATGCCTCAGGATAGAATGGGTGCTATAATACTGTATATCTCCTTCAGTCTATGAGGTTTATTCTTACTGTGCATGGGCTAAGGCGGCAGATTATGCTGGAAGTCTGTGGCACAAAAGTCATGGGAGTGACCAAACATTTTCTGATTGGACTTAAGACCTGCTGCACACAATGGAAGCCATAGCTAACACTGTTCTCAGGCCCAAGAACCTGTGGCTAGACAGTACTAGGGGAGAGCCTATTTTTATCATTCCTCTAAATGGATATAGTATTAAAATGACTCCTGGTGACTTGTTGTAGTCACATGCATAGGTTGGTGTATCTCCCAAGCTTCATCAGAGAAGCTCTTCTTGTAGTAGATGACAGTTAACACAGAGACTTATAACTGGTCGATGTGCAGAATATAACAGGCTGCAAAGCGCTCGGCCCTAAACAGAATGTCCATATCATACTTTTCCAGGGTATTTTTGCCAAACGGGTGGATGAAAGGTTGTAAGAGCCAGAGGCAGTGGATGACCACAAAGACATGTTTTCAAGGCACAACCCGGCAGTTGCTCGCATGAGCTCACAGCAGTGAGAGTAGCATGCACAAGACCTGTGTGCACTCAAGCCAGAGGAAATCCCAATGTGGAGTAGGAAAGTGGGTGTGAAGTCCCACCTTGAGCTGAGGAGCTATTGCCAATAGCTAGGAGAAAAAGTTGGTTTTCTTTAAGGGTTGACCTGGTAAGTCAACCACACTCCAGGGTAGACCTCAAACCCAAGAGTATTTGAGCAATACAAATTAGTATTTTTTTTTTCAACACAGGAAACAGAAGCGAGGAGGGAGGTGGGAGTGCACCTAGAAGGGGATGGGGAAGATGAGGTGAATATGATCAAAACGCATTGTATGAAATTTTCAATGAATTAATTAAAAAGTTGCTTAAAAAAAAAAGCAGAAATAGCTTTGGTCCATAACCCAGAAAAATGTGAATGTGATGAATCTTCCAGGAGAAAAAAAGAAAGGAAAGGTCTATGTTATCATTTCTAAGCACTGAGTATCTGGATACCCTGAGGGACCACGCAAACAAAATTGCAAGCAGTGCAGGTACGGCAGAGTGGAGGTAACAGTTTGCTCAAGAGGCAGAGAGGAGTGACTGGTTGAGCCTCTAATGGAGTGGAGGTTGTTCTTGGTTGGATGAAGGTCCTGATTTGATGGATTGCTCATCATTAATAAAATGTCCTGAGCAAAGCCAAAGGACCATTCAGTGGTGGCAACGGGAGGGCAGATGAGAGCACAGACTGCACGGAAGTCCCAGCTGTGCCCTTTGAACCTGGGCAGTCCAAACTTGGGAACATTAACTACTAAGAGTTTTTCAGACTGTCTGCAGAGGGGACAAATTAGCACCCTATTTGTTTCCAGGAATTTGTGTCATATACTTACCTATATTAGAAAGAGTGGTCTAAAACAAACACTTGTGATCTCTGTTTATGTAGGTCAGGGTTTGAGACATGACGTCACTGGACCTCCTCTATGACTCTACAGGTGTCTGGCTCAGGGGATAGATAATGCACTGCAATGACATGGTGGTGTGTTACTCTCAGGGACTAACTAAGGGAAGATCTACTTCCAAGCTCACCCGTGTGGCTATTGACAGGTCTCAGGAATCACTGGTTGTAGCTAAAGATGTTGGTTTCCTTCCCAGATGGATCTTCTTCCAGGGTAGCGCAGAATGCTGCAGCCAGAGAGAGCTGCCCAGAGAGGTGGTGAGACAACTAGAAACAGTGGAAGACGGGGCGACAGGGAGTCTGTCTTTTTGTGATCTAATCTTGCTGTATTACCATCCTTAGAAAGCTAGCCATCAATCCAGCCCATTTCCAAGTCATCCAGCAGGAAATGAGAACAATATGACTTACCTCAGGGGCTGTCTCCCATATTCACAACTTTGTGCCCTTCCTGATCTCTGGCACCAATCCCAGAAAAGAGTTCTCAGAGTTAAAAAGTTCCTGGCAGCAATCACCTGCTCTCAAAAATTAAAGACAGCTGACTATGACCTATAATCTATCATTCTGGAATTGTTCTGTGCTTGGTATGTTAAGTCAGAAACTTAACTCATTGAGAGAGTTTTTGCTGCTTCAAGAAAGCTTTTGTGGCTAAAGAGATGGCTCAGTTGGTAAAGGCCAAACCCAAATATTTTAATTCTATTCCAGGAACTCACATGGTAGCAGAGAATCCACTTCTGCAAATTGTCTGCCACATGCATGGGTATACTTCTGTTATGGTTATTTTTATATAACTGTGTTTGTTTCTCTTAGTTTCTCTATTAACCCAACTATCACACAAATAATTAAAACTCTTTTATATTTGTTTATAAAACTTTTGAGCAGTTTGTCTGCTCTATGTTATCTAGACTCCATCTTTGCCAAAATCTTCAACTTACGTGCTTTTTAGTCCTATCTTTGCCCCAGTTGAATCTTCTTCATCTCTCCTGCACCTCCCTCTGCCTGTGGCTGAATCCCCTGCTTCTTCTCCTAACTCCTCCTCCCCTGCCTGGTCGGAAGTCCAGCCCTGTTCTCTCCCTTGCTCAGTGATTGGCTATAAGCTGCTTTATTGGCATACTAGGGAAAAACTGGGGAGCAGAGTTTATACAACACTGAGACAGGAGATTCTCAGAACAAGGCTTGCACCCAGATTTGGGGGATACAGAAACCATCATTTGAATTACACAATAACCTTATGCCAACATATTTCTATATATACAAAGGGGAAAATAGAGGGGGGTGGGGGAATCAAAGAATGGATGGAGAGATGGCTCAGAAGTTAAGAACCTGTTCTTGGAGAGGACACCAGTTCCATTTTCAGCACCCCACATTGGGTGGCTGACAACTACCTATAACTCCAGCTCTAGAGCAATCTGATACCACTGGCCTCCTTGGGTGGCACAATGCACTATGGACACACATATAACATGATTTAAAAATAACAGAAATAGGTTATGTATGGGGGTGCACACCTTTAACCTCAGCACTCAGGAGGCAGGGGCAGGGTGAGCTCTGTGAATTCAAGACAATAGGAAGAATGTTAAAACATACAATTGGAGAAAAGACAGCCTCTTCCACAACAGTAGGAAGACTAAGCTAGACCCCTGTCTCACTTCATACAAAAGTCCACTCAAAATGGATCAAAGATCTAGAGACCTTAAGCCCCAGAGTTGCCAGAGGTGAAACAGGAAAAACAGTTTAAGATGCAGACATAGGCAAAAAGTTTCTGAACAGAACTCTCCTGACTCAGCAAATAACATGAAATTGTGTGGAATCAGAAAGCATTTGCACAGCAAAGGTAAGGATAACCTAGAGAGTGTAACCAAGGGCACCTATCTAGAACTAACAAAGAACTCAAATTTTAAGTAGAAAAACAACCCATTAATAAATGGGCCAGTGAATTGGACAGACAAGAAGAAATACAAGGGTCCAGTAAATACTTTAAGGAAAAAAGTTTAACGTCTTTAGGCTTCAGGAAAATGCAATGTCTGTCCCGACCAGGTCAGAACGGGCACCGGCAAGTTAGCCAATGACAACAAAAAGTGATGAGGATGTAAGAAGAGGAGCCCTTACTCCCTGCTGGTGGGAAAGTAAACAGGCACAGCCACTGTGAAGTCAGGAGACCTACAATGTTACCCAGATGTACCATTCCCAAGTACTCACCTGGAGGATAATGAGCAAACATATTACAGTGATATTTGCACACCAATTCTTATTGCTACATTATTCACAATAGCCAAGATACAGAACCAGCCTAGATGCCCATCAACAGTTAAATGGAGAAAGAGAATTGGTGTGTCTACACAACAGATTTTTATTCAGATATAAGGAAGAATTTCTTGCAGGATATTTGATCCTATTGTGAATCCCAAGATTGTGAACTGTAAAAACCTGTTTCTAATTGTGGTATGGCTCAGTCTTTGATCCTGGAGCTTTCTGCTTACTGTTAGCAAGTACCTGTGGTGTGGCTTAGCCCTAGCACACACCATTAAGTCAAGAGCTTTCTGTAAACAGGATTAAATAAAGTTAACCTTAGGTCAAGAGACAGAGCAAGCAACCAGATAGACAGGAAGTGAACATGGCGGGGGGGAGGGGGACACATAGAATGAGAGGAAGTCTGGAGGATGGATAGAGAGACACACAGGAAATAGAAAGGAGAGACATTGAGGTGAAGGGTATTTAAGGCAGGCTGGAGAAAGAGAAAGGGCTTCTTCATTCTGGGTGAACTGAGTAGAAGTAGCTTTCTTCTTCTGGGACATTAGCTGAATAGGAAGGCCAGCTGAGTACTTTCTCTCCCTCTCTGAGCTAGCAGGTTTTCACCCCTGCATCTGGCTCCTGAGTCTTTATTGGTAAAACTGAACATGTGGAATTTTGTTTCTAAAACAACAA
>OU015757.1:51921336-51967461 GCA_907169655.1 Acomys percivali
CTCTCTCTCTCTCCTCTCTCTCTCTCTCCTCTCTCTCTCTCTCTCTGTCTCTCTCTCTCTCTGTCTCTCTCTCTCTGTCTCTCTCTCTCTCTGTCTCTCTCTCTCTCTCTCTCTTTCCTCTCTCTATCTCCTCTCTCTCTCTCTCTCCTCTCTCTCTCTATCTCCTCTCTCTCTCTCTCTCTCTCTCTCTCTGCAAAAGTACAAGGTATATGACCAGCCACTCTGATACTTGGTATGTGAAGTGAGTCCTGTTGGCTGTGGCAACTCTTCCTGTGTTTGTGAATTTACTGCTGAAGTAGGTTTTCAGTAGTCGGCATTGTGAAAGGGTGACTGCACTTTAAACATAGTAAACTCAATCTGTCCAGTACAAATATTAGCATTGGCGATAAAAAAAAAAAAAAAAAACCTATGCCTGTGGTCTGCTATAAGGTGTTCCTAAAAGTTATCTAAATGTATTCCATAAAATGTTGCTTCATTCATAATGTTCATTTCTATACCAGATTAACATTAGCTTTAACTAACTAGTTAATATCTGATGTATATATTTCATTAAAATATCATATTTGCATATTTCATTAATTATTTACATGTCTCATTAAAATTCCAATTTTGCTAAGCATGGGGGTGGTGCACAATTTTAATCCCAGCACTTAAGACGCAGATCTGTGAGCTCAAGGCCAGCCTGGTCTACAGAGTGAGTTCCCGGCCAGTCAGGGCCATACAGAGAAACCTTTTCTCAAAAAAAAAAAATTGTTTTATCAACTAAGCAACTATATCCAGCATAATGACATAGCAATTATTTTTCTTTAACCTGCATCTGGAAGATTCCTTTTGAATTGTTTCCAGACTTACTGATTGTAAACACCTACAGTGAAATCAGAGATTTTTGTCTCTACCTGCCTTATGGGTCTATACCCTACTTCAATCATGGTTAGTGTATGGACAATTTATGCCTTCCCAGGTTCCAACAGAACTGGCAGCGTAAGGCATTAATTCTGGAGTTGGAGAGGCAGGGGCTCAGCTGTCAGGAAAACTTACTGCTCTTCCAGAGGACCCAGCTGTGGCTCACAATAGCTTGTAACTCCAGCTCCATGGCACTCAATGCTTTCTTCTGCTCCATGCTCATGTCACACATATACACGCACACACATACACACACACAATCAAAATAATGTATTTTAAAAGCATTAGTGATTTTCATATTTTATCTAGCATTTAAAAACCTGACTAGACTTTTAAATTCCCTGGTGGACATTCTTCTGTATGTGGTTCCCCATCTCTTCCCAAGGTCTTTTTATCTTGTCTCTTTTTAAGTTCCTGTCAAGGTCTCCATTTATGTATTTGGACTGCTGACTATACAAATATGTCTCGAACAACTAAGTCAGGAATGCCAATTGCCACAAGTGAGTCTAGCTACTGAAGCCCTCCATTCCTTATTTATAGATTTTAGTTCATTCAAATGATCTAAGCCTGTTATAAACAAAGCAATTTTTTTTTTCTAAATGATGTCCCCGAACCCTACTGACCCACAACTTTTATGGTCTATAAGTCTTGCAGTGGCCTTGAACCAAAAGCAACAAAATTTCCAAATAATTTTCCTTATCTATTTAACCCTTTTTTCTACTATAGTTAACTTTTACATGTGTGATTTTGAGAGTTGAATTCAGTGCCTCGTGCAAGCTAACAAAGCAAAAACCCTACTGCTGAGTGATATCAGCAACTCTCTTTTTGTGCTTTTTGAGAGAGAATCTCGCTAATCTGTCAGGCGGTCCTTCTAAAACAGTTAAGTTATCTATACTCTAAAAGTGTGTGTGTGTGTGTGTGTGTGTGTGTGTGTGTGTGTGTGTAAGAATCGTGATGTTGCAGAAAGTTAAGAAGCTATCTCTCCAATGCCTTGTATACCAGCGTAGCTGATTCACGGCAGCTACAAGCTCTGTTAGGCCCTGGTGCCATCCTTCTGGCTGGCTCCCATGTTAGACTGGAGTCATTACTACACTTCATGTACCTACCGAGCACTTTTCTCTTTATCATATGGCCTTTGAAAATGGCCCTACCCTTCCCCTACAGCTGTGTATTCACTTCTGGTCATCAAGAAATGTTTTCTATAAATAAGATAAATATTCCATCCTAGCTGCTTATCAGTGAATGAGTCACACCACACTTCCAACTGAAGGTTAGCACTTTGTTCTAATATTCTGGAGATAGCAATACAGACCAAAGAGCAGTATTTGAAAGATACAGTTTGGCAATTCCATAATATTCTAATCAGTTAAACCCTCTCAAATCATTGGGTAGCTTTTACTTCTATTTCTATTTTTATTTTCTTAATCTAAAAAGAGCTATCAAGGGTGGTGGTAAAATTCAGTTTCTAGAGTGCTTGCCAAGCATTTGGAAGCCCTGGCTTAGACCCCGGACAATGCTCCATAAACTGAACTTGGTGCATAAAAGCTTGTAATTGAAGCTCTCAGGAGATGGAAGCAGAAGGATCAAAAGTTCAAGGTAATCCTCAGCTGCGAGGTGAGGTCAGCCTGGGATACATGGACCCTGTAAAGAGGAAATGAGGGGGAATGGGCAGAGGGGCAAGAGAGAATTGTCTCGTGGGCAATGCAGACTAAAATCATACCAGACAGGGGCTCGAGAGATGGCTCAGTGGTTAAGAGCATCATCTGCTCCTCTAAAGGACCTGGGTTCAAGTCTCAGCACCCACATGGCAGCTCACAACTGTCTGTAACCCCAGTTCAAGGGATCTGACATCCTCACAACAATGCACATAAAATAAAAAATTTTTTTTAAAAATCACACCAGGCAAAAGCTGGACTGGGTTCAGTTACACGCTAAAGCCACCATTCAGTGTTATCTGGTCACACACCCATTGTCATTATTTCCCTAGTTCATGAAGCATCAGGAAGCTAATGACAATGGCCCCGAGGCCCCTGAGTAAATCTGCTTAGCTCACTTAGTCTCCAAAGAGCATTTCCCCCTCCTTTATATCACTAATTACAGCTCTCAGTCCACTGGGTCCCTATTACCACAGTGTTTTGAGTGGTTACTAAAAAATAAGGAAAAATTTCATATTCATCCCTTGGTTTAAATGAGCCATGCAAATAAAGCCTGGATAGTAAAATCCTCATCGTGGGATCCACCTTTTTATTTAGAGTCTCACACTTTAAAACATGTTTTGTTATAAAATTCTGTTCTGCTGTGACTTTTATTTTTCTAACCCACACTTACTGCTTACTTATTTGCCTGGCATCAATACTGGGGCAGCCTACGTATTAGCTCACCCAGTCCTTCCCCGGTCACTAACAAGTGTGTGAACAACCGTCCAGAGGGAGCTTACTCAGCTGAGGTAAGTCTTTAGAGAGTCACTCACAGACGCAGCTAAGAGCTTGCTAGCGCTCCATGTTAAGCTGTTGATTTCACAGAGGGTGCAAGGCTTAATGCCAAGTGGCAAGCCCAGTTGGCTCAGGTAGCTCATGATATATTACCATCTCATTTGTACAATATTTTGGCAGCCGTCTACCACTAATATCTCAAGACAATAATAATGAATTCAAATTAGAGGCGTTTCTCGGCACATTTTTTCTCTTTTGCATTTTTTTAAATTAATTTATTCTTTTTTTTTTAACTTGATAATTTTATTTTTATTTTTATTAATTTATTCTTGTTACATCTCAATGGTTATCCCATCCCTTGTATCCTCCCATTCTTCCCTCCCTCCCATTTTCCCCTTATTCCCCTCCCCTATGACTGTTCCTGAGAGGGATTACCTCCCCCTGTATATGCTCATAGGGTATCAAATCTCTTCTCGGTGACCTGCTGTCCTTCCTCTGAGTGCCACCAGGTCTCCCCCTCCAGGGGACATGATCAAATGTGAGGCACCAGAGTACGTGAGAAAGTCATATCCCACTCTCCACTCAAGTGTGGAGACTGTTCTGACCATTGGCTAGATCTGGGTATGGGTTTAAAGTTTACCGCCTGTATTGTCCTTGGCTGGTGCCTTAGTTTGAGTGGGACCCCTTGGCCAAAATCTGCCTTTCATAATGTTCTACTTGTAGGTTTCTAGGAACCACTGGATCCTTCTACATTGCTATTCTCCCATGGTTCTCTCATCTAGAGTCCCAATAGGATGTCCTCCCCTCGGTCCCAGTTTCCTGGTAAGGGAAGGCTTTCATGGGACATGCCCATTGGGCTAGTATGCAGATATAAGTGAGTATATACCATTTGAGTCTTTCTGTTTCTGGGTTAACTCACTCATTATGATCATTTCTAGCTCAAGCCATTTATCCACAAATTTCGGGAATTCCTTGTTTTTAATAGCTGAGTAGTATTCCATAGTGTATCTGTACCACAGTTTCTTTATCCATTCTTCTACTGAGGGACATTTAGGCTGTTTCCATGATCTGGCTATTATGAATAAGGCTGCTATGAACATGGTTGAGCAAATTTTCTTGTTGTGTGCTGGTGCATCTTCTGGGTATATTCCAAGGAGTGGAATAGCTGGGTCTTGAGGAAGCCCTATTCCCAGTTTTCTGAGATAGCACCAGATAATTTATTCTTGTTACATCTCAATGGTTATCCCATCCCTTATATCCTCCCATTCTTCCCTCCCACTTTTTTTTTTTTAAGAGCAAGTGGTATAAATGAGTGGTTATATTCTGTTCCCGTATCAGACACATTTTCCTTCCTCGGGGTGACGGAAGTGAATATGTTTTCCTTGTGTGGGCAGTAGTTTTTATGGCTTAGCCTCACTACTTTGCCAGCATTCAGTGAATGTGCACAGAATGGTTTGTCTACATGCAAGTTGACATTATGTGAGACAAGTTGTAAGCATCATTTGTAGATGATAAAAGAAAACTAGAAACTAGACTACCAGTATTTTTTTTTTTTAACGGAGTAAAAATTTAACCCAACTGGCATGCAAGGCTTAAGGATGCAGGCCACCAGATCTGTTTCCACTTCACTGGAAATGAAGACTGACTAGAAAGCTGACATAAAAGACATCGTATGCTATGTTTGGAAGAGAAATTTGGGGAGGGGGTCACTTTCTCCTAGCATAGCACAGAGAAGTCCAAGGGTTTTGTCAGTCCTGGGTCAGCATCATAAGGTTGGGTGATCAGAAGGCCTGGCTTCTCATCCATAGAAACCCACTGTGGAAGAGCATGGAGTGCATGCTCGTTGTGCAGGAGAACAGTGGCTGGCTATATTGCAGAAAGGAAAAGTAAAGTTTTTACTGGGGGAAGAATGGCACTATTTAAACAAAAGGAATAATGGTCCTGTGCCTTCACAATGGGTCCCTATACAAACCTGTGTTCTTTCCTATTTTTTTCAGTATTGAAACAAAGTATTGTAAACATCCCCTGTGTTACTAACTCTCATTGGGAAGGTAAACTCTTTGGGGATTCGGAAGGGTACACTGTAAATCTGATGGAGTTAAATGGAGAAGGGGAGTAGCAGTTTATACAGGACCTTTCCATAAAGCACCCCAGGTCTGTCTCACAGTACACTGAGGAGTAGCTGGCACCCTTAGACTTGTTTGCCCTGTTTTCAACCAGCTCACCCCCTCCCAGCTAATAGGCTAGACATAAAAAAATATATATATTAACTGTGAGACTGGAGACTATTTGGTTATTTAAACACATGTTTAAATTTTTTCTTTGTAGGTACAGAGTAATGAAGTAAAGAAATTTAAATGATGGGTTCACACTGAAAATTCTTTTCCTGGGGGCTATTTGGAAAGTTGTATAAACTTTAAAAGATGTGGCTTTTAGCAAATGTCATTAATAGGCAATAAATATTAGCTTGGATAAGGCCCTGTGGCTAGGTTTAGTAACAGTAGTCTTTGGATTCAAACCCAACATTTCACCTTAATAGTACAAGGCTTTATTTGTTCCAGTGAATGAATGCATGCACTCAAGAATAAGTGTCCTTAGAACTGCTGCAGCTTACATGTAACTCTAGACCTTGCCTTGTTCATTATGTAACTGCTTCACAGCCGAGCGTTCATGAGTTACAAGATCCCAAAGGGCAACAAGCTCTGGGCCAGTTCTGGGATGTGCTAGAGGTTTCTTTGGCATTTCCCTGGCTCAGCAAAGAATTTTAATCTTGTATGGTTCAAGGAGCCCGTGTCATAAACACCGCCTGATTACCAGAACCAATTGAAAAAACAAACCAGAACAAAAGCCTTAAGAAAACACACAGAGGTAACACGCACCATCTACAGCAGACCACCGGCAAGGTAAGCATTGGGGCACCACTGTGATGATCCCTATTCAACTCTGTGTGGAGGGAGTCACAGAGTTCAGGAGTCTCAATTTGATGTGTGTTTTGCTTACGTGAGGGAAACTGCTGCCTTGTAGTAGAGTAGGTCTCCTCTGGGTATATGTGGTTCTTTATTTCATCATGCTTGTCAAGGTTTTATACATGCCATTATCCTAGCAACTCTCTTTAAATGTTTCACTGTGAGCATCTCTCATCAGAGAAAGATGAAGCAAATGGTCAGCCAATAGATCGTGGAGGAAACTTCCAGAGAACACTTCTCGGAGCAGAGAGAAGCTAGAGCTATCTGCACAGCATTTCGAAGGAAGGGCTCTTCTTACCAGTGCTAAAGTCATTGTGAACTGAGCTATAAAGTGGCCCCATTTTCTCTAGAAGGCCTTGTGTTACAAACTGTTATAAACATGTGAATCAGCCGGGCACAGTGACATATGCCTGTAATCCCAGCACTTGAGGAGGCAAAGGCAGGCGGATCTCTGTGAGTTCAAGGCCAGCCTGGTCTACAAAACTAGCCCAGGGCAACCAAGTCTACACAGAGAAACCCTGTCTCAAAAAACAAAGAAACAAACAAACTATATATGTTTGTGTGTGTATATGTGTGTGTGTGTGTGTGTGTGTGTGTGTGTGTGTGTGTAGATATTATTCTATTTATAAAGATCTGTGGAGCTTTCTTTATTTAAGTCCATTTATATTTAATTTAACTTATGAGGGGTGTGCAGTGCTTTGCCTTAAGTGGAGGTCAAAGGACAAACTGTGGGAGTCAGTTCACTCCTTCCATTATGTGTGTCTTGGGATCTGGACTCAAGTCATTAGGCTTGGTAACAGATATGTTTGCCCACTGAGCCATCTTGCAAGCCCACTTTGTAAATTATCTTTCTCTAAAAATCCATAAGGAGGATGTCTGGCTCTGAATTCTGTGACTATCTGGGTTTTTTATTCTAGATGCATGTCTGACTGCTGCCCAGAACTGAATTTGTGCCTTTCCTTGATTTCTGTGCTTGCAAGCTCTAGAAACACTTCACTTATATCCCTGGCTTGGTTTCCCTTTTCTTCTGCCCTCTGATTTATGAAGTTTTGCTGTACATTTTCAAGGAACTGTGTCAACCCTCAAAAGTGTGAAAGTGAGTTCTAAATGCATTTGGATTTTCATTCAAGTTATAAATGCATTTGAACTTCAGTTGCAGATCTCCCGGGAGCCTTCTACTGTCATCCCATGCCTAAGAGCTCTCTGCTTTCTGTGTTCTAGTTGGGCTTTCCCAGGGTCCTGTATCCATCCACAGGATAGGAGACCATGAGTACATGATGCTAGTGAGCACTGAGAACTTCCTGGCTGAGGTTTCTACCTTCCCAGAGGCTTTTCAAGAAGGCTCATGACATAGTTCACATGTCACTAGACTCCGGAGAGTTCAAAGTTGCAACCTTAAAAGGGGAAAATATATTTTATGTCTACAATTGAAATTTAATGTATTATAAGCAGAGACAGCAAATTATAGAAATGTTAATAGTATTTATAGCCATGTTGCCGATAGAAACCATAGATGTTTGCACACCATGCATACTATTGCAGATACTACAGAATATCTCAGCTCTTAATTACTATAGAGTTAAGATTGTTGCTATAGGTCCCTACAGACAGCTAGGTCTTGTCAATCAATGTTCATAGATAAGTATACTTATTACCAGGGCATAACTTAGATGCTCTGACAAGTGCAATTCTGTTTTTACTTTTGCAATCCTTTGTGTTTTCTGCACTTAGAAACATTTTTTTCTAGGAAGGGGTCCGAGGATAACAAAGATTTATTTATTTATTTATTTCTTATTTATTTTTACAAAGATTTATTTTGTTTTGTATTTTATTGAGGCAAAGTCTTGCTTTATCTTCCAGGCTACCTTCAAACTAATGAGATTCCCCTGCCTCAGCACCCTCCCCTTGCAAATGCTAGATGACGGACATATGCCTCCACTCCCAACACCCAAAGGGATTCCTGATTCAAAAATGAGTGAAAACTGTGCAAGCATGGGGACATGCATATTCTTTATACATAGTTTTACGAGTTCTCAGAAGCCCCTGAGGAGGCCAGCATCTGGGGACTGGAAGCTTTACTAGTTAAGCTTCCTAGTGGCCGGTCATATGAGGGAGAGGTTTTTGTTTTTTTTAATGTGTGTACATTTGTCACCTGCACATATATCTCCTCCCCTCTTTCCCTCTCCCTCTTCCTCTACTCCTCAGAAAAGGGAGGCCCCTCCCATCAGCCCACCCTAGCACATCAAGTTACATCAGGACTGAGCACATCCTTTTCCTGTTGAGGCAGACCCGCCAAGGGGAAGTGATCAAAAAGCAGGCAACAGAGTCCATGTCACAGATAGCCCCTGCTCCCCTTATTAGGGGACCCACATGAAGACTAAGCTGTCCCTCAGATACATATGTGTAAGGGGCCTAGGTGCATCCAGTTCATGCATGGTCCTTGGTTGGTGCTTCAGTCTCTGTAAGCACCACCACCCCCGCCCTCCACTGACCCAGGCCCAGGTTAGTTGACTCTGTTGGTCTTGTGGAACTCCTGTCCCCTCCAGGTCCTTCTATCCTTCCCCCAACTCTTCCACAAGGCTCCCCGTGCTACACCTAATATTTGACTGTGAGTCTCAGCATCTGTTTCAATCTGCTGCTGGGTGGAGCCTCTCAGAGGAGGTACATTTACACAATGGACGGCTACTCAGCTATTAAAAAGAAGGACATCATGAAATTTGCAGGCAAATGGATGGAACTAGATAATATCATCCTGAGTGAGGTAACCCAGACCCAGAAAGACACTCATGGTATGCACTCACTTATAAGTGGATATTAATAGTGCCCCATATTTGACCACCTCCCCTTGGTGGGGAGGCCTGGTGGCACTCAAAGAAAGAATAAGCAGGCTACCAAGATGAGACTTGATAGCCTATGATAGCCTATGATAGGGGAGGAGGTGCCCCTCGGTCATACACCTAGGGGAGGGGAATAAGGGTGAAAGCGGGAGGGAGGGAGGAATGGGAGGATACAAGTGATAGGATAACAATTTAGATATAATCTGAATAAATTAATAAAATAAAAATAGGTGGGTATTAGCCATATAGCACAGGATAACCATACAACAATTCACAGATGCAAAGAAGCTAAGTAACAAGAGGCTGAAGGGAGGGTGCTTGAATCCCTTACTTACTTTTTAAGTCTCTTTCACATGATTTTCTTAGAGGAATTGATTTGCATCGCCCTCATAGTCATAGTTTTGGTGCTGCTGGCAGCAATTATTTAGTATTGCCTCTTTCTCCCCTCTATGCCAGTCTCCTTGGCCTGTGTCCCATGGTGCTCAATAGTTTTCAGTGGCAAGTTAAACACCAATCATTTCAGAACTGAGTTATAGTTTGTACTAAAGGTGTTTCTGTTTTGGCTTTTCAAAATATTCTAGGCATATGTTTCCTAGATTTAGAACTGGTAGGAAGCACAAAACATTCGTGTCATTCTGTGCCTGTATTCAGTCCAGTATGTTTATTATCCATGTACAAAGAAGCCAATGTTTATCTGAGACCATATTGTTCATTGTTATGTGTTACAGACTTGAAGTTAGACATCATATCTACCTGATGAGTTTCTGCTTTCTGTTCATTGTGCTGGTCATCTGGTTGCGCCTCTTACTTTCTTAAGATCCAGCTGAGAGCGTAAATATTATGTCCTGTGTTTCTGGACCTTACCAAGCCTGTATCCCACTCATGAGCATCTGATGGACCTCGTCTGTGCTGGGACAAAGCGACAGTCCTTAAAAGCTGATGAGGAAGTTCCTCAGTCCAGCCTGGCTTGATTCTTCATAGAAAAGGGAAGGTCCATAATGTGTCAGGGCCCAGCTAGGCAGTGGCCAGTGGCTTCTCTCTGCTTCAGAATGCTTTCTTTTTTCCTTCACCAGAGCTCTCTGAGTCATTCCGAGCTTCGCACTCACCACATTCCCCATAGAAGGTGTAAAACTAAACCACGAGCTGTTGACACTCGTCTTGTCTTACTGTGCCCGAAGGCGCTCTTCCTCATCAACTGTCCTTGAATCTTTCTCTGTAAATTTTCTCTGTTCCTCTGTGACAATTTAGAGTGAGTAGCTGTGACTACAATATAATGTGCAATATATATATATATATATATATATATATATATATATATATATATATATATATAATGTGCAAGATCCCACAACTGACCTGTAAGTGTTGGGATGGGAATAACTCTATAAGAATTCCCTTAACACATCTGGCAGACTTGAATGTTGATGACCACACTGGAGGAATCTTGTAGAGGCGATCTTGTTGTTCCTCAATGACTTAGTTGAATTCTGCTATGTATAAGGGAAAAAACTCTGTACCTCAAGGCAGAAATAGTTCAGCTCACTGATGCCTAATGCCTGTCATCTAAAACTACTTATAATCTTTGTACCTTTTCATCTAAACTAATAGGTCCCTGGCATTGCTTTAATGGATCGTGGCTGTTAACTCTATCTCATGAGGTATAAAAATTAATGTTACCTAATATAGCTGTGATCTTCATAAAGGTTATTGACTCTCAGTGCATGAAGAAACCAAAAGATAGGTGTGTGGTGTAGGGGTTGAGGCTTACTTGGACTAGATAATTCAAACTTATAACAATTTTTAAAATATATTTATTTTCGTGTGTGTGTGTGTGTGTGTGTGTGTGTGTGTGTGTGTGTGTGTGTGTAAGAAAGAGAATGGAGTCTAGAAGAGGTGTCATGCCTTGGAGCTGGAGTTACAGGCTGTAAGCTGCCACCCAAGCTCAGAGCTGGGAGTTGAACTCAGGTCCTCAGGGAGAACATCAAGCACTTCTAAGCACTGTGCCATGCCTCCAGCCCCTTGTATCAGTTCTCAGTGGTGGGTTTTCTGCTCTCGATGATAATTGGCATTTGGAGGTGGCCAGTACTTTCTTCTTCCTTTCATATTATTCTGTAGTGAATTTAGTTACACTGTTTTGAAAAACAAATGTGTATGTAGGTGAAATTTAAAATTTGTGCTCTCTCTTTCATTTTCCTTATATACATCTCTGAATGGAAAAATAATGCCAAGATACTTTGGGACCAGAAATGAAAGATGAAATGAGTGGTCTACAGGAACTGGGGTGGGTGCCAAGTCCCTCCACCACACTATGTCCCTTTCCATCAGTCTATAGGTGGCAATTTAGCTAGCAAGGATAAGGCCATGAGCTGAGATTTTTATCCCTTTTACAATCAACTTGCCATAGGCTAGTGAATGCTAGCAGAAAACAGAAGTTTCTGGGTCAGAAACACTGGACTTTATTGCTTATGGCCTGGCAAGAATTATGATCACCTGTACACGTGTCCTCTGTTTGCTCCCAGCCTCCCTAGAAACAGCATGAACATGGCATGCACATGTCCACACAAACACTCAACTTGTTTCAGGAAAGAAGGCATAAATACAACCTCAGCCTGAACCTGAACCATGAAAAGACAGAATATGGGACAGTTAGGCCCTCTCACAAGTTGTGCAGGAACATAATACACTTGGAGAATCATTTGTCCATCTCTTGAATTGTGAATAAAAACGTCTGCATATAGACTTCTGCAAATGTAGGTGAAGTTTAAAGGCTAAAAGTAATTCTTGGTGCTTTAAGGCTCTTAGCCGAGTTTATGGGATGTGTATGCATTTGTTATTGATTATATTATTAGCCCTGGATCGTGCCTATCTAACTCAGCTGGGATCAAAAGTCACTGTGGTCACAAACTCCATTTTCCTATCTGGCCCACTATTGTAAGGCCAAGTTATTGGTCAACTGAGATTAGGGACGTAAATGAATCAGCACGTTCTGTTCTTACTACTAACAATTACCTGCACCTGTCAGCATGTCACCTTGGCACTCTCCATAGGGGCTTTGTTAGGTTCCCAGGTTTGGGAAGTGGCATTACTTTCTTTCTCACTGGAGTGAATCTCTGTGTTTGTTCTCTAGCTTGGTGTCATACTGAAATCCATTTGAAGCCTGTGCTGTGCCAGTCTCAGCTGAAAATTGGAATTGGGTGTTCAGTCTTGGCGTTGGTACCTGGCTAATGAAGTGTGTGGCAGGAACAAGCTTTCATTCATCAATGAAACACAGTGGGTTTCTGTTTCACAGTTGGGGTGGACCAGTAGGAGACATGGTGGGCATACTAAACGATGAATTGGCACCCTGTTAGGAAGGTGTTAAGTCTCTCCTGGGTTGCCTTGAAATACCCTGTTTTTGTAGCACCAATGACCCATATTTTACAACTTTTTATTTAAAGATAACATACATGCTTGAAATATGTAAACTCTGAGTACACTGCTCACTAGATTTGCACGAAGTGAGTGTGCTTGTATAACCAGCACTCAGGTGAGGGAACAGGGTGCTCCTCCCTCCCTCCTGCCTCCTTCTTGATCAGCGTGACTGTTTTCAACTCTCTTAAACAGAATTCAACTTTGCAGAGTCTCCTGTGTTTGTCTCCTTTTGCCCTGCACTACACCTATACACGTATATTACACATATTGCTTCTGGGTGTACATCCCTGATACTGGTCCTCAGTTGGACTGATTTTGTCCCACGTTGGGGGAGGTGCTGACCTTGGAATTTTATAATCTCCACAACTGGGCTGGGAAAGATATAGGATGGTTCTAACTATCCCACAACACAAGCAAGAGTCATCAGGCACAAAACACAACCATCGCTGAGATGGAGACACAAGTCGATCTTCTGTCACATGAATATTATTCTGCTTATTTACCTGTGTATTCTTAGAGCCGAACTTGTGTGCTCGTCAGCACTGTGAAATCTGGACATGGCTTTGAGCTTCTTGAATGCATGTTTACACAGAAATGAAGGAGATGACTACCAAGCAAACAGACAGGGCGGCACACACCAAGAATCCCAGCACTTGGGAGTCAGAAGACAGAATAGTGCCAGAATGAGCTAGCATGGGCCATATAACGAGATTCCCTTACCAGTAAAAAGACTTACCAGCTGTGAGGAACTGTAATGGTGGAACAAGTGTCGGGGTGAAATGAGTTGTTGTGTATGACCTCACTCACAGTCAAAATTTCAGAGTTTTGGAGGGTTCTAAGAATTTTGAAGAGATTCTAAGTTAGAGAGAGAAATGAGCTAGTCTCACAAGCTTTTCATCAAAGAAAGAAAGGGCCTCTCTCTCCCATATGCATGTGCCCATGTGTGGTGCGTCCGTGTTCGTGTGTGTATACATGTCTGCATGTGCATGTGGAGGCCAGACGTGAGACCTCTCACTGAACCTGGAGCTCACTGATTTGCCTACACTGGCCAGCCAGCAAGCCCTGGAGGGGGGGGGGTCCTCCTGCCTCTGCCTCCCCAGCAGTGGGCACACAGGCATATGCCATCATGCCTGATTATTTTTTTTTAACATGAGTGCTCAAATATAGACATGGATCTCCATGTTTGCATGAGACCTTTACCAACTGGGACAGTTCTCCAGTCCCCTAAGATGACAGTCACCACTTGTATGTGCAATGTGTTTGTGTACACGTTCATGTATGTGCACATGGGCTCACACGAATGTAAAAGGCAGAGTTCAGCATCCAGTGTCTTCCTCAGTTCTTTAGCTTTTGATACAGCGTCTTGATGAACAGAAAGCTGCCCGCTGGACTCCACTAACTAGCTCACAAGCTTCAGAGCTGCTCTGGCCTTTTCCTCCTAGCCCAGCGGTTACAGGCACTGCCACCGCTGACTTTTTATGAAGGGGCTGGGGATCTGAACTCGGGTCCTTGTTCTTGTGCAGCACACGATTTACTGGTAGAGTTCTCTCTCTGACCCTGAAGGGACTTTTCTTAAAAACAATGTCACTGAGTGGTAATTTTCATACCACACATTCACTCACTTTAACTAGAAAATCCAAAGATCCTTAGAGAAGTTGCAGACTTGCACAGCCGTTGCCTCGATTTTAGAAGCTGTCTCTTGTACCACGAGTCCTCAGACCCTTGCACAATTGTTCCCCAAGACCCAAGAAACTGCCAGCATTTCCATCTCCAGATATTTTCCTTTCTCATTCGTGGAATGATAGACTATGTGGTCTTCTGTGTAAGTCTTAGCACATTTTCAAGGCTCACTACAGAGAGGCAGGTGTCCAGATCTCATTCCTTTTTATAGTGAAGTATAGACAGATTTTTTTTTTAATTTGGTCCATATACAGGTTGATAGGTTGTTTCCAATATGAATTCTTGTAAGGAAAGTTCACCAAGGATTTTGGAGTACAGCTAAATGCTGACAAAGCCAGTGGATTTGGCCAATGTCCTCTACCTTCTCCTGCCACCAAGAAAACAGGAACATCACTGTGGGAAGTCTGAAGAAAGGGACTTGTTGATGTAATTCATGTTCATCATTTCTGTTAGTTTTTTTTTTTTTAATTGAAATTGTAAGTGGAAATCTTAGTGATCAAATCATCATATTTTAGTTTAAAATTAGAGTGGCCCTCCATGGCTATTCTCTCTTATTTTATAGTGAGTGATAGGAGGGTTGGCCCTAAAGTTTCTGGCTGCTAGTAATGTGTGATTATCAGTGACTCACGCCAGTCAGCAGCCAACTACACTGCTTCACCTTAAAGAACTGACGTGAAATGTTACCCTTTAGGTCTTAGCTATCCAACTGAGCTCACTATCTGTTGTGTCCATTCCATTTGTATCCAATAAAGCATTCGTAAAAGCTTGACATCTGTGTAAATAACGGGCAGGGGGAATGCCTTGTATAGTACAGAACACAAATAAGAAATAGAGAGAAAGAAGATGAGAGAGAGAGAGATGAAAATGTTGCTTACCATATCTGTTTCCACTTAGACATTTGTCCAAGAAAAGGTCTGTGCTTCAGCTTGCCTGAGATCTCCTGACCCTCAGTTTACAGAAGAGCAAAGGTAGCAGCAGTCTCTCTCCTCTTCCCTCAGCCTTGTGTCACACGCCTGTTATTCTAGCTCTGCTGAAGAGGTAACAGGATCACAAATTTGAGGTCACTCTGGGCTACATAGTGAGTTCAAGAAAGGCTTGGACTACATAGCATGATGGTGTTTAAAACAATTTTGTTTTCAAGTTAAAAAAGCAATTTCATTCTGGGAAGAGTTTTCACCTTAAGTCCTTGGGAATTATTGGAGTTTTTTTTAGGATTAAGTCTTTAAAACCATTGTATTAGGCAAAAAATATGAAATAATGGCACTTAAAATGCTCACTGCAAACAAGCATGAAAAAGTGAAAAAAATATTCCCAGCTCTGGCGCCAGACCATCTGCCTCAAATGAAAACGTAGACAGTATAGGTTTTAGAAGTGGGGGTGGTGACATTTCTCTTTGTCCTCCCTGGGTGGGTGGGTAGCAGGAACTATTATAAGAAAGAGCATGTAGGAAATTGTGAGCAATTTGAGACATTCTCAAGTAGATCTGAGCCAGTAAAGGCTTCCTTCTCCTTTGCTGGCAGCCTCTACTCTCCATTCAGGATTGAAAGCAAAGAGAGCTTGAAACCCATAGATACCATTTGGGCCTTTCCCCTTGGGGTCTGAGGATGTGGCTGAGTGTTCCAAGGTGTGCAGCTGCTCGTAGGTGATCTTGACCCAGATGCACACCCACCCACAAGATATGTTTTCAAATGTGGTCTCAATGTAAGTGTAGGGGACTATGCATTGGCTTACCAGGCCTCTGCCACTCTAGAGGAAAACATCATCAGTGTGAATTTGCAGGAGAGACCTAGGTGCCTGCTCCATGCACCAGCAGAATTGTTGAAAACAATTTGTCTATGATATGGATTCATGAAGGTTTAAACCCAGGGTATCATTACAAGATATTTTAAGCTTCTCCTATTTATTCAGGTGCAATTGCTTCTGTCTGCTGTGTGTCCCTGGGGGAGAATGAAGTTGACCTGTAGCCTGCGTAGGCTTTTTTGGTCTACTGACTGTACATACTGTACCAGCACATGTTGACAAAATGTAGCAAAATAAAGTTGCTTGATGATTTAATTACAGGATCGATGAAGAATGAAGCCAAAGGCCTGGTTTGATCCTGTTTGAATGTGTCATTGTTGCTATTGTTGTTAATTCCTACTCTACACTCCCAGATTCTTGTCTGGGCATAAAGGATAATTACTGTCCCAGATAGATAGATAGATAGATAGATAGATAGATAGATAGATAGATAAGATAGATAGATGATAGACAAACAGACAGACAGACAGATAGCTAAGATAGATAGATAAGATAGATGATAGACAGATGATGGATAGATAGATAGATAAATTGATAGATAGATAGATAGATAGATAGATAGATAGATAGATAGTAAGACAGATAGATGATAGATGATAGATAACTCATCCCAGAGTCAAGATTTTCTGTTTAGAGAAGGGCTGGGGGGGGGGGTCCACTTGTTTAACACATCTGAATCCTAAGAAATCCTTCGCAGTCTCCGTAGGGTTTCCAACTTCCAAAGCATGTCTGGAAGTTGAACTGGTTCCTGCCAGGAGATGGACCCGTCATTAGGCTGTGGTATCTTTGCTCCTTCTCTTTCCCTTCCACTTTTACCACATGGAGAATGAAGAAGCCGAAGGACATTTTTTGTTTTGTTTCACTTTCCTTTTCTTGATTGAGAAATCCCCTCAACCCATGTGGTACATTCATTTTAATGTTTATAGGAAAAGAAACGCCAAGCCACATTTTGTTTTGTTTTGCTTTAGCTATAAAATCTTCACAAAAGCATGTTTCTTGCCATTTCGTCCTGAGACACATTCAGGTAGGAACTACAGAAAAAGAAGCGGGCGTCAGGAAGTGTTGGGTATATAAGCGAAAGGATATAAATGTGTCCTTACTCTCCATTCCGTTCGCCATCTGATATGAGGTCCTTTGATCTTGTGTGGAACAATGTAGACGTTTTCTAATTCTGCCAATGTCCTAAATGATTTGGTGCAGTGACAAAAGTGCATGGGACACCCCAATGCCTCCTTCTGTAAAGGACCCACACCTTATCCTACCAGAGGCTACATGCTTGCTAGATGCCCAGAGGGCATCATGGTCCTTGCTTCCTGATCTGGAAAATAAGGGGTAATTTTTAAGACCTTCCAGACTAGATGGGGGAAAAGAATTAGTAACACGGGTGATTAGGAATATATTTATAGCTGTGTATTAATATGTGCTTTTACCCAAGCAATTTATTAAAAGTGTACTGTCTGCCCTTTGTAGAGCATGTCCTTTCCATGTGCTCTTTGCCACTCTAGAGTCTGTGAGGTGTGCCAGGCAGAAGGAAAATGGCAGATTTCCAAACAAAACAAAGCAGATGGGGGTGGGGGGCGCCTTTACTCATTGGTTGGCAGAGGGGGAGGGTGGAAAGTCTGAATTCAGGGTTCTGGAGCGTGAGGCTGCATTCTCTCCTACTCAGAGCCATTCACACCCCACTCACAAACCTTCACGGACTCTGGACAGACCCCATTCATTTACACCCTGCCTAGCGAGCTGCTTGGCAGCGAATTTCAAGGCCACGTGTTGAAGCTCAACATCAGATATCATGTCTTGAGGGAAGTTACCTAAACTCTGAAAAAATTTATTATGTCTGCGACTTCCAAACAAACTGTAGAAGAGTAAAGCTCTTGAGACCAAATACCCAGCTCTCCCACAGTGCTGATGTTGTGGTTTTAAAGCAGTGAAAAGATCGGAACCAAGAACACATTAACATCAGAGGAGATCTTTGAAATCAGTTCCTAAAGAGAGAATTTTACTGGTGGCGTAAAAGGACAGGTGACAGAGCACAGAGCGAACCATCTACAGTGTTCAGATGCCATGGGTGAGGGGTAAATGCAAATTCAGGGATTATTTTCTGAGAAGTTAACACTTACTCAGATGCTAGATAAGATACAGGAATGCCTGGTTAATTTGAATTTCAGATAAATTAATAGTTTTGTTAGTGTTCAGTATGTCCAGATAGCATATTGAACATATATTTTTTTTAACCTGGCAACTTTAACTAAGTGTCTAGTATTTTGTCACTACACTCTCAATAGTTTTTGGCGAAGACTTACTATTTGTATAGTGGAAAGATTCAGAGGGGACCTTAGGGGTATTTCTGGGCTGCTTTCTGAAGCCATAATCCACACTTTTTAGTAAATAGCTGGTGAGTTATAATTTTTTTTAAACTTTAAAGGTATAAAAATAGCTTTCAAAATAGTATGATTCTTATCACCAAGGTATAAACACAAAGTTACATCTATGAAAAGATAATGTAACTAATAGTATCATTAGGATTGTAACTAGTTAGCTTACTTAATAAACTACATCGTGTATGTAAGAAAGGTCACCCCCACTTCAGTAAGAAGTGCTCACTAGCCAGGGTTAAATAGTGATTAAACAATAATAGTCTAATCAGAATTTAATATATTATTCTTCCTTTTGTTTTGTTTTGTTTTTTAAGACAAGGCTTCTCTGTGTAGCTCTTCCTTGGCTGACCTGGACTGGCTATAGCCCAGGCTGGCCTCTGCCTCCTTGAGTGCTGGCATTACAGACATGGCACCACCGTGCCCAGCAATATGTTTTATTTCTTAGTTAAAAAAATTGTTTAATATTGTGTATTTGATACAATACACTGATTAATTTTAACAGCAACTTAATTGAAGTATAATTACTATACAAATATTTTTATACTAAATGTGTTCCTTTTGCTGAGTTTAGAAATTTAGTCACTTTTATAAGGTTTTTAGCCATAAACTATATTCAAATCTCTAACTATATGTACTTTAAAACTATCTTGGCCTGGAGAGATGTATCAGTGGTTCAGGACCTGGGTTCTGTCCCCAGCACCCCCATGTCAGCTGATCCCTTGTAACTCCAGTTCCAGGGAATCTGGTACCCTCTTCTGGCATCCATAGACACCATGCATATACATGGTACACCTACATGCATGCAGACAAATCATTCATGAACATAAAATAAAAATAAACACACCTTTAAAAATAAGGCATTTATTTTTGAAAATTTATGTGTGTATACAGTGAAATACAACCGTATTGAACCCTCACTTCCCCCTCAACTCCTTCCATATTCCTGCAACATACTCTCTCTTAACTCATAGATTTTATTTTATTCACATATGTGTGTGCATGCATGAGTGTATGTGTGCGCGTGTATGTGTGTACGTGCGTGTGTGTGTGTGTGTGTGTGTGTGTGTGTGTGTAAGATGCATATCTGTGCACATGAGGAGGCCAGCATGGAGTAGTGAATATATTCCGTGAGTGTGCGTGTGGAAGGTGATTATCTGTGCAAGTGAGACCGTCAGCAAGTAATGGATTCCCTGGTGCCACAGTTACAGGTGTTTGCAGGATGCCTGCCTTGTTAGAGGGTGCTGGGACCTGAACTCGAGGCCTCATAACTGTACAGCAAGTGCTGTTCATGGCTGAGACATCTCTCCAGCTCTCTATTTGGCCAACCTGAAGTCCTATAGTATTCCAGGCACATGAATTCAAAGGTGCGAGCAGAGAAACCCCTAAATGTAGCCAGGTACGTCAGCCACCAAACGTTTGTGGCCTATGTTTGGCCATATTGGCCAGTGTTTCCTAGATTGCCTGAGCGCTGAAGTGGTCTGAGACACTTCATTGTTGGTGTTGTTTAAACAATAAAACCCTCCTACAATCCTTGGGCTCCACTTCTCACCAGCTAAATGGGAATTCCTTGGGGAGGGCCAAAAGGAATCTGTATTTCCCACAAGGAGGAATCAGGCAAGGTAGAGAAATCAGCTGTCGGGCCAAACCTGATCCTGTGGGGTAAGAAGAGGAAGTTGCACAGTGTGTCCGCGGGCAGGCAGGGTAACAGAAGCCTGGCTGTAATGTGTAAGCACGTGTTAATGAGCGTGCAAACAAACGAGGAGAGAAAGAGGACATTCTAAGCAAGAATAATTCTGGCCAAGGTTTAGAAGCTTCAAAACGAGTATCTTGTTCTAGAAAGGGGAATAAGGATCACGTGACTGTTAATAGAAAGACCTAACATAGGGGCCATATATCCATAACCCCAGCGCTGGGAGACTGAAGCAGAATTAGTGCCAGTTTGAGGTAAGCTTAGGGTGCTTAGGTAACAAACAAACAAGACAAACAGGGAGGAGGCAATAGGAGAGCCTGAGAGTGTTAGCTCCCGTGCAACGTGAAGTTGATAGGCATCTGAAAGCCACACAGTCCGTTGTAAGAGCTGAAGCAAGGGGATCTCTTTGCCAGTCAAGAGACTTATGCAGCAAAGACACGAAGTCTACTTTGAACGGTGGCAAGGCGTCTCCTGGGAACAGCTGGCTTAGCAGGAGCAGGCTAGTTTGAGAATAACTGGCTGAATTCGGTGATAAGATTTAGAGAGCGGTTGATACTTTTTAAAAAGGAGAGTGAAACATGTCAGGATGACTCCTCGGATGATAAGTGGCAGAATGAGATGTGGCTGAGGGGAGAGTAAGAAGGGATGTGGGGGAGGGGCAAAGACGAGAGGGTGAGTTCTACCCTGAGGTACCCGGAGGAAAAGAAGCTCGGCATGGGCTGAGCCATTAGGAGCGCTTGTAAATCAACATCTAAATCCCCACAATAGCAGTGTCTGGGAGACAATAGATTCTATTGTCACAGTGGTTCTCACCCTTCCTAACGCTGCACCCCTTTAATACAGTTCCTCATGTCATGGTGACCCCAGCCATAACGTTGTTTCTGTTGCTACTTCATAACTATAAAGTCGCCACTAGCATAAACTGTAACAGGGTAGCAACAGACAGAACCACTGCAAGGGCAGGCGTTACTGAGGGGATGAACAGGAGCGATTTGACGTTTGTTGCCTAGTTCACTAAATCCAACAGCTTTTATGTGCGCATGACAGAAGAGAAGTGGACTCAGCAGGGACCTTGGGATGTATGTAGGGCTTTCGCTTTAGTGTCCTGGTTCCTGCAGAACTCCGCAGGGGAAAAGGCCAGACCGACTAGTCCTCCACCAAACTGCGGTTTGGCAGTTCCATAGTTGCGCCTCTTCCAACTGCTGCCAGGTCGGTCTCTGCTGTACTGACTTCTCACAAAGATTCCTGAAATCCTCTGAGCTCGCACCCGCTCCAGGGAGGAGAGGAGCCCCCACATTTTCCTCCGCAATGTGTGGATAGTGCTTATTCCTGAATTTGCCACTCAGGATTTTCCCATCATGCACATGTGTTTTTCACAGCTTAGAGGGGAAAAACATCAAATACTGTTTAAAAAAAAAACAAAACAAAAACCACGCACAGCATTTTTCAGCTCTTATGATCTAAAGATGCTACACTTAAATATATTTCTGTTGTTGATTTTTTAACCTAAAGTATTCAAACTATCATCCATCTGATGTCAGTCTATGTTTTCTTATTGGTGGCTTCCAAAAGTCCAATAATCTAAATTGTCAAGGAATTTCCTCTTTAAATCAATTTCTAGCTATAGTCATTTAAGCTCCCAATGATAGGAGCTGGTGAGAATGATCCATTTGGTCTTAAGGAAATTTTTATCCATCCTAAAATTTGCCATTTAATGACAATTTTTTTTTTTTGTTTAATAAAATTCTAGGTTTGGCTCATCTCCATGTTGTGCAATAACTTTTTTGGCAACTGTTTTAATTTGTTCTCATAAGTAAGTTGTCAACTCGTTTGTCTCAGTTGTCACCACTAGTAATTTGTCCCTGGACACCTAATGTGCTTTGTTCTTCCCAATTCAAGAGTGTTTAAACACTTTTTAGGGAAATGTGCTTAGCGTGATTAATAGCGCTGCGGTTTGGCTGTCTCTGAAGCACCCCCTGAAGGCCTAGATGGCAAATGTTTGTTCTCTGCCCTTTGGCTCTATAGGAAGGTGGAAGACTTTGGTTGGAAGGAGTTAGGTCATTAGGAGGTGTGCCTAAGAGGGTCCTGGGACCTTGGTTCCTTCTCTCTGCTTCCTGGACATCATAAAGTAAACAAGCCAACATGTTATGCTTGGATCCATATATTCTGACACCACAACCACAAGCTATCATTGACTACAAACTCTAAAATCGTGTGCCCAAATAAACCCCCCTTCGTGAGAAGTCATATCTCAGGAAGTGTCACATTACAGAAAACCGAGGAACATAATTAGTAAATATACGTGTGTGTGTGTGTGTGTGTGTGTGTGTGTGTGTGTGTGTGTGTGTGAAAACCATACCCATGAGCTTGGATTGCCCATGGGCATTTGTCAACTTCCTTCATCTTTGGGCTCTTTATACACAGTCATTTAGAACCATATTTTTCTCTGTATAAACTCCTTAAACTCACACGCACTGTTTTAAAAATTGGTGTGGTGCCTCAAGCCTTTAATCTCAGCACTTGGGAGGCAGAGGCAGGCGGATCTCTGTGAGTTCGAGGCCAGCCTGGTCTACAAAGCGAGTCCAGGACAGCCAAGGCTACACAGAGAAACCCGATCTCAAACACAAAAAACAAAAATTAGTGACTCTTCTCCACTTATCCCTGTCCCCGACTAACCATGAGATTGGGGTTCAATACTGGCTGTGCAATGGGTGGTAACTGCACAGAGAAGAAAAACAGCCTCTGTTGTCAGCTGCTACTAGACTCCACTACATAGTTAGCACACTTTGCAGAAGTTCCCAGGGTGACCAGAGCAGACGCATATGCTGATGGACAAGGTGAACGGCTTACTAAGGAGAATGTGTGGTAGAGAGGGTCCCATCAGTGGTAACGATTCAAAACCTGCTAGGCCTTTGTGAGGGACTTTTTTTTTCTCTCTGAATGAAGCAACTAAAGACTGGATATAGTAGCCATCACGGTTAAGTGTAGTCTCCCAGCATTTCTCCATGCACAGAAGAGGGACTCGGTGTGCAGGGGGACTGGCTCCTCGGGTGCCAGGGTTATCAGCTGTGGTTTTGCTTAGTGATTGTGTGGAGTTTCCTATTGTTCTGTTGGCTGTAACTCACCTCAGAACTTGCCTTCCCCTGCATATTGGAATCACCGAAAGCATCTTATTTTCTGGTTACAAAATATTTATATTTAAAAGGCGTACTACTTCCAAATGTAATGCTGAAAAATTAGAATGTAGAAATAAGAAGGAAAACAATGACCTAAAAGTTCCTAACTCTCATCATAATTACTATTGCTGTTACTATTTCTGCTGTTGATTTTCCAGACTGCTGGTTCTCTGTAGCCTTCTACTTATAAATATGTAGGTTTAAAATATGAATTTAAAGGGGCTGGGGAAGTGCTTCAGTGGTTTAAAGCACTTGCTGTTCCTCGAAAGGACCCAAAGTTCACTTCTCAGCACCCATCTCAGGTGCTTACAGCCCCCTCTAACTCCAGCTTTGGGGGATCCAGTACCCCCCTTTGTCCTTTAGGGGCACCACACACATGTATGCATATATACATATGGATACAAACAAATAAAACTAACTAAAAAGGTCAAGTCCCCTTTAAGCTCACCCAAAAGTAGTAAACTGTTCCCTGTGTTCCATTCTGCCACCACCACACCCCCCCCCAACACACATACACACACAACTCTGCCTGCATTCCCAGAGGCCTGGGATCAGGGACAACCAGACAGGAGCTTAGCATAACTGTCATCAGAGAGGCTTCGTCCAGCAACTGATGGAAACCGATGCAGAGACCCACAGGCAAGCATCAGGTAGAGCTTGGGGAATCTGTGGAAGACTGGAAGGAAGGATTGAAGGAGCCCCAGGGGTCAAAGACACCACAAGAAAATCCACAGAATTGACTCATAGGGACTGAAGTGCCAGTCAGACAGTGTGCGTGGGATGGAAGAAGGCCCTCATCACGTAAGTTGTGCACCTGGGTCTTCGTGTGGGAACCCTTAGGCAGGAGCAGTCTGTCTCTGACGACGTTGCCTTCCTTTGGAACCTTTCCCTAACTGGGCTGCCTTGTTTAGCCTCAGCAGAAGATGTGCCAAATAAATACATAAAATAAACAACAACAAAAGCCTGAAAGCGTGGAATTAAAGCTAACTCACTCTGCAAACTGTTTCTCTTTTGAGCCTATGCTATGGCAGGACACGTTTCCAGGTGGGGATGCACTGACGTCATGTGGAGGTGTTGTAATCTCGCTGTTTGTGGTTCCTAGTTTTACGACTTTGAATAGCATGGCCATGATGGTTTTGAAAAAGAATTGCATTTCCCGTGTTGTGATTGTAGGGATTCTTTTAAAGCCAGCGTGTAGCAGAGAAGGATCAGAGTGACATTTCCATGTTCTTAAGAAAGTTTGCATAGTTTTACTTCCTTCCGTGGACTACTTGCCAGAGAGAGAGAGCAACAAAAGCATGGTGCAACACCTATGAGGGTCAAGTTCAAAGCCAGTGGGTTGTTCTAGGGTCACTGTGGGTTTGTTTGCACTGTGCAGGGGGTGGGGGGAGCTAGGGTGAAGGGAGAACTCAAATGCTCTTGCCGCTTTTTAACAGTTCTGCTTTGCCCACAAGCAGCTTCTGTACACTAGGAAACTTACTGCAATTTCGGCATTCCTCATTCCCTTGGGGCTTTCCCCTTTGTGACAGTCCTCACTGTGTCCTGGCTTGGCTCTGGGACTGCCCCACACCACTGTGAACATGCAAAAGACTTCCTCCCAGGTTATTCTCCTTAGTCTACACAATGTCAAGGCCGAGGCTCTCTGCCATGACCCAGGGCACCTCACCCTACATTCCAGAAGCTTCTCTGGCTCTCCCTTTTCTTTACCACCAATAGGAGAAAGGGGAGTGTCCGCAGAGGGACACTGCACCTAGGCTGTGTGATGTGACCTGGATGTTGAAGGGCTCAAGAAGTTGACCTCGGGCAAAGGCTTCTTCCTCTTCTGGTAACAAAGTGCCACTCCGAGAGAGCCCAGACAGGGCCAGAATGAGGTGCCTTTAAACTGGGAGGAATCCTGGTGGGGTGTTTCCTGGGCAAGCTTCTGTAATCAGAGCAGAGACATCCTGGTAGTCTGTGTGAAACTCATGACCCCGGATAAGATGGTGTCCTATCTCCCGTCTGATGTGATGATCAAGAGCCCCATCACCCCAGACCTGCCACAGAGAGAACCCACAGCCCCAGGAGCCCCTAAATCTGGGCGCCTTACATCCCCAGCTAGCACCATGTCTCCACCTGGCTCTCATTAAGTTCAACAGCCTACTCTGTGTCTGGAATTCTATCTGCTACTTTATTTAAGTAATTGTCTTAGTTAAATGTTTCGGCCACCACAGGAGGGAAGCATCCTGTCTTTCAGAGGAGCGGAAGTTCGGAGTTTTTGATAACTTGCTGTGGGTCACAGCAGCAGGCGGGATCTGAAGCAGGCTTCCAAGTCAGGTTTGCTCAGCTCCAGTTCCATGCTTACAATACTTGTGTGATTGCTGAAGGGAATTGTCTTGGCCCAGAGAGGACCTTTGAAAGATTTTTCTTTGAGACCTAGCATAAAAGTGTGTCACCGACTTTGAGGTTCCATTAAGGTGACAGGTACTGGAGACAAGACTATGCTTCCTGTACACACAGGGAGGTAGGCAGTCGCTCCCTTCATGTGTGTTTTTACAGAAGTGGAGAGAGAGAGAGAGTCCTTTTTGCTGCCAGCAATTTTCTTTCCAAGGCTTTGGAACACCACATGCTCGTCAGAGAGCTGCAAGCGAGGACAGAGTCCTTTTAGCCACCCGGCCCACCTGCAGTTCAAATATCATCAAAAATCTACTCTATTTCACTTATTTGCCTTGGTAAATCATAAAGACTGATTTTGAAATAAATAAGCAAACTATTTTGCTAAACCAAAAGAACTCAGTACCTGGCCATGGGAAAATATATTTGTTTAAACTTCGCTGTCATGAAAAAAACAATGTATATGGCTCACAATTAATATACAATTATAGGTGCTGAGAGATGGCTTCGTAGTTATGAGCACTGGCTGCTCTTACAGAGGATCTGGGTTCAGTTCCAAACAGCTACGCTAGAGGGACCACAACCTTTAATTTCAGTTTCAGGGGATCCAACGCCCTCTTCTGGCCTCCTAGGTCACTGCATGCATGTGGTGCCAATACAGACAAGCAGGCACACATATACATAAAGGAGAACTTTCGCAAAGATGCACTTTTTTAATATGATGGTGGCATATGCCTGTAACCCCAGCTAGTTGGGAAGAGAATAACAAGTTCTAATTCACCTTGACTACACAGTAAGGCTCAAAGCCATTTTCCAAAGGTATGGACATATCGCCTGAATCGCCAGGTACTTACCCAGCGTGTATGAGGTACTAGGTTCAAGTGCCACCACTGTCAGTTAAATAAATGAAAAAACACAATAAATAAGTAACTCTAATGAATGCCACCTCACAGCAGTTCTGGCTGGCAGATTGCTCAACTGGTTTTAAATGAAAAACACTTTGGGGGATGACATCAGTATCGTGTCAAAGTACCCACAGAGGATAATCAGAGCCTGAGTTCACCCTGGATTTCTGCCCATGTGCAGAGAAAAAAAATAACCAAAATGAGACAGAGTACACTTCTACACACAGGTGGCTAGGACACCGTACCCTAATGCCTTGTGGCTAGGACCTGAGTCCTTTTCCATAAACGCAGCAGCACTAAGCAAAGTGCTTCCCCTGTCTGAAATCTTACATGCTTTTTGTTTCCTTGCCTTTCATGTACCTAGTAAATTTAACTTGTCGTAAAATGCACACCCTAAGTGTGCCTTCAAGGAGGAAAACCTAAAGACCTACCCCGCCTTTATCAACACAGAAGCAGTGAAGTCACCGCAAAAGGCAGCTGCTGTTCTAGTGTGCCTGCTTTGTTTTCCCTGTTTGGGAACTTCATATAAATGGAATCACTATATTCATAATTCTCTATAAGACTTCCTGAAGTTGACATAAGGCCTGCCATTCATTCCATCTCTGCTGCGTGTCTCCCCAGCCATCCATTCATTTTGGCCTCTGACTAGTGTTCCACTTTGTAACCCTTCTACTGTTAGAGCTGCATTATTATCAGGAGTATGTATCTTTCTTTCTTTCTTTTTAAGTTGATGACACTATTTCTAATAAGCTCTTCTTTCCTTAGGAGGAGTAGAGAGACTTCATTTTTTAAAAAAAATCTCATGTTTCTACCCAAAATGATGCCAAGGATTCTGCTGGCTCGGTACCCAGGATTCTTAGCACGGAGTAGGAGCTGAGTCAGCACTCACTGAAACAATCAATGAAGGGAGCTAATGAACCGCCTTCTAGTCCTGATAATTTAGGCATGACAATCTTGGTTTAGTGACCTAGCAAAGATGGACTAAGGAGACGTGAATGCTCTCCTTGAATTATTAAGTGACTGATGCACCCTGCAGTTCAACCCTTGCCTAGCTCCTAGTGTGCTGGGACGGTATCAACCGCTTCCAGGTTGTGACTAGGTTTGTCTGATGCAGCATGGGAAATGTCCACTTTTGAAGACAGAGGTAGCTAACTTGGCTGACATGCCCTCTTACTCTGGGCCTTGGCCACCTTCCTCTTGGCCCCCTCAGACACCATGGTCATGCTTGTTCTGCCAACTGCCCCATGGAGATGGCGCTGCCAAATTAGCAGGCCTGAGCCCACTGGGATGCCCTGCCATTCTTGATCCCTTCAAGGGTCTTGAGGAGGCTCCTCCTTCCCTCTCATTTTTTGAAGTGAATGGTTACAATCCAGTGTCTGCGGCCTCTTATCCTGGGGTCCACAGTGAACACTAGCCAGCAGCACCCACATTTGCATGGCTTTGGGGCATGGACAGAATATGTTCACTTCATTATCCCATGCCAATCCCCAAACAGCTCTGCCCACAGCTCACTTTGGCTTTTTAGTTTCTAAAAGGAGATACAGAAAAGACTTGGTTTGCTCTACATATAAATGCTGCCCCCATGTACCCCAGAGTTTTCTAGGGTCCTCTAGGACTAGTTCAAAAGATGTTGCTTTCTTCACTCTAGTGGCTCTAAATGTATGTTAAGCTCATAGAGCGCCTGGAAGGATGGCTCAGTGGGATAGAGTGCTTGTCATGAGAATGTGAGGAACAGAGGGCGGATTGATCCCCAGCACCAACATGAAAAACTCGGTACCCCTTGCCAAGGCTCAGGAAACATTCAAGAAGAGGAGGCAAGATGAATGAAAAGCTGGAGGAGGGTTGGGAGGAGAAATGCTGACTTCTAGACATGGGTATTGCACTCAGGAACCCAGGCAGCTCTGGTTATCCTCACAAGATCAAGGCAGCCAGTGTGGGGGCAGGGAGGGAGGGCTCACAAGGCCCCACCCCTAACTGAGGAGCTACTGGCTATTGACAGCTGCTAAGGGAAAAGAATCATTTTCCTTTCAGGGTGTGTGGACACTTGTCCATGTCCCAGTGACTGATCCCATACCCATGTATATATGGGCAGCTCTGATTGAATGGAGTGGATTATTTAAAGAAGAAGAAGAAGAAGAAGAAGAAGAAGAAGAAGAAGAAGAAGAAGAAGAAGAAGAAGAAGAAGAAGAAGAAGAAAAAGAGAGAAAGAGAGAGAGAGAGAGAGAGAGAGGGAGGGGGGGAGAGAGAGAGAGAGGAAGGAAGTTGGGAGGGGGACATGTTGGGGGGAATTGAGAGGATTTGGAGGAGGGAAATGTGGTATGATATTTAATTGAATACATATATGAAAGTCTCAAAGAGTAAATAAAAGACTAAAAATAGAAAGCTGGGTGTAACAGCACATATGCATAATCCCAGGGCTTGGGAGATAAAGACAAGAGAATTCAGTTTATCCTGGCTCCAGGGATCCAGGTTCAGTGGGAGACCTTATCTCAAAAATAAGGTAGAAAGTGATGGAGAAAGACACCCAGCGTTGATCTCGGTCCTTCATCCATGCATACCCCACACAAAGAGAAAGAGAGAGGATAGATTCTTGTGGTTCAGAAGTTACTACATCACACTTATATATGGGCAGTCCCAAATCTGTCAGCTTACCAGGTTATATTTTACAAAAATCCACCCCAAACTGCTTGCTGGATCATTTAACCTTTCTTTGAGTATCCATTGGACATCCGGTCTTCCAGTCTGACAGTCTGTTACCTGGCTAGGCTGATGTTATTATAACACAGATGTAGATGTGTGATGTGTGAATTGGCCTCCATACCTTATAACTGGTACATTTTAATTTCATTTCTGCTGGGATCTTAGGTTACAATGTTCACACGTCGACCTTGGGAAAATAGAAAAAACACAAGGTTTCATTCTTTTGAGGCATCGGCCACTGTGTTTGAAGACTAAACTCTTACTGGTCCCTGCGGGCTGGGAGGGACCTTATTGGCTTGCTTCCCTTTCTCTGTGAGACATTTCATACTATAGCACGGGATGATCTTTAAGTCGTTATGCAGCCCAGGCTGGCCTCAAACTCCAGGCAAGCCTCCTGCCTCAGTCTCCCAAGTACTGAGAGAACAGGTAAAATTAGTAACTCGTACCGCATTTTCCAGTTCTAAAAAAGAAGACGTAGCTGGGAAAGGCCAGAGCCATAATTCTATTAGTCATGTAACGGATCATGCTGTATGAGTCAATATTTCAGAATTTATCTTGTGGAAACAAAATTTTTCCAGGCTTCCATGTAGATAACTAAGTGCGATGAAGAAAGTTCAAACCCTGGGAGATGCGGGTGAGAATGTTTCAAAATGGTTCACAGAAACTGTTGTATACTGCAACTCTTGCAACTCAAAGTTAAAATGAGTGCATATGTTTCATGAAAAGCATACATTTTATTAATCAAATATTATGCTCGATCTCATCTTGTTTTGTAGGACCAGCAAAAATCCACCAATGTTGTCTACCAGGCCCATCATGTGAGCAGGAATAAGAGAGGACAGGTGGTTGGAACCAGGGGAGGATTCCGAGGATGTACTGTGTGGCTAACAGGTATCAGCACACACGCACACATACACACGCACATAAATACACATACATTTTTCACTGAACCCTTTATAAAATGAAAATTGATTTGTGACATGATTTTAAGGAACACAGTGTGCCATATTACACCTAGTAGGCCTTTACTTGGGTGTTACAATAATTTGTATCGGTTCGGTCTATAAAGCCAGTAACTGACACAGTTATTGTACTTAAAAGCTGTTAGTGTGGGGCAGAATCTAAACTGATACAAATCTACTCATAAACTAAACAAACTACTCTAAACCTCACGACATACATATATCCCAAGCACTTGCCACTATGATCCTTGGGCCGTTTCTGGTGCCTGTGGTTTCTTGGTTTCATTCACAGCTGGGGTTTGCATCAGAACAATTTCATTCCTCAGACAGTAGGCATGGACCCCCAAGGGCCAATAGGCTGGACTTGCCTATCATTATACCTGCGGTGTTCCCCTAGCTCTCTCTGTGAGATGCAGTTTTTAGTAGCAGATATGTCTGTATTCCCAAGGCTCCTCAGCTGCTCCCTGTTTGCCTTCCCTGGCTGTTTACAATGGAGGCTCACTTACTTTTGTGTTGAGACAGACACATAACGTCCATAGTCTCTATGTGCACTCTTTTGAAAAGAAAAAAAGAAGAAGAAGTGGTAGGTCAGTGATGGGGATGTAAACGGTTTATTTCCTCTGACTTTTCTTCTCTTCACCTTTCCCTAATTTATTCTTATCCCTGTGCCTCAGAGGTTAGACATCTGCCATGTAGACCAAAAGAAACCAGTTACTCCAGAGGCTCCAGATTTGAGAACACAGTCCACCCACATCAGCCATGTGGCTTTGCACAGGTCACTTAGACTCTCTGAACCCCTGTATCCTTGCTTATAAACTGCTAATGCGGATTGGAGCCCACCCCATGGCGCTGTAGGTGGAGCTAAGTGAAGTGAAGCATCATGGTACTCAGCCCAGAGCTTGCCCCATGCTGAGACAGCACTACTCCAGCGTGTCACATAGAGCTAGGCAGGGTTTCTGTGTGTAGTCTTGGCTGTCCTGGACTTGATTTGTAGACCAGGCTGGCCTCGAACTCACAGCGATCCACCTGCCTCTGCCTCTCCAGTGCTGGGATTAAAAGTGTGGGCCACCACGCCCAGCCCCTAAGTTCATTATTTGGCTGCAAGAGAACATACCAGAGAGTCAAGATCCCCCCCCCCCCTTTTTAAATTCATTACTTAGAAGCTGAGATAAATTCTAACAATCTATTACTAAGATCTAGTCAAGAAAAACTAGTGTTTTGGCAAAGATTCCCAGAGCATTCCATGGCCATCACAGTCAGGGGCAGGACTTTAAAATGAGACTGCAAACCTACGGAGCGTTTAGTTGCCTCTTGCAGGTTTCTTTTTACATTTTACACACACGCGCACACACACACATACACACACACACACACACACACACACGGGTCTTCTCTATGTTTTTATTGGCTTCTTGTCCTTTTTTTCTCTCTCTCTCTTTCTCTCCTAGTTTTCCCATTACACGCTGAGTTCTGTGTGGTATCAGCCTTGCATCTTGGAATATTCTTCAGGCTCAAAGATCTTTAGGACAAGTGAATTGTAAGAGTATGAGCTTTCTGGGGGTGGTCAGACTTGGGGCCCTTAGAAGATTTGTTCCCTTTCCCTCCCCTTCTCCGCCTTCCCCGCCCCATGTTCTTCTTACCTAGTATGGCGGCCTACTCATGCTTATGGTATGGTAGGTGCTGAATCTTGACTCCATCTTTATATAAAAACATAAAGTGTCTTTGGACCAGAGTGCACATGTACCTAAGAACTCAGCAACTCCCCAGCCTTGGCCAGCATGAGCATCACCGTGTTTTAATGGTCACTTTTGAAAACTCTTGCAGCCATAGGGCAGCAGATGCCTGGTGGCTCTTCAGGGCAGGCCACGGGGAGATGGGCTTGCTAGTCTTCTGGGTGTCAGTCCCCTTCTCTAAATACTACCGGAAGAAATAAGTCTGCTGCCCCGAAGCTTTGATGCCCGAAGCAGCTGGCATCTCAATTTGGATGAACACCTTTCTAATCTTTAAAATGTTTGTAGGCAAAACAGCACATGGTCCACGACCCCAAGTCTCCCTGTTTACAAACCCCAGTTGTTCCAGAAAGCTTCCAAAATATTAAATAAATGCAAGTGCTAAGGTTTTAGACTCTTTGTAGATTTTTAATGGTATTTGTTTCTGGCTAGAGTGTTCTTGTAAGAGTTTAGCTATGTATAAAGGTGCCAGGTTACCTTGGGACTTTTCATCTGTTGAGGGGCCTTGGTTTATTGAGATAAGGGTTTCCTGGAGCAGATGCTAGTCCTGAACGCCTGATTCTCTTGTTTCTCCAGCACTGGGATACAGGCATGCGCCACCATTCCAGAACTGGTCACTTTCCTCATCTGAAGTCTGCCTTTCCTATTCCCAACAGGGCTGTCTGGTGCTGGGAAAACAACCGTAAGTTTCGCTTTGGAAGAATACCTTGTATCGCATGCCATCCCTTGTTACTCCCTGGATGGGGACAATGTCCGCCATGGCCTTAACAAGAACCTGGGGTTTTCTGCCGGGGACCGGGAAGAGAACATCCGCCGGATTGCAGAGGTGGCCAAGCTCTTTGCCGACGCTGGCCTGGTCTGCATTACTAGCTTCATTTCTCCATTTGCAAAGGTAAAAGATTGGGCGCAGAGCGGGAGTCAGCATGCCCACATCCGCCCTTGGCTGTGGCCCTTGGCCAGCAGCACTAGGGAAATCAGAGAGCCACTAGACTTTTGCTTCCCCACCCATTCCCCCTCTCCTCATGTGTCCCTTCATTTCCTTTATTTGCTGTTGGTTATGTAAAGAGTTGCCTCACTGCCAGAAGCCAGTACCCCAGTTGACACAAAGCCTTTTTGGGTGACAGTCACCAGGGACATGTGGTCAGAGTTGAAAGAGTTGAGCAAGAACTCCACAGCTGGTAATTTTTCTTTGGACATAAACAGAGTACCTCAGGGTTCAGCACTGGCTTCTGTGAGTTTGCTGGGGACAGCACTGACCAGGGCATCCCACTCTGGTCTGAAGCAGGAAGTTTCTAGCAAAATCGTCCTGTGTTAAGAGCACAGCCCTGTTATGTAGCTTCCTCTGGAAGTTTCTTCAGACAGTGTGCTTATCAAAGTGACATTCCTGGGCCTTGTGAAAGGACTCTGCCAGGCACATATTTCATGTTACCGCAAGGTTATCAAGTCCAAGAGTACATTGTGTTTTGCCATGAAGAATTTCATTGGAAAATTTTGTCCTAATCGATTTTCTCTTATAACAGAATACCAGACTTGGTGATTTATAAAGACTAGAGGTTTGCCCGGATAGTGGTGGCGGTGGCAGTGCATACCTTTAATCCCAGCACTGGGGAGGCAGAGGCAGGTGGATCGCTGTGAGTTCAAGGCCAGCCTGGTCTACGAAGTGAGTCCAGGACAGCCAAGGCTACACAGAGAAACCCTGTCTCAAAAAACCAAAAAAAAAAAAAAAAAAAAAAAAAATTAGAGGTTTATTTGACTCATGATTTTGGAGGCTGTGGAACCCAAGAGCATGGAGTCAACACCTACTGTCATCCAATGAGAGCCTCATACAGCATTTTATGGAGGGAAAAAAGAGCAGGTGCCAGGCTCTCTCAGTCCCAGCCCCCATCCCTCAGGCTTGACCTTGAGCTCAGCTATCCTTGAATCTCTTGATCCTTCAGTTTCTACTTTCCCAGTGCTAGCCATGCACCTCCCGCTCGTGGCTCTTATATGTTTAAACACACTGTTTTTCAGGATCGTGAGAATGCCCGCAAAATCCACGAAGTAGCAGGACTCCCATTCTTTGAGGTCTTTGTAGATGCGCCTTTAAACATCTGTGAAAGCCGAGATGTAAAAGGACTCTACAAGCGGGCTCGAGCAGGAGAGATTAAAGGTATGAAAAGCAGCTAGCATGGTGACAAATATGGGTCCAATTGCATTTTTTAGGAAGGGTAGCAGGCTACCAAGAAGAGACTTGATACCCTATGAGCATATACATGGGGAGGAAGTCCCCTTCAGTCACAGTCATAGGGGAAGGGAGTAAGGGGAAAATGGGAGGGAGGGAGGAATGGGAGGATACAAGGGATGGGATAACCATTGAGATGTAATATGAATAAATTAATAAAATTTTTTTAAAAAATTTTAAATTAAAAAAAAAAGAAAAGAAAAGTAGCTAGAGCCACCTGACAGCTCCTGACTCTGCCGGTCTTCTGATCCTGTCTTTAGAAATCTGTCTGAAGTTACATACTCTGTGTCCCAGTTGCAGAAAGCACATGCTTAGGAAAGCACAGCGTGTGCTCAGAGTGGCCACGGACTGACCAACATTCAGAACTGTCTCCTCAGGCAGCAGGCATGACATTTAGGGAAAGGCACGTGCAGCCAGCCTGGATGTAGAAATGGGTCTCCTTGAGTTTCCTCCTTGCTTCCCTTTTGTATTCTAACCAGCAGAAAGCTTGGTCTCTGCCACAGGCAATCGCTAACTTGAGGCTTTCCATACTGAAAAGCTTCCTCATCTACAGCAAGCGGTCAAGAATGGCAGTTTGAACTCTTCAGTCAGAAATCACATTTTCAACTCAATACATTATTACAGCGGGTATTATGCCTTATCGATTGACAGCATTCTTCCACAGGCACAGATATGATCTAGATCTTATGCCCTACAGGGTTTACAGGCATCGATTCTGATTATGAGAAACCGGAAACTCCCGAGTGTGTGCTGAAGACCAACTTGTCTTCTGTAAGCGACTGTGTGCAGCAGGTTGTGGAGCTTCTGCAAGAGCAGGTAGGAGAGTGGTTCTCGCTCCCGTGTGCAGTGTGTGTGTGTGTGTGTGTGTGTGTGTGTGTGTTCTTTATTAAAACCCTCCCTTTTACCATTCTCACTTTTGTAACTGTTGCCAGCTCCGTTTCATTGCAGAACATTGTACCCCATACCACCATCAAGGGCATCCACGAACTCTTTGTGCCAGAGAACAAAATTGACCAAATCCGAGCTGAGGTTGATAGTCTCCCATCGTTATCAATTACCAAGGTAAGAGAGCACAAACTGGCCAGCAAGACTTGGGTTTAGTATCTAACATTATAAACTACCTTTATTTTGTGCATGTTCTCCCCCGCCCCGCCCCGCATTCTTGTGTGTGTGTGTGTGTGTGTGTGTGTGTGTGTGTGTGTGTGTGTGTTAGACTGCATGAGTCTGTTTTGTTCTTCCTTTATCCACTGAGCCATCTGGCAGGCCCTACAATTCCTGTGACCATAAGAAATATGGAGTAGCCGGGCGTGGTGGCGCACGCCTTTAATCCCAGCACTCAGGAGACAGAGGCAGGCGGATTGCTGTGAGTTCGAGGCCAGCCTGGTCTACAAAGCGAGTCCAGGACAGCCAAGGCTACACAGAGAAACCGTGTCTCGGGGAAAAAAAAAAAAGAAAAGAAAAGAAAGAAAGAAAAAAGAAATATGGAGTAAAGGTGAGCGGTAGGCATTTCCTCACCCCCTCATCTCCTCTCTGAGCAAACTTCTCACAAAGGCCAGGTATCGACACTGACCAGAAAAAGCAGCAACCTTATTTGCATAGGACAATTTGCATGGCTCCACTACACCTTCATTTGTGCTGAACTAGAGGCAAGATGCCAGGAATGGTTTGTTAGATGGCTGAGAAAGTTTGTCCAGGATGTGAAAGCTTCTTAGACAACGGTGAAGGGCTGGGGGAAGGAGGGAAGGCACCACACTGAACTAAAACAATACAAGCATTTCTACCGTGTGTCTGCTGGCTCTGTAGATAAGTGCACATCCATGAAACCTCGGAAAGTGCTGGTCCTGGCTGGATGTTACACTAGACACAAAGTGATTGCCATGATGAACATGCTCTTACGGTTAGAGCTGATTGCCCCCTCTGCAAAATGACTGCCACCATAGGCAAAAATAAAATAACCAACAGGTCAAAGAAGCCTTTTAGAAAAGTTTATAACTATAATCTGCTCACACTCACAAGGTGTCCTGTGCGTATCCTCTTGAGTAAAGCTGTCATCAACAAATATATCCTCAGAGACCCCATGCAATGCCATGTGGGAGACCAAGGTCAAGTGTGGAGACTATAAGATACAAGACAAGCAAGAAAAAGTAGTTCTTCCAGAAGCTTCCTCTGCAGATTGCACCCTTCCCACATCAGGGATAGTCCAACCCAAGGAAAAAGGGAGACAGCTTCAGTGACATGGATTTCCTTAGCTGGATAATTTGAGGTGCAATCCCAGCTATTGACCTCCTTGTAGCATTTTTAAAAATCAAGTCTCTCGCCGGGTGGTAGTGGCGCACGCCTTTAATCCCAGCACTCGGGAGGCAGAGGCAGGTGGATCGCTGTGAGTTCGAGGCCAGCCTGGTCTACAAAGCGAGTCCAGGACAGCCAAGGCTACACAGAGAGACCCTGACTCGAAAAACCAAAACAAAAAACAAAAACAACAAAAATCAAGTCTCTCTTGCTATCTTTTTTATTGTTCATTAGAAATTTGGAGACTTTATGAGACAGGCTCATAGGGTACTTGCTTCAGGTAATTAGGACCTCACAAATGATTTATGAACAGAGAGCTCTTTGGTTCTGTAAAATGAACCCAACCACCCCCAATACCTTGGGCAGATCAAAGTGAGCACATCAAAGCAATGTGGTGTGCGAGTTCCAACAACAAAAAAGTCTGGAGGGCAGAGAATTTCAGAGCCTAGTGAGTGGATCTTCAGGTAATGGGGACCACAGCAGAGATTTCAGAGCAGTGACCTGTGTGGTGAGTCTTAAAGGATCAATAGAACGCTTCAGGTCGTTAAGAAGATGGAATATAGCCCTTCTCCTCCTATTGGCAAACTGGTCCCAGTTGGAGAGGGAAAGGAGATAGACATCTCTCCATGAGTCCCAGGAGCCAGAGCTTAAAAGGTTTTCATACCATGACAACAACATTGGCCTTTATCTTAGAGTCAAAGGCTTGCTCAATTCAGTCAAATGTAAATACATCCAATGAAAAAGCACAATAAAACCAACACTGGGGTGGGATGGTGGAGGGGCAGTGAATTTTTAATTCTGTTGTACATTATGGGAACCGTTACAGCTGAAAGTATTTAAATAATCTCGATTTGGGATCACATGACCACGCTTTTATAGGGAAGTTCTAGACTTACATATAGCTGGCCCTTGAATGAGAAGTCCATAGAGTGTGCGGGAACACTTAAAACATAAGAGACTCTTCCCTCATGCTCTTGCCAACTGAATAAGGGAGGTGGAGACTACCCTGGGGCCTGATATCTGAGAAGGAGAGGCGATGGACACGTCCCCTTGTTTCCTGTGTCTTCCAGCTTGATCTGCAGTGGGTGCAGGTGCTGAGCGAAGGCTGGGCCACACCCCTCAAAGGTTTCATGCGGGAAAAGGAGTACCTGCAGGCTATACACTTCGACACTCTGCTGGATGGTATGTTCTCTGTTGCCTCTTCCTGCTCATCCTTAAAGGAGAGAACACTTGTCTTAGAGTCTGCGCATAGGCAGGACCACTAACCTCTCATTTGAAGATCCTATTGCAATATTTAGATTGTTTACAGTGTGTCCCTTCTACCATGTTCGCTTCCACTTTTAGGATTTCTGTTTTTCACCCTCGAAGGATTTATTATTTAAAACCAAGTTGCTGAGAAACGAAGGCTTTACTTGTACATGAAGCCAAGAAACAGTTGCAACTCTGAGCTCCCATGTTCTTTGCTGGGTCTAATACTCAGCGGAACCGTTTGGGAGCATCCAGGAATAGGCCATCCAGTTGGCTCTTCAGTTCAGTGACTCACAGGGACCCCCTTCCTCCACATCACTCCCATCACATGATGTCACAGTGCCTGCTTCCCTTGGTGGCTGCCGAATTGTCAGTGCTTGACCCCACACATGAACGCGTGTGAAAATGGTTTCACCCTCTGAACCCTGACAAGGGAATGCAATGGTCACTTTCAGGCCACAGGCTAATGGCTTTGGAGAGGGGAAAAAAAAAGCTGATCTGGCCCAGGTTGGGAGAAAACATCCAGGCTGCTCTCTAAGAATGTGCTTCCTGGAGTCTCCTGAGATCCTCAGGCATGAGTTCTTTATTTCAAGACCATGGGAAAAGAGCTGCCAGGTGGGAAGGAGGTGCTGTAGAATCACACTGAATGGATAATCTTGGGCAAGGCTTCAGGCCTATTTGGAAGAAAAGACCAAATCAGATGGCCATTCATTCTTATGCTGCTGCCTAGGGAAGGGCATAGAGGCAGAATTCTAAGACAGACCAGAACACACCTTCATCCGTCTGCTGTAACTGAGCGTGCCCCCACAACCTGAAGCCTTTGTTTCTCAGATAAGTACCATTCCAAAACCACACTTCAAGTCTAGCTTACAGTAATAGGCACTATTTCTTCTGATTTTTATAAAACCCCTAGAAATTATCCACATTTCAGATGAGGAAACTGAGCTCAGGATAAACGACTTCCTTATAAGTGAGGACCAAAGACCAGAGTCAAGACTGCTATCTGGTAACCCTTCTACACCAGGCTACTCTCCTGATGTCCTTTGCAATGGACTGTAGAAGGCCATGATGCCTAAACAAGGAAATATAGCATTTATCTTGATGTCTTAATTTTAACACATCCCAAGCATAGATGTGTCAAGGACATGTTGGACCCAGCAGCCAGCCATATCAGAGAGGCTGAGCACGCGGGCTGGAGGTGTGACTATGGGACAGACACATTAAAAGACAAGGATTCGTTCCAAAGAATGTTGTGTACAAGAATTGCTCCATAAAGAAAAACTTCTGCATAGCAGACAGGGCTGCTGGGGTCAGTGTCAGTGGAGGTAGAGGGTCCTCAGCCCGAGATCCAGGACTGTAGGGTAGGGGAGCGAAAGTCATCTTATGTCTTGTGTTTTGAGAAAGGAGTGAAAGGAACTGTTCCTGGGTTCAGTTTGTGGCTTTCATTAGATTCTTAAAAGATTCTGTGATTCCAAAAGATGAAGAATTCCAGATCTAGAGAATCCTTCTGGATGATATAGGCCATAGCGCTCTGTTTTCTCTCAGATCATGTCCACTTTGGTTAATTTCTGTTTCCCGTAAGGCCCCCATTACTACCAGGGTCCCCTAGCTCCAAACCCCTGCCTGCTTGTACAATCTCAGTTCTTTCCAAAACCTAAACCCAGGTGTTTGTAGGAAGCCCTGGAATGTCTCCTGTGTCCCCTCATCAATCATAAAAATACATGCTATTTGCTGTGTGGGTCTCTGCATTCAACAGTCACTTGGACACCAAAGTTCCCAGCTGGTGCAGTTTCCTATCTGTGTTAGCCTCAGATGCAGACTCCCTAGGAGACTGATTGTGCCTTGCACAAATACCTTCTTAATCTACGCAGATGGCTTTATCCCAAGGCTCCAGTGCGGCTATGTTAAGATATGTTCAAGGCTGGATGCTTGTGCAGCTCCCTGTGCAGGCATATCTGGGACTTTCTAGGAGACCTCCCCTTATTCTTACAGGAATTGTCTGTTGCCTGAGGCTCTACCACTGGAGTCCACAGGACACATACAGCCCAGGGTACAAAGATTTACATGGCTCTCAAAGACCTCTCAGCTCTTATGTAAATTAACTGATAAAAAACAGAGAGCACAGGGGGCTCAGCAGTTAAGAGCACTGACTGCTCTTTCAGAGGACCCATTTCCCAGCACCCACATGGCAGCTCAAAGCCATCTGTAACTCCGGTTCCAGGCAATCTGGCACACCGTTTCTGGCCATATAGGTACTGCATACATGTGCATATCCTTACAGGCAAAACACTCATACACATGAAACAAATTATGTTAGCTATTAACAGAACCAACCCCTGCTCCAGGCAGTTGAGCAAGCTTGGAAACCGGAAATGGCTTATCTGAAGTCATATTGGCTCGAGTCAGCCCAGGAAAGGTCTCAGCTAACAACTACTCCTTACAGCATGTCCATACCGGGCTTCCTCTCCCTGCTGTGGGCAGAGAGGCCCTGAAAAAGAGTGAGCTTGTAGGGCCGAAAGGACAGCTTCTCTGCGCCCACCTGATGGCAGACCTGTCTTTCTGCTACACCACTTTAAGCTAATGCAGTCTGTGGCTGTGGCATCTGGGGGCTGCTTGACCCCTCTACTCTTCACATGCCACAATCTCCTTGAAAAGTGTGCCTGCTGTAATGGCAGTATGTGTGTGCTGGACATAAGCTCCAGAAAGTTACACACACGCACACATGCACACACACATGCACATGTACACACACACACACACACCAGAAGGTTATATGTATCAGAAGGTGTGGCAAGATATCATTCATAAAGATGTTACTTCATCTGAGACAGTTCATGAAAATTTGAGTCACCATCATCCACACTGAAATGCTTGCATTGCCACAGCCACACAGCCACACAGCCACACAGCCACACAGCCACACAGCCACACAGCCATGAAGCCCCATCTTCCTACCATCAAAGTGTAAATCTCTTGGTTACTTACAATCTGCAAGCAACCAATTTCATTCTCACCCTGTCTCCTATAAAGTACTTGTTAGTTTTACATTTCTAAAAGGTTCACCCTTTACCCTGAGTCTAAAAAATAGAATTCAGTTTAGTAAAAAACCAAAACAATTCCCCCAAAGCAATTATCTGTTTGTGCTTATGGGACTTATGAGTCACGATTTCTACACCAATGTCTTTTGTCGCTTTATCTCTTGCTGGAAATGTCATTTCAGGGTTATCACGGACCCTCCTAGCATAAATGCCACATATGCTGCTGAGTGGGCTGAGGACACTATTCATCAGCTAACCTCCCAAGGCACATATACCACCAGTGCTCGCTAAGAACCCACAAGTAGAGTTTGATGTAGGTTACCACATTCAGCCTGCATGACAATGGTTAGTCTTCATGATGTAGTAAGTGTTAGAGAGGGTAGACATCTCACCTGAGCTTGCATTCAAATCTAGGTTCTGATAATTCCAACACTTGTGCTTATTTTCCTGGGCACACCAGCAGGTCCTCCAAACATCAGGTGTCCACATTCCTCATGTGGAAGCCACAAACATGGTGTTACCATATATTGGGTGTCAGGTGTCTGTTTTTAAAAAGAGAATTAAGAAGGGGCTGAAAATATTTGTATGTTGCATGTGTGAAGTGTCACAGTAGGAAATTGTTCCTTGACATTGTTACTTCAAGACTCTTGTGGAGAGCTGAAAATGTGTTTCTTGTGTTTGTATTTCTCTAGGCATGGTCCTCCATGGTATGTACTTCACTTTCCAAGTGGTTAAATTATTGTAATTAGATGTGTTACTTAATTGTAAAGAAATTATTAAGAATATACTTTCTAAAAATCCAAATTAACGAGTTGGAATTGCTTAGTTCATAATCCAACCAGTTATAGTAAAATTACAGCACATTGTTCTGTTTATTCAAGTACAAACAACAGGAAACTTCTGGATCAGATGAAACTATTGTTTGTAGTGTTGAACTTGGCTGACATAAACAAACTTGCTTCTAAATCATCATTGCACATTTTGTTCCTGAGTTCTTTTAATGACTTCTGGCCCCCTTTTAGTTTCAGAAGTTTGAAATGAAATTTTTCTGTCACACAAAACATTTTTAGTCAGTGAAGAAATCCATTTTAGATTCAATTTAATGAAAATTTATCTGGTTGGACTGTGTACTATCATTCCTTGTTTGTTTGCAATGTATGATTATGCATGGACTTAATTGCAAGCTATCATAATTGATAGTTACAGAAGTGAAAATAAATATATACTTACCAGGACTATAAATGTCTATTGTACCAGAATGGAGTAAAATTCTAAGCATATCATTTACCTCAGAGATTATGTTTATCATATTTTTCTTTAAAAAGCCAAATTATTCAATAAACGTTAATATTAATTTTTGGAAAGAAAAAGTCTATGCAACCACTAAGCAAATCTATTATGCAAAAGAGAATTGTTTAAAGCAAAAGAAAAACTATTCAATTAGGCAGGAAATTATCGGTTGGATTTCTTATGGTTAAAAACACAGTACTCTTCCAAGGTGAGTTAAAGCATAATGCAATAATCAAGGCCATTCTCAACAGAGCTGGAGCACACGAAGGGAAAGGCCAAAGGCTCGAGGAATGTTTGAAGCCACAGAGGATGCTCAGCACAGCTCAACTGTTGGATACATTTGAGGGCTCATTCTCCAGGGCTGTGTGGAGAGCAGGGACTGCCTCTGACGTGGACTCTGGTGTCCCCAATTTGACCACTTTCCCTTGGTGGGGAGACCTCATGGCACTCAGAGGAAGGGGAAGCAGGCTATCCGGATGAGACCTGATAGGCTGTGGTCATACGGTGGGGGAGGAGGTCCCTTTCTGTCAGAGGTCTAGGGCAGGGGAATAGGGCAAAAGAGGGAGGGAGGGTGGGAACGGGAAGATACAAGCAAGGAGATAACAACTGAGATATAATCAGAATAAATTATAGTAAAAGAAAAAAATTAGACGGGCTAGAGAGATGGTTCAGTGGCTAAGACCACTCATTGCTCTTGTAGAGGAGCGGGACTTGGTTCCCAGTCCCCACATGGGAGTAACAACCAACTACTAACAATTCCAATTCCAGGGATCCTGGCCTCCCTGGGCACCGCACATACATGGAACACAGACGTATATACAGGCAAAGCACCCATACACCTAAAATAGAAATAAATGAGTCATTTTTTTGTTAAGTAGAGAAGAGGCTGTACACATGACTCGTTAAGCGCAGGTGCTGCTCCCGCAGAGGATGGGAGCTGGATTCCCAGAACCGCCTGTAACTCTAGTTCCAGGGGACTCCAACGCCTCTGGTCTCCACAGACGCGCCACTCATTTGCCCATACTTCACATAGATACACATAATTTAAAAATGAGTCTTTAAAAAGAAAGTAAAGGCTGGGACAGTAATTAAGGTAGAACAGTTGCCTCCCACGTATGAAGCCCTGAGTTCAATCCCCACCACTGCCAAATCCAACCAACAAAAAGCCAAGAAGAGAAGAGAAAGGCGTTAGGGAACCACACCAAGAATGCCCATGTCTACGCAGAGTTGCAGTCCCAGGCATATGGGTGCAGTTGTACAATTACTTAACAGGATTCCTGTCTGTGTGGGACCACAGGTTGAGTCCTTTATCCTGACAAGTGTCAGAGTTCTACATCACTGTGGGTCTTCACTAAGCAGAGTCCAAAGCTAGAAAGAAGTGTCCTTGGGATATCATTGTTGCAGGCATGCTGAAGGCAGGGCTAGGTTTTCTGACACTCCCTTTCACCTTTGCTTTGCAATTTGCTTCAGTTTAGACAAGCCTCTGGAAGTAGAGCATGGTGGCCTCTCTCCCTCCTTCCCTCCCTCTCTGTCTCTGTCTCTGTCTCTGTCTCTGTCTCTGTCTGTCTCTCTCTGTCTCTGTCTCTGTCTGTCTCTGTCTCTGTCTGTCTCTCTCTCTGTCTCTGTCTCTCTCTCTCTCTCTGTCTCTCTCTCTCTCTCTCTCTCTCTCTCTCTCTCTGTGGTGTGCTCACTTTTCACACAGCATGATCTCTCATTAGAACTGGAGCATCACTAAATATGTGGCTCTGCTAACTCCCTCTTTCCTGGTAGAGTTAATTGTGGTTCATCCCAGACTTCTATTGATACTGTACTTTATAGCATGTGTTCCTCCCTTTTCAATAACTCCCCACTTTGAATTTGGTGTTCTCTGCAAAGGGGCTGGGTGCTCTGCCTTCTAGTGAACTTTGAAACAGAATTACTGTGACAACATAATCTTCCTGCACAGTACGTGACTTACAATCTGTGAAGGCGTCTGCTGTATAGTATAGTTTATGGCAGACTGGGTATTTTTATTACTGGCAGTTGCTGTTTATGCTTGTGGCATTTGTCTAGGTTTTATTAACTTGAGAGAGCTGAAAAAGACAACCCTGCCACTGGGTTCTGTAGCTGCTAGGGAGTTTTATGTCTCTCAGGAAAACAACACAGATCTTTACCTGCCGGATTTGCCCTTTTGGGACTTTATTAACTTACATTTTTCTCACACCCACAAATAAAGCAAGAGTATTCTCTGCCCCAAGAGGGCTTCCTCTTTAGTCCTCCTCTCACTCTCTTCCAAACCCTGACCTCACTCTGAGTCTGTCATGGCACACATTGAACCAAGGCCCTCATTTTTTTTTAAAGTACAGCTGAAAAAGACAGAGTAGTTAGAACTTTGAGCATGCATATAAAAGGAAAATAAAAGGGGGTATAGTCTTATAATTTTTCACCTTACCTAGCATCATTAAGAAATAAGAGCCAATCCCAGCACTTGGGAGGCAGAGGCAGGCGGATTGCTGTCAGTTCGGGGCCAGCCTGGTCTACAAAGTGAGTCTAGGACAGCCAAGGCTACACAGAGAAACCCTGTATTGAAACACACACACAAAAAGAAGAAGAAGAAGAAGAAGAAGAAGAAGAAGAAGAAGAAGAAGAAGAAGAAAGAAAGAAAGAAAGAAAGAAAAAGGAAAAAAAGAAAAAGAAATGAGAGCCAGAGCCAGGCTTGGTGGTACACACCTTTAATCCCAGCACTCTGGAGGAAGAGGCAGTCAGATCGATGTGAGTTCGAGGCCAGCCTGGTTTACAAAGTGAGTCCAGGACAGCCAAGGCTACACAGAGAAACCCTGTCTTGAAAAATCAAAAGAAAAAAGAAAAAAAAGAAAAGAAAAAAGAAATGAGAGCTAGTTTTTAACGCTTTTAATCTTCAAGGTGGAAAGCAATTACATCTTTTTAATCAGTTTATCTAAATTCTTAAAAATGTTCATAGTTATTTTTGAGGAGTGGGTGTGGAGTTTGATAGCCCAGGCTAGCCTCAAACTCACTATTGTAATCCAGGATGTCCTGAGACCTGAGCAGCCTATCTCTACCTCCCCAGCGCTGGGATCCCAGGCACTGGCTACTGTTCATATTCAAACAACAAGTACTTAGCTGGCCTGGGGTACAGGCCTGAGGTCCCAGGACTGGGGAAAATCTATCAGCAGTTCAAGGTCATCCTACCCTATTAGTTCTAGGGCAACCTGGGCTACAAGAGACTCTGCCTCAAAAACAAAACAACAACAAAATAAACCCCACAACTTGTAAATCTTCTTATTCACTTACACAACACATGAAAATTGCTAGAGATGCACCTCAGTTGTTCCCTGCTTGCCTAACATGTAAAAGGCCTTGTGTTAAATCCATAGCTTCACCAAAACAAACACATCACACACACACACACACACACTCACACATACTCACACACACTTAAAAGCACATATACCCACACATACATGCACACACATAAATACATACACACATACAAACATACACTCATACACATATACAAACATATGCACACATACACACACACATACATACACACACACATACATACACACACACATACATAAATACACACATACATACATACACACATACATAAATACACACATAAATACACACATACATACACACACACATACATACACACACATACACACACACATACATACACACACACATACATACACACACACACACACAACCCTCATAATACACATACTTGAGACACCTGCCAAATTTTTTATCTCTGTAGTGAGAGACTTGTATAAATTTGTACTTTTTAAAGATTATTTGAATTATTTATCTGTGTGTGAGTATATGCACATGAGTGCAGGTACACACAGAGGCATCTGAGAACCTTGGAGCTAAAGTTATAAGCAGTTGTGAGCTGCCTGACATGCATCCTCTGCAGGAGTGGGGTGTACTCTTAATTGTTGAGACACAGTAACTCCCTACATTTAAGATAGATTGATGATAGATAGATAGATAGGTAGATAGATAGATAGGTAGGTAGATAGATAGATAGATAGATAGGTAGGTAGATAGATAGATAGATAGATAGATAGATAGATAGATAGATAGATAG
>OU015757.1:51967471-52014232 GCA_907169655.1 Acomys percivali
GATAGATAGATAGATAGATAGATAGATAGATAGATAGATAGATAGATCGATCAGTGTTCTCCAGAGAAACACAGCAGAGAAGCAGAGAGAGACAAGTGTTTTTAATTGGCTCATGTGATTATGGAGTCTAGAAAAGTTCTAAATCCAAAAAGTCAGCCTGCAGCCTGCAGCCCCAGGTGGAGCGTTCAGCTCAAAGTCGTTCTGCGGCCTGAATTTGCCTCTTCTTGGGAAAGAGGTCTTCTTTTCGCAGGCTGTCACTGGTTGGATGAGACCCACTCATCTTCCAGAACATGGTTGTTTTTATTTGTTTGTTTGTTTGTTTGTTTTTTTCTTTACCCAGAACCCACTGATTTAAACGTCAGTGTCATCTAAAAGTAAAAGCCACAGAAACACTGAGAGTATTTGCTTAAATGTCTGGATACCATGGCCCAGCCACATCCACATATAAAGTTAACTGCCAGTTCCCGTGTCTGGTGTTTACAAATGTTCCTCCCTTTTCTTTTGGCCAAGCTGCCTACATGTTATGAAGATATACTGACTGTACTACATACAGAGGAAGTAGAGTAGCTAGCGTCCTCTGAATTTCTTTTAAAGTGAGAAACTCAGCAGAGGTGAGATGGTCTTACTCTCTAGCAAAAGTGCACATTTAGTAAAGTTTAGTAAACGGTTTTATAACACTTTTTCACTTCCATGTTCTTTTTAAAGACTTATTTATTTTTATTATCCATGTATAGGTGTTTTGCCTGTATGTGTTTCTGTGCACTACATGAATGCAATGCCTGTGGCTGATCCTCTTGAAATGTAGTTACTGATGTTGCATGGCTGCTGGGAGCCAAATCTGTTTGCTCTGTCAGAACAACAAGTGCATCTCTTCAGGCCCCATGCCCATGTGTTTTAAATGATGGCTTTAATTTTAGCTGAGCTAGCAAGGCTGTTATCCCCAGATAAGTCAGGCTAATTGTCTCTCAACCCCACTTGAAGATAGAGCTGCATCTACACCAGACTGACCATCAAAGGGCTTGCTTGTCTGGGGTGTAAACCCTGAATTTTTTCCCCCTGTCTTTTCAATTCAGTTATGTTGGTAATGCCCAATACTGACACAGGTTCATTTCCAAGAACAAGTAGAGCTTTCAGTTTGGCCAATCTTTATTTTGTTTTATTTGTAAAGACTGAGGTTTGGGCTGCAAAGATGGATCCAGATGGATTAGTGGTATGAGGCTATTGGGTGCTCTTCCAGAGGACCCAAGTACAGATCCAAGTATCTGTGTTAGGGAGCTCACAACTGTCTAAAACTCTATCTCCAGAGGATCTGAAGTCCTCTTCTGACCTCTGGGTACACACACACACACACACACACACACACACCTCTCTAAATAAATAAGTAAATAAATAATCTTCAGAACAACAGCAACAATAATAACAAAAAAATTGATTCTTCATAGTACAATAGGGTCAGGACCAAGATTTTTAAAAGGCAATCCAGATGAGATATCTTCATCCTGCCCCCAAAGTTGGGTTACTTACTGAGGTAGCCTACCTTAAAAATTGGTCAAGAAATTGCCGTGACAGTATTAGAGAAACCAGAGCAGCAGCTATCTATGTTGGACTAGGGTCTTGATGTCGCAGAAGAGGCTTTGGAAGGAGGACTGCACACAGTAGACATCCCTGAAGGATGCCTCCTCACTTGGGATATGGCACTCATCCATCATGTGTATCTTCCCACAGACGGAGTCATCAACCTGAGCATTCCCATCGTACTGCCCGTCTCTGTGGAGGACAAGGCACGGCTCGAAGGGTGCATCAAGTTTGCTTTGACGTACGAAGGTCGGAGGGTGGCTGTGTTACAAGACCCTGAGTTCTATGAGCACAGGAAAGAGGAGCGTTGTTCTCGTGTGTGGGGAACAGCCACTGCAAAGCACCCCCATATCAAAGTAAGTAAGAAACCTTTGGAAGGACGTTTTTTAGAAAGGGGTGTGTGTGTGTGTGTGTGTGTGTGTGTGTGTGTGTGTGTGTGTGTCAAAGTTCCAGGCTGGGAAGAAGCCCTGTTTCAGACAGCTCCCTGCCAGAGAGATTTCCATAATCTTCCTATCACTACCTCTCATCTCGCCATCACTGAGACTATAGGCACATGAGAACTCCGGTCCTCATACTTATGAGGCAAACATTTTACTAATTGGACTATCTGTCCAAATGCAAATTGATTTTATTTTGATTTCTTGTATGTGTGCATGTATGGTATACGTTCACGTGTATACACATGTGCATGGAAATGTGTTTGCATGCACACATGCATGAGGAGGCCAGCATTGACATAGGGTACTCTCCTCAATTGCTCCACACCTGATTTTTTGAGACAGCGTCTCTCACTGAACCTGGAGCACACAACTTTGGTTAAGCTAGCTGGCCAGCAAACTCCAGATCTGCCCGTCTCTGCCTCCCAGGGCTCGGATGATAGGAATTCGTGTACACACCCAGCCACATGCTGGGGACCCAGACTCAGGGCCTTTTTCATATTTATGCAGCAAGACCTTTATCGCCTGGGGCCATCTCCCCAAGTTCATGGTTAAGTAAACAGATGTTTTTCTGAAGCCAAATATGATGGATAAGTCTATAAAACCCAATACTAGGGAGTAGGAGGCACGAGCAGAGGTCAACCTCAGTTAAAAGCTAGTTTGCTAGCTTGAGGCTAGGTTTGGTTGCAGAAGACTGTCCAAAAACATGAATGAACAACAACAAAAAAGTGCATAAGAAACACATGTAATGGACCCAACTGAAAAGAACTCAGAGTTCATGTTCCTTGGCCAGTGAGGGGGGGTCAATGACATCTTTCCATAAACAAAGATGAGAACACATGGTGGCTAAGTTCCAAGAAGATACCACGTTTTCAGGGATGGCTATTCCTCTGACCAGGGTGAACTCTTTGCCCTAAAGGCAAATTAGATTCCCCAGCAACTTCTAAGGCAGCTGGTAATGAAGTGGGCAGGGAGGTATTAAGAAGTCACTGAATATAGTCCACTTCCAGTAAAATTCTGTGAAACTGAACGCAAATCCATTCCTCATCTAAGACACAGGCATCAGAGTGGAAGCTAAGGATGACATGTCATCTAATTTGAGTTCTTCAGTTTCCCAGCTTGCTTAGCTTTTAAGCTTACGGGTAATATCACAAACAGCAAAGTCCCAGAGGACTCCGAAGGACCTTGTGATAGGCCAAGTACCCTGTCATTCATTTTTCTTTTGACAGAAAGATAAGGCAAAATTTATATTGAACTGCTTTTCCAGCCCTATGACCTTGAAGAAAATTACTTTTTTTTTCAGTTGTGAAATGTTACAAAGTAGAAAAGATGATCTCAAGACCCGGTTAGTGGCCTTTGGAGTCTCATAATTTGAACAGAAGAATTCAGGGAGTAAAGGAAGCAGATTTTTCCATTTATCGCACACAATCATCAGCCTTGAAGATAAACATCTCTTGTCTTTATACACGGGCAGGGCAAAGTCATCTCAGACGTTTTCACCCTGAGTCTGGCAGAAGGTCTTTGAGATAGCCACTCCAGGAATATTACATTTTAGCCTTCAATTACATTTCTGACCATTTCTTTATGATTGTAATCACACAGACTTGAGACCTTATCTTTCTTCAGTGGCCCAAAGAATAACGGCCTATCATTATCTCTGCTCACAGATCTCTCCTCTTTGGGTCTAACATCTTAATATCCACATGACTTGCACTAAAGACATAAAACTGACCTTAGATAAAGGTTAGGGGAACTTGAGTGACTATTTCTTTTCATCTTGTCTTTCAATATATGTCAGCAGTTGCAAAACCAGGAAGAGTGGTGGTGTGACCTGTCTCTGACAATATAGTCAATGACTCTACACCACGGGCCATTAGAGGAGCTATCGGTAAGAAACGGGTCATAGATAACCAGAAAGACAGCATTCACCCCATATACATTACGTTTGCCTTTCCTAAGGGCATATATGGCAAGAACACAACACATGAATTTTATTAGGTAAAAGAACTCTTATTGTTAACACCCTGAAACTCATACTAATTCTTTAACAGTGTTTTTAAAAACACATAATCCCATAACAGTTTTATTCACAGAAGTAACTGTGGCGCTTGTATTTTCAAATGACACTGGGAATGTTTGCAGAAAATTGTCAGTTACCAAGGAAATGGCCTGCCTCAGTTCAACAATTCCCTACCTACGGATACTCCTGATCTGTCTTAGTGCTCTATTGCTGTTTAGAGACACCATGACCATGGCAACCCTTATAAAAGAAAGTGTTTATTGGAGCTGGCTTACTGTTTCAGAGGTTTAGTCCATTGTCATTATAGCTGGGGAAATGGAAGCAGGCAAGCAGGCATGGTGCTGGAGAAGTTGAGAACTCTACATCCAGATCTGCATGCAGCAGGCAGACACAGGGGCTGGCTTGAACAACAAAGCCCAGCCCTAGTGACACACTTCCTCCAACAGGGTTACACCTACTCCAACAAGGCCAAACCTACGCTGATAAAGCCACACCCACTCCAATAAAGCCACACCCACTCTGACAAGGCCACACCTCCTAATCCCTGCTAAGTAGCACCACTCCTGAAAGACCAAGCATTCAAGTATATGAATTTATAGGGGCCACTCCTATTCAAGGAATCACATGACCCTTCTACTCAATAAGTTTCTTTGAGTTACAAAGCAAGGAACCATATGGCATAATCTCAGTCATTGTAAGGAGCAGCTAGAACGTGTGGAAGGAATGCTTGGAGGAAACCCACCACCTTTTAGCCATAGCACTATGTTTTACCAACCAGTAATTATTTCTTACAATTCCCTAGCTAAGTAAGTAAAAACAAGCTTGCTCTCTCTCTCTCTCTCTCTTTTTTTTTTTTTTTTTTTTTTTGGTTTTTCGAGACAGAGTCTCTCTGTGTAGCCTTAGCTGTCCTGGATTTGCTTTGTAGACCAGGCTGGCCTTGAACTCACAGCGATCCACCTGCCTCTGCCTCCCGAGTGCTGCAATTAAAGGGATCACTGTCATTTTAAAGATGTAGAAATCGGGAGAACAAAGTACATCTTCCCAGTGAAAGGCAGGAACAGAGATTTTTACAGGCCTTGTCTCCACATGATGACCAGATGAACAGCAAGATCAATGGGATTGATTAAAATTTATGCAGATTATGTACAATGGCTCCACCCCCAATTCCAGCACCAGGCAGGCTGTAGCAGGAGGACCCCAGCCTAAGGCCACCATGGGTTATATCACAAAATCCTATCTCAAATATCCCAGATCGCTTCTTCTAGATTCCAGCTTGATTGGCTTGGGGTCAGGTTGGGTCCTTGGGAGTCTGAATCTGCCCATGATTTGCACTTGCTGTGAAGGTTGAGAAGCACTTGGTTACAAAATGGTTGAGAGCTCTAATGTAGGTATGTCCTGAAAGTGCTTCAACGTCAGCATGCCAGCCTCTCCCCAGGCTCATTCTCCCTCACACCTCCTACCTGACAGCTCCATACACGGGCACTAAACCCATGCATGAAACCTGGATGCCCTTCTTCATTTTTCTCCTTCTCTTTCTTTTCTATTCAGTTGCCAAGTTCTGACAGCTCTTCCTTCCAGGCGCTGCTCAAATCTATCCATTCACTCCTGTTCCACTTTGGGCCAGACTTCACATCCTCTGTCTCTTGTTTATATGCCTCTAATCTGTTGTCTGTTCGTCGGACCGAGTGAACTGTTGAACTTTTATTTGGGTTCCCCTTTGCAAAGATTTACCTCTTAGCCTGTAGCACCAGCACCCGCATATTTCTCCTCTAGACACTCCAGAGCTGGTCGGCATGTCATGCTCATTCCTTCCACTTCCTCATCTTATTTCCTCCTTTCTGAAGTCAGTCCTTCCTCCCTTCATTCATAGGTATAACTCAGTGGCCTTCGGTGTCCCCCCAGGACAATGAGTGCATCCATACCTATATTAGGCAACACTGAGGGTGATGGAGAAATACCAGCCCTGGGACCACTGATGAGAATCAGAGGATATGGTGGGAAGGAAAGCTTGGTTTTCTCAAGCTCAAGATTTGGGTCCTGACTTTGGTATAATAGCTGTGTAGACCTGGGCTTTGGCACTTCCTTTCTGTAATAAAATGACCTTCTTATCTGAAAGTGAAGAGGTCCCTTTGAGCCTTTGTCAGATGACTTGGAAGGGAGTGGGGAATTCTAAGCTGTAATCTTAAACTGTAATTCTAACATGGACCGTCCTTCCTGGGAGCTGGATACAGTTCTAGGGATAGTCAGAGCAACTTAGACACACAGCTACCTTTTAAGAGTTGCCCCCCCCACCTCCACTCTGACCCCAGAAATACCAAAAGGACAGTTTCAGCATCACTCTTCACAGATCTGCTTTTACACCAAGTGATGACAAAAGTCAATTCAGTGCTGTTTTTATCAAAACAGTAATCCAGAGTAGGGTTGACCCTTAGCATCCAGAGTGTTATGGAACTCCTAGGAACTTGGGTCAACTCTCTCAAAGTTTTCTTTAAGCAGTGAGGACAAAGTCATGTAGAGTATTAGTATTTGAAATTATGGGTATTCAACATTTGCCTGAGGACAGAGTTTAGGAAGGAGGCCATGAAAATGGAAGCCAAATCCACTGCACACTTATTTCCAAGGTTTCTCAAACTCCTAGTGTCTTTGTTGTTGTTGTTAAGGCTGTTCTGTACCACACAGGGTGCCTATTCATCCATTGGTCACACTAAATTCTAGATGTAGCACACACTTTTCCACTCCACTTTTACAGTAAAATTGACAAAAATCACATTAGCCTAATCCTTCTGAATCCCTCTGGGATGTAAACCTCAGGATCTGCCTGGATGGGGAATCTGAGCCAGAGCAACCTGTGGCTACCTCCTTCCACTAGGTGCTGAGTCAGCTTTCTTAGTCATTCTTGCCGCCCTTAACTGGATTAACATATTAGGTGCCCACTTTGCCCTCATATGGATAAAATCATACAGGTTTTGTCTCTTTGTGACACTTCACTTCTCCTGTCCTCAGGGTTATCTGGGTTATGACTATATTTTTGTGACTATCTTACTTTCTCAGGATTATCTGTGTGGAAGCATTGGGTAAAATTTCTTTCACATTAAAGGCTGAATGATGTTCTTGTGTCTATGTGTGTCTATTCATCCACTGGTAGACTGTAGATTACTATGAACACTGGGTGTGCAAATCTCTCTTCAAGATGTAGGACTGCTGGATCAAAAGCTTACTGTAAGCTGGTGTGTGTGTGTGTGTGTGTGTGTGTGTGTGTGTGTGTGTGTGTGTGTTCTTGAGGGGGAGTGCTGAGTGTTGGGGTTATAGGCATGCACTACACCCAGGCTGTAGGAATGGCCCGTTATGATGTAAGGATTTAGAATATTCATGCTATGTACAGGTTCCCTTTCCACCCTACTGTCTTTTAGTTCAAAGAAAAATTTTCAGTTCACTGTAGTCCTGGCTTTCTATTTTTGCTTTTGTAGTTTCCCTGCCAACCCCAATGTCACAAAGCCTTCTTCACTTTGATTTCTTAAGCATTTTATAATTTTAATCCACTTTAACTCTTGCATATTGAATATGGGTTCATTTTATCTTTTTTGCATGTAAGTATCTAGTTTCTTCAACATATTTGTTCAACAGACTGTCCTTTTCCCTGGAGTGACCTTGGCGTCTTTGTCAGAGACCTTTTGAAAAAATAGAGTTTTAGCTAATAGTCTGTTTTGCACTATATACATTGATTTTGCTATGCTTTGCTGCTCATTGGATTTTCTTTTATTTCTTTTTTCATGAGATAATATATAATTTATTATAATTATTTTTCATATAAAATGAATGTATCATTTCTTATAAACTTATTAAATTTAATCACTTTGCAACCTGAATGCAGCCCTTCCCTTCCCCCTCCCAGTCCCACCTTCACAGCCCCTTTTCTCTTCTCCTCAGAGTAGGGGGGCCCCTCCATGGGTACCAACCCAACCTGGCACATTGAGTGGCAGGACTAGGTGCATCCTTTCCCACTGAGGCCAGACGAGACAGCCCAGCAAGGGAGAAAGGATCTAAAGGCAGGCAAAAGAGTCACAGACAACCCCCATTTAAATTTTTAGGAGACCCACATAATGACCAAGCTGCACATCTGCTACACTGGCCCATGCAAGTTCTTTGGTTGGTAGTTCAGTCTCTGTGAGCCCCCGTGGGCCCAGGTTAGTTGACTCTGTAGGTCTTCTTGTGGTGTCCTTGACCCCTCCAGCTCCCTCTATCCTTTTTCCCACTCTTCCACAAGACTCCCTGAGCATGGCCTATTGTTTGGCTGAGGGTCTCTGCATCTGTTTCCATTAGCTGCTGGATGAAACCTCTCAAAAGACAGTTACGTTAGGCTCCTGTCTGCAAACATAGTGGAATATCACTAATAGTGTCAGGGGTTGGCTCTCTTTCATGGGGTGGTTTATTTCTAAAGTGAGTATAAATGAAGGAGGCTGCATCTGTGGCTAATTTCCATGGAAATTATGTTAGACAGTAATTATCTGGTGTGAAGCAAAAGTAAAACAAACCTTTCCATTAAGGCTTCTAGTTTGGAATTTCATTGGGAAAACCAAGAATATATTGGACAGTATTAGGCATGTGCCAGCAGAAGTTCTCAAAGTATGGTTTACTGAGGTCAAGCAGTAATCATGTAACAGTGCTAGCCTTTTTTCCTGTGCTGCCATTGGTGTGGTTGGTACAAAGCAATAGTGGGCAAACTACTGGGGCCTCATTCAATCATGACAATTTTACTAAGAAACCACCACCTTCACTGAAGGACACTATGATCTGTAAAAATGACCTGTGAGTCCATATTGTTGGGTGGTTTGTTTGTTTGTTTTTCCCATAACTTACTCCAAATAGAGAAGTTCAAAAAATACTTCTGCTACATACACCAAGACCCAATGACTAGTGTAAGAAAAGTTCTTGTCAAGCTGTTTGAGATTTGGGGAAAATGGCGATATTCTGTGCCCCACTCCCATCCCCGCAAATACCAGTGAAACCCTGGTGTCAGGAATGTGGCTTTACAAATGCATGTCTTCGGACACGAACACTTAAGAGTGTTTTTTTTGTTTTGTTTTTGTTTTGTTTTTTCAGATGAACAAAGCCATGTCACATTAAGAAAACCAAGGAAGAGTATTTATTAGTTGCCAATGATTGACCTTGAGGTTTTAAACAAAAACACTTTATTCATCACTATGAGTGTGGCAGCAAGATCATACCTAAATTTTCTTCTAAGACTAGTGGTGATGTTTACAAGTGTGTGCGTGTATGTCAATTAAAATTATAAAATATAATGTCAGCCTTTGAAGACAGTGAACCAACAGTTTCTAGTTGGCCAGAATGTATAGTAAAATAATAATTATTACTATTGGTATGTAAAATTATTAGTATTATGTAAAAGATTCACTCAAAAACAAGAGTTTTAGTAAAGCAGAGTACGTAAAGTACATAAAGTTTCAGATTCCAGAGTACAATTTAGAAACTAGCATTAGGAGGCTGGAGAGATGGCTCAGGTGGTAAAGGGATTGCTATTTGAATAAGAAGACATGAATTTCATCCATCTTCAGTACCCATATCCTACAGCCAGACATGGCAACACCTGCCGATAGTCCCAGTATGAGCAAAGTGGAGACAGGAACCTCTCTGGGCCTTGCTACCCAGTGAGTCTAAATGAATTGGCAAGCTTAATGTTAACAGAAAAGACTGTCTCAAAAACAAGAGAGATGGCAAAACTGCTCAGTGGGTATAGACACTTGCCTCCAAGCCTGACAACCTGGATTCAGTTCCTGGAACCCATGTGATAGGAGAGACCAGGTGCCTGCAAGTTGTCCTCTAAGACAGACACACAGACATAGACACAGACACAGACACACACACACACACACACACACACACACACACACACACGTACCTGTGTGTAAGCACATGCTATTGGTAAGTTTTAATCTCAGCACTTGGGAGGCAGAGGCAGGCAGATCTCTGTGAGGTCGAGGCCAGTCTGGTCTGCAAAGAGAGTCCAAGCCAGGGCCACACAGAGAAACCCTGTCTTGAAAAACAAAACAGCAACCAAACAAACAAAGCAAATCCCTGGGACTTCCTTATACTTGGGTTAGTGCCTGGACTGGCCATACTTAGGATGAGTCTGTCTTGGGTGATCTAGATCCTGTCAAGTTGACAGTAGTAACTATCACTATCACTGGGACCCAGGGCTGCAATATTAGAGATGACAGCTGGGACTTGGGCACTGACGTTGGGTTTTACGTGAACGCCATGGAGAGGCCTGGGAAATTAACTACAGCACAACACATATGTGCCAATGTCCCAGTGGATCCATGGAGAATGTCTATTTTTGGTCACTCCATGGGAGGCCATAGAGCTCTGGTTTGTGCTTTGAAAAATCCTGGAAAATACAGATCGGTGTCAGCATTTGCTTCAATTTGCAACCCAGTGCTCTGCCCTTCTCTTGTGAAGTCCTATTCAGGGTCCCAGATTGACATAGCAATTGATCAGGGAAAAGATGACAAGTTTCTCTCAAATGGGCAGCTACTCCTTGATAACTTCATAGCTACCTACACAGGGAAAAAAAAAAATCCCTGTCGTTTTTAGGCTACAAGAGGGTTATGATCACAGCTATCACTTCATCCCAACCTTCGTTACTGACCACACCAGGCATCATGCAAAATACCTGAAAGCATGAAAAGCTTCAGACAGGAGAATCTCATCAGGATTATAAAAGTCAAAATAAACAGAATTGCTGAGTAAAAGTGTTTGGATTTCCTCTCAAAAAATCATCCTCCCACAGTTAAATCACTTTTCTGAATAAATATATCAAATTTTCTGGTTCAAAAGCATCAGTATAGTAATTATTAACTTTAATGATTTCCTTCTAGATGGTGATGGAAAGTGGGGATTGGCTTGTTGGTGGAGACCTACAGGTGCTGGAGAGAATACGGTGGGATGATGGGCTAGACCAATACCGCCTGACGCCTCTAGAGCTCAAACAGAAGTGTAGAGACCTGAACGCTGGTACGTTATCTGGTTCTAGTCCATCTGTCAATACTCCTTAGCACTCTAGTCAAAAATGTAAGTGTATTGGGAATCAGTAATGATTTTTTTCATGTTCCATTTTGAGTATTTACTTATTTCCTAAGTTTTCTAAAATGGAGATTGTGTGTGTGTGTGTGTGTGTGTGTGTGTTCCATCTCTAAGTGCAAGTGTTTTTAAGATTTAAGAAGGTGCGGTTGTTTTTTATCTGTAGATTGTGGTCCCTGTGCACATTTGTATGTGCTCTATATGCACACTCTCATGAAGGTAAGCCTGCAACAGGTACAAGAGGACTGGTGAATGTTGGAGCCTGGGGCTTCAGGAAGGGTGCAGACAGCACCTGCTTTAATTCCTGAGTCCCACTTTCTCTTACGTGGCTTTCCGCCTCTGCATCCCATCCTGTCCAAGCAACTGAGCACTGCTGCTGCTGCTGGGTTAACATCCCTAACAGCCCAGGCACATTCTCCCACTATCAAAAGCTAGAGGATCGAAGAAGGGAACTGAACAATATACTTTCTCCATCTGCTCTTATGGATAAGCAGCATTGCTTACTTTGAACCTTGGCTCGTCCTTCCTAGATGCCGTGTTTGCATTCCAGTTGCGCAATCCTGTCCACAATGGTCATGCTCTGCTGATGCAGGATACACGCCGCAGGCTCCTAGAGAGGGGCTATAAGCACCCAGTCCTCTTGCTACACCCTCTGGGGGGCTGGACCAAGGACGACGATGTGCCTCTGGACTGGAGGATGAAGCAGCATGCAGCTGTACTGGAGGAAGGGATCCTGGATCCCAAGTCAACTATTGTTGCCATCTTTCCATCTCCTATGTTATATGCCGGCCCCACAGAGGTGAGCAATTCCCTGAGATCGACCAAAGACTAAGAACACCAGCTAAAACTTTATTTAGAATAGTAAATACAGTTTGAGGATAGCCATCTCTCCAGCCCTGGGGATATATTCTTAATGAGCAGATTCTACTTTCCCCACCCCACCTTAACTTTCTCCATTTTGTATTTGTAAAGATGCTAGAAGCATCAAGCCCAATGTAAACACACTGCTTTGAGAATATGGAAGTTGGCATGTGTTTAAGGTAGGCAGACAGCACAGCTCACCTGAGTCACAGGGCAAATATTATCTGTGTTATCTTCTGTTGCTGTAGTAGAAGAACACCATGACCCAGGCAGCCTGAGTTTGTGTGGGCTTATGATTCCAAGTGATGAGTCTATCATAGCAGGGAAGCACGGCAGCAAGCGGCAGGCATAAGGGCAGGAAGCTGAGAGTTTACATCCTTTACCACAGGCATGAATTGAAGCAGAGAGCAAATTGAAGTAGGGCTTTTTAAACTCAAAGCCCATCCCTAGTGACACACTTCCACCACCAAGGGTGTACCACCTAAACCTCTCTGAACAGCGGCACCAACTCAGGGCCATGTGCTCAAATGCCTGAGACTAAGAGGGACCTTTCTCATTCTTACCGCCATACTAAGCTAAAAATTTATTAGTTCCAATTGTTCTATGTGATTCACCATAACCCAGGAATTTCTTAGAAGGGAGAAGTATCAGGTGCGGTGGCACATGCCTGTAATACCAGCATTCAGGGAGGCAGAGGCAGGTACATCTTTGTGAGGCCAGCCTGGTCTACAAAGAATCTAGGACAGCCAAAGCTATACACAGAAACTCTGTCTCAAAATCAAACATACAAAAAAAAAAAACTTAAAAAGGAAGGAAGGAAGAAAGAAAAGACAGACAGACAGCATTTTCATATCACAGTGATCCCAGCAGAGATTCTTGGTCCCTCAGTAGTAGCTGTGCAGTGAACTTGGAGTTTGTAGAAGTGCGATTTGAAAGGACTTTATTTAACTCTTCCAAATGCCCTATACTGAGCTTAAGGAATTCTCTTCAGTTGCATCAGAGTTCCACACCTTTCTACAGCTTTCCTCCCATTCTATGCTTTTTCTTTTTTCTTTCTTTTTTTCACCTGAGCTTTAAAGATGGCAAGTGTTATGCTCAACTGGGATCAATTCTTAGATATGAAACTAGTTCATTACCGGCAGCCTGATGATGACTTAGAATCTGTAATACCCCTTAAACTCTGACTAGCCTTCAGACTAGAATGCATAATTTGCAGTCCTTTGTAGCCATAAGTATTCCTGATTGCCTGATTTCGAGATTCCTATGGCTTGTGACTTTAAAGCTCCTGTCCTATCCACTACAACCCAGCTTGAAAAGTGCTCAAGCTTAGGACTCACAGACTTCTCTGCTACTTTTACTTGACCTACGTCTGAATCACTTCAAAAGCAAACTTAAGGAAGCACCATAAAGAACCTGTGGACTTGGCCCGTGACCGTCATGTCCCCTGTGTGGTATTTTCCAGGTCCAGTGGCATTGCAGGTGCCGGATGATTGCAGGGGCCAATTTCTACATTGTGGGCAGGGATCCTGCAGGAATGCCCCACCCCGAGACAAAGAAAGACCTATATGAACCTACCCATGGGGGCAAGGTCTTGAGTATGGCCCCTGGCCTCACCTCTGTGGAAATCATTCCGTTCCGAGTGGCTGCCTACAATAAAACTAAAAAGGCCATGGACTTTTATGACCCAGCAAGGTAGGTTTAGAGAAAGTTTTCATTGACATGACAATTGGCATAATGAGGCAAACTTTGACCCTCTGTAAATATTTTCTGACTACATGCTCTCAACTGAGAGTTATGACCTGCTCTTGCACATGCTGTGTCCACTGACATTGTAGCAGAGTCTTCTGCATGTAGTTGTTGGTCCATAAGTATTTCTCTTTGGTCTAATGGCTGTAGCTTACTAGGAGAGCACCTGCCTAGCATGTGTACAGCAAAGGGGCTTGATCTCCAGCACCCCCACAAAATGCTCTTGAGCTGGGCACAGTGGCACAGGCCTATAATCATAGCACAAGGGAGGCGGGGACAGCACTGTATGAAATTCAAAAATAGTAACAAAATTGTTCCTTTCCACACATGTGCCATATGTGTACACTGTGAGCACCTAGCATTTGAAGTGAAAGGACATAAGGCAGAGAAAGATTTCAGGGAGAATTTATGGTACGTTCATGCCCCATAGTAAGTGCACACAGAATAAGCTCAGGCCTCAATATGAAAAAACAGGTATGCAAGAAACATCTGCCTTTACTCTTTTGTTCTGTAAAATTCTGAACTGAAGACTGAGATAACTGCCCATCTTAAAACATGCAGCTGTTTGTAGGGGGGAAAAGATTGTAAACACCAGCAATCTAACCCCAGGGATGTTCCTTACTTCTGCTGAGCTCTCTGTTGCTGTACTGACAGGCACGCTGAGTTTGACTTCATCTCAGGAACTCGTATGAGGAAGCTCGCCCGGGAAGGAGAAGACCCCCCAGATGGCTTCATGGCCCCCAAAGCATGGAAAGTGTTAACAGATTACTACAGGTCTCTGGAGAAGATAAACTAGGCAGTCCTGGTTCTGGCTTCTCTCTCAAGTGCTCTTTGACGATTGTTTTCTATTTTGGTGATTAGATGCTCTATATGCAATTACTCTTCAATGACTTTTTGAAGTTAGAATTTTGCAATGAGGTAAAAGGTTGTGCCTATAATTTAAAACCAACTTCATTATGTTTATGAAAGTCACACTGGAGACTGAGTCTTAGGTGAAAATATTGTTATACCTCCCAGAATGAAAACCCTTGTATTTTACTTCATCTCAGCGTGTATGTCCCAGATTTCTAAAAAATGTTACTGTGTCTAGTTGACTTGCCTGAAACAGAATCATACGTTCCAGCTTAATTTTGCCAACCAGGAATTCCAATGTTACTTACCAGAAGCAATAAGCCACACAAACAGCTTCTTCTGTACAACATCAGGACTTTAAACCTCATGATTATACACAGCCTCACTGTCCAATGTATGAGTTGAAGAAGCAACTGGAAAAAACATGTATGAAGATGTGTGAATTAAATCTGGAAGAGCTATGTAACTTACTTCTGTCATGAAAAGGGCATGGTCTAATAGAAAGAGAAGTTCTAATGGCCGTCTGTGAATAGTAACTCCAGCTTGATGGCACTTTTTTGATTTAAAGACTTTCTCCCAGGGACTAAACCATCAGGGTATATTGTAGAAGACCACTTTGCCCACACTTTGCTGTGGTCATAGTTATCTTAAAGAGGTACCTATTTGATTGCTGTAACCAAAACTAACCTACATTAATGAGAAGCTAAAACTGTTGATTTCTGCCGAAAATATAAAATCCAAACTTCATCCTAATGAACAGAGATTATATACAAGCTTTGAGAGCTGCTGAGAACAGTAATACTCAAAACTGACATTAGGAAATAGTGTTGATGCCAAAACCTGCCCAGGCCAGCACATTTCTAAACTAGGTCCCTGTCTACCTTTGAAAGCACAGGAGCAGGTTCTGATTCCTTGAAGCTACTTAGCGAAACTCTCCTTGAAGATGCTAAAAAGCAACCTTCTTGGAAACTGAAAGTTCAGGATATTCCAAACTTTTAATGTCACAAGTTTTCAGACTGTGCCTGTTATGAGACATCCTTTGCTGGTTTTATTTTCTAAGAGGACATTTTATGCACGGCTCATTGTTGCCAAGGATTCAATACATAAATAAAAAGCACCTTTTACCTATAGGTTTCTCTGAAAGAGAAAATAGACTGAAAGGAGAAATTTTTTTTTCCCCATAAAGCCCCTCGCCCCCAGCAGAGTTTCTCTATGTATGTAGCCTTGGCTGTCCGCAACTCACTCTGTAGACCAGGCTGGCCTCAAACTCACAGTGATCCGCCTGCCTCTGCCTCCCGAGTGCTGTGATGAAAGGCGTGCGCCACCAGGCCTGGCCATACTTTTTAAAATGTCAATAAAAGCTCTTCTGAGAGTAAGTTACATACCATGACCATAGCAAAGTGAGTCTTCAACTGAATAGTGCCTGTGCTCACTTTTGTCAGAGCTATTCACTGCCGCCTTGAAAACTGTGTATTCACTGAAAACCTGACAGGCTTGTAGTGCCTTACTAAACAAATTTTGTGATTGTTAAAGCTGCCTTTCCGCTCTAGTGCTAGTTAGTATAACTGTTTCAGTGTCCAACTGGTATTTGTTCTTACAATAAACTTCTCGGATACCAAGCTCACCCTTGTCTTGTAATGTTGAGTATTGGCTAGCCTCAATGGCTGCTTAAGGGCGTCACAACACTGGATAATTGGAAAGCAGCGACGACTCTCTCTAGGGCTTTATTAAGAGGCTGTCCATATTCGTGTCATTTTCTAACTTGAACTTCAGATGAAAATGACTCATGGTCTTAGCTGGGCAATTGCTTTTCAGAGGTGACTTATGACGCTCTGCCCAGAATTTCACTGCTAGACAATCTACGGTGATCAAGCCAAAGCCCTTGTTCTTATAGGAACAGATCTTATTTTCAGAGCTTCCCCAACAGGCTTAAAAATAACGTTTACATTCCCTCTTCCTTCAGCAGTCCCAGCTGCAGTCACCTGAGCAGTGGGCACTCTGTACCAAAGGCAGTACATTTCCACTCACCCTCAGTGGCCCTGTTGCTTCTTCCTGAGTGCCCGATTTATTTCTAATGGTGTCATGTAATTTTTTGCTACTGATTTTCACCACAAATATTAGTAGTATAATAGCTAACTCACAGCTATCACTTGGTGCTAGAGATGTGGCTCAGTATGTAGAAAGCTTGCCTAGCATGCATGAAAGCCTAGGTTCGATTCCCAGCACTGAGAAGTGGAGGCAGGAAGAAGTTTAATGTTGCCTAGGCTACATAGTTTGAGAACAATTTGGTCTATAGGAGATTCAGTTTCAAAAAAATAATAAATGAATGAATGGTGCCATTTGTGGGTCCTCTTTGTTTTCTCCCTACATCTTACTTGGTGGCTTCTATTATCAATTAGCAGGGCAAAGTATGCCAAGAAATACATGTGTCCATGTACCCAAGGGTTAGAGCTACCAAGAGGCCACGGCACTCTTCAGGAAATATGAGCAAATCCTGGGAAGGCATACATTGATCATTTTGTCAGACCTTATATCATTTATCAGGCCCCAGTATTTCTTTCCAACCCATCTGTCCTGCAAGAAACCAATCTTGGTTCCTCAAGAACAAGTTTGCAGTTTCCCCCTCATTTTTCACTTTTCTATTAGGCAACTACTGCAAGCATTTACATTCTGCATTAACTGTCCTTCCAGGCAGGAAATCAGTGAATCAGACAAGTTAGTTGTTCTTGTGCCTAAAGGTTTAAGGGAACAGTGCAACTTTTTAGTGGCTCAAATTTCCATTGCCTATTACTAGGCACAGTTAGTGAACTGACTGCACAGAAACAATGGGAGGGTACTCACTGATCTCTCCCAAACCCAGCATCCATGCAGTTACTGCGTCACACACAGAACAGTTACCAATGAAGATGCTATTCAAGTAACTAAAATATGCATTCCAAAGTATTAACTTTGGCTTATACTATAATTGTACTTAAATTATTAAAAAAATAATAAGTGGGACACTTGCTAGAATTTGAACATTTTAGCCAGGTTCTAGGAAGAAAAAAACTACTTTATTATAAGGCTAGCACATCAGAGTGGAGAAAAACAAACCAACCCACAAAAATAAAACCAAACCAACAGCTCTTTATTTGGAGGGAAGCCTTTCAGAGGCAAACTTGGCTTCACTCTGGCAGTAGTAGTGCAGAAGTGGACTAGTGTGGATACAGTGTACAGAGCTGTGTGTTTGCCTAACAGGGAGACACTTTGCAAGGATGGGGATAATTCAGGAAAGACTGAATTGAAACAAACAAACAACAGGAAAGACTGAATTGAACCTGGAAACCTACCCCCTGTAAAAATAAACTGCTGGGCTACCATCCCACTCCTTTGGATTTTGCCGAGGAGGAGGTCTAGATGCCTTGTGTATTCTCAAGATGACTGGATTCCACCTTTTAGAAGTAAAAGCAAATGAAAACCACAAACGTGAAGGTGTAACCCAAACCCTTCCTAGTTCAGAACAAGATTAAAAGGCTGGTGTATGGGTGAGGAGGAGCCGGGCAAAAACCTGTCAACTGGTTCAGGAAGGACACAGCACACGTCCAGTGCAAGCAGGACTGGAAGGAACAGGTAGCTATCTGCCCTTTACTCTGTCATAGGGAAGGGCTTGTAATCACAGAAAATAAAAATAAAGAAACCTGTACTGCATCTCATTTTCCACGGTTCTTGTGTATCTGCCAGCTGGCATAAAACAATTAAGTTATTTTACCTAGGCAGAGTTGGGCATGGTAAATAACACACTCCAAGTGAAAGCACTTGAAGGGATCCCACACAACAGTCCTTGTATGCCCGTCCCCATGAATCCCCTCTTCCTGTGTGCTCACTTGTTAGACTGCCCTTTGTTTCCCATGGCATCTACGCCATTTCACCATCGGGTGGCCATGCGCCGTGCTGGTTTGTCCAGCACTCTCCCCACAGTGCTTCTCAGAATGAACTATCACTCTCCTTTCCTACTTAGTCTTAATGCTTCAATAGACTCCTATACTCAACATGAAGCCACTTCAGTGACCCAAGGAATTCTCAGGGCAATGGGCTGTTTGAAGAGCAATTCACTGCTAAAACTAAGAAGCTGGTCCTTCAGCCCGCCTCTGATGCTGTGAGTTCCACCTGCAGTGGAACGTCTACAGTTGGTTGCTGCCAATAGAATCTAAATTGGGTAGTCTTTCTAAGGTGGACTGTGACCTAGACATATCTGTGAAAAGGCATGAAATACGCAATCCCCGAGTATCTGAATTCTGAAATCTCTGCCTCTTTAGAACAATGTGGTATACACTATTTCTTGGCTACAAATTTGCATGTCAGCTATCAATTTCTTTTGGTGTTTGGTTTAGAAATGAGCCATCATGTTGGACAGTATGACACCATCATGTTGGACAGTATGGCACTAGGGAAACTGAGGCAGGAGGCTCTCAAGTTTCAGGACAGGCTGGGAGACCTTGTCTCAAAAACAAATACCTGAGCTGTCATGATTTACAAACCTGTGTTTGTGATGCATTCCACACATAGCAATAACATTCACTGCGACTTAGTTCAAAGTGACAAAACTATCTAAAAACAGTCTCAAAGCAGATCCATTTGTATTTATATATATATGCAACATGTGAGTGTGGGTGCTTGCAGAAGCCAGCAGAAGGCCTTGGGTTCTCTGAAGTGGAAGTTACAGGAAATTGTGAGGGCAGGATTGGGTGCTGGGAATCAAACTTGTATTCTCTGGAAGAGCAGTATTTAGAATAATAAATACCAGACAACGACAAAAAAAAACACCCCCATCAGAATTTTAGTAAAAAACATGTGAGTGCAGGTGCCCACACAGGCCAGAGGCATTAGATTTCTACAGAAATGGAATTATAGGCTACTGTGAGCAGCCCAACATGGGTGCTGGGAACAAAACTCAGACATCCTCTGCAAGAACAAACAGTGTATGATCCTAACTACTATATCATTTCTCCAGCCCTCTGGACAAAAGTTTTCCTGCACAGAGGAGTCTACAGCTTTATCTGAGGAACCAAGATAATGATGGAATTTTGTTCATGTAGGCGAGACCCTCAGCTTTTTGGAATTCTTTTTAAAATTCTGACTTTAAGAAAGGTTAAAAAAAGTAATTAAAAATTACCCAATTTATTTCATCCAGAATAAAGCCATAACCTGTCCACAAATAACCCAATTACAATAGAAAAATAAGGCCTGGTAATGAGATACTCCTTTCATTTTTATACAAGCAGCTGAGCATCAAGATGCTGTCATCCAGCATTAAACTCATGAATTACAGAAGCGAAATAATACTGGCTTATTATGGTCCATTGCAGAATATTTAGATTATTCCAACCCAGCTCTTAATAACATGAGTTCTCGACTTAACTGCAGGTGGGGAGTGGGATTCAACAAGAAGTAGTAAAACTTGACACTAAATCAACTCAAATGCTAAGTTTATAATCTCAATTTTAAAAGACACGAAAACAGCAGGAGATGCCAAACCTACCGGAAATCATCCAACACTGAGATTTCAGAGAAATGTCACACAGACAAGCCTTTCATTTTAGTCCCTAGAGATGACAAAAACGCTTGGAGACTGAGGCTGTCAGGACCATGCTGGCTAGCACTTGAGCAGTGTCTCTGCTGAGTGCCTCCACGGTATCACATCATTCAACTTCCTAAAGCAGGTGCCACAGTTGCCTAGGAGATGAGGAACAGAATCAAAGAGCCAGCCTCAGGGCGTGGAGTTATCAGTGGGAAGCCTGGGCTTAGCCCCAGAGGCGGGTTCTTCATGCAGTATGTGCAACCCAAAGCAAATGTTCTGAGATCTAATGTCTATCTAAAGCAGACTGAAAGTTAAACACTGAAAGTGATTTACATCATGAAACAGTCTCATGTACTTCATGGCTCAACATGCCTACATGAGTCATGGATGTTGGGATTAGTGCATCTGGCTAGAACCATAAGAAATTCAGTGCTATTATTGGATCATCTCAATTTAATAGCAAATGAAAACACATGAAGAAGTATGTACATCACTCATTTCTGAACATGCCATTACATTAAAATTAAATTACTGAAACTCATATTAAAACAGAATACTTCAATATTAAAATGTCTGCTATAAAAGTGTGAAATCTCAACTGCAAGATAAAAACTGTCCAAACACAAATTTTATAAACAATAATAAAACCCACAATCTAGAGTAATAGAAAAAGATCAAGGACTAAGTGAAAAGAAAATAATCAAAAGGAAGGATCTTTATTGTAAATTATAAAAACAGGACATGTTTCTTGGCATCTTGTGTTAGCACTCATTCCCACCCCTTCACAATCTTTCGTGGCTTACTCCTGTCATCCTAAGTGTTCTCCTGCAAGCTACAACCACCAAAGCACAGATGGAGAAACCAAGTGTCCAGTAGTTCTTGTGGGACACATTGCTAGAGAAATTAATCTAAAAACACATGAAAATTTAGTTTTCAAAGAAATAAAACAAATAATAAAAACAAAGCATTTTTGCCATAATTTAATCTTTCTGTGGATTCAGAGGCACCTTCAGATTGCACTGTGGCGTTATCTTCTTGCTCTGTCATATGTTGAGGTGCCTGCAAAGATTTCTGGTTCCTAGAGGTTTGAAAACATAAGTTTTATATGTGGTTCACAGAGAGAGCATCAAGTGACTACATATGCAACAAAGAATTCTGATGTGTATATTTGTACAGATTTTACTATGCTGAGAACATTTTTTAAGTTACAAAATAAGTATCTTTTAAAGCACATTTAGTAATGACTAAATAAACTATCATTTTGTTTGGGTGACCAAATTAAATTTGAGCATAATTAAAGAACATGTAACTTTCAAACAACATTTAAGAAATACAGTTATAGAACTGTTACACTGAGTCATGTACACATACTGAAAGCACTGAGGTTTCTCCAACCCACTCTTTTCAAAGGTTTTCAATCATTCTTAGTGTAAACCTTTAAAAAGGGTACTCAGTATCACAGGAGAATGAGGTGGGATCAATGCTGATCGCTGAGCAGGTCGTGTTTGTCTTTGATTCTCCTGATAAGCAATATAATTGAGACACATGTACATAGTCAGGTGTGGTTGATTCAACCAACTGCAGAGGAAAATTTCAACTTAAAAACAGGCAAAACAAGTGACAACTGGGAATGGCTAGGTCACACTGTACCTGGCAGACCCTGCCTTAAGTCCCAGTTTTGCTATAGACTACCTGGCGCTTTTGGATTCCACACTTAGGGTAAAAAAAAAAAAAAAAAAAGCTTCTGTATTTAAACCTATCTACAGAATATATTTTAAAAATGTGGATATATACATCTGATATACACTCGTACATACACACTCACATTCATACTCACATGTCTAGAAACCAGCACCTAACCACATCTCATTCCTCACTAATGACTCAACAAATCACTTACTACTTTAAGACCAGCTTAGACTCTATAAGGCTATAACAGCATATGGCTAGAAAGGTCAAACAAGCACCCACACTCAGGCTGGACTCAACTTCCTCCGCATGATTTCTGACAAGCAGTAACACCATTTATATAACAGACCTTACTAACTTAGGATCTGAGTATAAAACCACAAACATGGATCTCCCTTCACTGCTTAAGGATGAGAGCACATCCCACGAGATCACAGAACTGCACAAATGATCTTTACTCCTAATCTAAACAAACATGTGTCAAAACATTCTGAAAAGCTGCATCCTTTGATTTCTTCATCTTTTCGATCGCCCGATGCAGGTCCTGCTGCTGCACAGGCCGGATTTCATCTTCATCATGACTAAAATGTAAACAAAACCATCAAATTGCCAAATCATTTTAAAGTAAGCCTACCTAAAACATTTCACCAAGATTAAATAGTTACATGTTTAAAAATAAACTTGTTTTTAAATTTCACAAGAGTATAACAATTGTTTCTTTCCCATTCAAGAACCCATGGAGATTCCAGGTGAGAGAGGTATGGAAGAATGGGGAAATAGAAGGACGCAGAGGGTCCTGGAACCCTACAAGAAGACCATCAAGGCTGGCAGATCTGGACCCAGGGGGTCTGCTCAAACTGCTGTACCAACCAAAGACAATGCATGAAGTAAACTTAGACCCCCCTATCCAGATCAGCCAATGGACAGCGCATTCTCCACAGCTGTGAGGAGAGCAGGAACTGACTCTGACATGAACTCTGGTGCCCCTTATTTGATCACTTCCTTTTGGTGGGGAGGCCTGGCGGCACTCAGAGGAAGGGTAAACAGGCTACCAGATGAGACTTGATAGACTGTGATCTTATGGCGGGGAAGGAAGTCCCCTTCTGTCACAGGCCTAGGGGAGCAGAATAGGGTGAAAGAGGGAGAGAGGGGGTAACTGGAAGATACAAGTGAGGGGATAACAATTGGGATGGAATCTGAATAAGTTATTTAAATTAAAAAACAAGGAGAATGACAACACACTGGACCCATTCTTTTAGAAGTTATCTATACACAAGAGTAAACATGTAGGGCTGGAGAGATGGCTCAGAGGTTAAGAGCACTGCTTGCTCTTCCAAAGGTCCTGAGTTCAATTCCCAGCAACCACATGGTGGCTCACAACCATCTATACTGAGATCTGGTACCCTCTTCTGGTGTGTAGGCACACATACAAGCAAAACATTGTATACTAAAATAAATAAATAAATACACTTTCAAAAAAGATTAAAAAAAAACTGTTTTAAAAAAAGTAAACGTGTATATGAAAGTCATAAGACACTGTTCTAAGATTTATTTTTATGTGTATGAGTGTTTGCCTGCATGTACAGATAGACAACATGCCTATGCGTAGTGTGCTCTCAGAGATAGCAAGTTCCCTGGAACTGGAAACCAAGCCCAGGTCCTTGTCCAAAAGCAGACAGTACTCTTGCCCACTAAGCCGTCTCTCTAGCCCTCTTACAAGATACTTTTAAAAAGCACTGAATAATTAAAAGGCAGCAAAGCAAAATGACTGTGTAAAATCACTTCACACCACAAATGTATGAGCAGCACCTTTTCATTAACATTTGGCAGATATTCAAACAGAAGCGTAATTCCAGCCAGAAAATTAAGTTATTCTTGTGATAGAGAACCCAAACCTAGCATTCCTAGGCATATGCATACGTTCATGTACACACGTAACCTTTTACGTAGCCTTTTATAAGATAGAAGTCAAATTAAACATTAATTTAAAAAGCAACTAACCCAAGAAGTCCTCTCTACTAGAATCCTGACCAAACAAACAAACAAAAAACCCGGTATACCCTGCTACTCGGTAGTTATAGACACTGGGGAATAATGTTCAGGGGAAACAAGATGGTTCAAGTCTAATGGTCACATTTCACACGAGAGTTTCAAGGCTTTCAAGCTTGTCTTTCATTATTAACTTAAGCACAGTTCACGTGCTGTTTGTTTATTTCTTCTTCTAATTTTTTATGTTAGAAGAAAGACGTTTGGAAGGTGTATTTTTGATGGTGTTAAAATATTCCCAGCTTGCTGAAACAGCTGAAATTATACAGCAGCACATAAATGGAATGCATCTCGCACATGTAGTAGGAGGGAGCAGTACGGTGGGTGAGAGCCACGCTGCTGTGTGGCAGGGACTTCATGAAAAGTAAATAAATGAGTTTTAAGAAAAGCTTACTGTGGCACCACACTGTAATAGATGCATGGATACCACAGGCCAATCAGGGTCATATAGCATGAAAACACCAGAGCAAGAACTGGCAAATCCGTCAACATGGCCTCAAAGGTACACTGATTTACTAAGGAATTCTTTATCAGAGAATTGACACTCTGAAAAGATGCATGGTGTAGGGCCGCTCCAGGAGAAAGCTCTTTTCAGAATCTTTCTCCCAAGTTATTTTTATTTTTTTATTTTTTTTGGTTTTTCGAGACAGGATCTCTCTGTGTAGCCTTGGCTGTCCTGGACTCGCTTTGTAGACCAGGCTGGCCTCAACCTCACAGAGATCTACCTGCCTCTGCCTCCCGAGTGCTAGGATTAAAGGCGTGCACCACCATGCCCGGCTAGAATCTTTCTCAAAGCAGTTAATTCAGGGCTAACAAGGATGACAAAACTGATTTCTCAAACCTACCACACTTTCAAAATGGTTTCAAGCGAAATTACTGACGGGAGAGATGGCATGTCAGTAACTACATTACTGTTAAGTTGAAGCCCTGTCTGCAGCAGCCCCACACTCCATTCTTATGTTTCTGGAAGATAGCACATTCATTTCTACACATAACTGAATTTTAAACAGTCTGAAGATTCTAGAGTACCCTGTTTTCCTAACAAGGAAGGCAAGCCTGGGTTTCTGTGACTCATTCCATTGTTTGCCAAATGAAATTGGTGTTTTGCACCTTAATTCTAGAACATCCCACGGCAGTGCTTCCATTTACAGAATTCTTCTTTAGGAAAACAGTAATAGGGGTTGGAGAGATGGCTCAAGAGGTAAAGCGCTTATTACATAAGCATGAGGACCTGAGTTTAATCTTACATTTAAAAAAAAGTTGGAACCGGGCATAGTAGTGCATGCCTTTAATCCCAGCACTCGGGAGGCAGAGGCAGGCAGATCTTTTTGAGTTTGAGGCCAGCCTGGTCTACAAAGCAAGTCTAGGACAGCCAGGGCTTGATACACAGAAAAACTCTGTGTCAAAAAACAAAAACAAAAACAAAAATGATGGAGTGTGCTTGTAATCCAAGAGCTGGGAAGGTGGATGAGGGAAGGATCTCTAGCCTGCTGATGAGCCAATCTAGCAGAATCAGGGACCTCTAGGATAAGCAGGACCCCATTATCTCAAAACTAAGATGGAGAGGAATTGTAAGACACCTAATATAAACCTCCACGCACGCAGATGAACACGTATACATATACAAACCCATACAAAAATGGCAATAAAGGAGGGATGTGATCCTAATTGAATTATCTTTTCTATTAGTCTAGTACAATAATCATGTAATTAAAAAGAAATCGAGTCTAAATAGAGTTACCTTTCTTCTGATGTAGAATTAACATATTCCCTGACACAGAGGAGGGCAGCATCTCGACACATTTCTTTTAGGTCACTTCCTGAAAACCCATCAGTTTCCTGGGCAACTTCTAGAAGATCTACATGTCTATCCACCTTAAACAAACAGAAACAGGCTCATAATAAATGCATAAAATTAAGCAAAATATTTCCAAATATCCATCAGCAAATCAATGTTAAGTATGTCATAACAGCCAAGTAAAGAGAAACAAAACAATATTATTAGTTCCATAAAAACTTTGAAATTGTCAGGTGGTGGTGCACGGCTTTAACCCCAGCACTCGAGAGGCAGAGGAGAAAGGAAGGAATGAAGGAAGGAAGGAAAAGAAAGCCAGGAGGTGGTGGCGCATGCCTTTAATCCCAGCACTGGGGAGGCAGAGGCAGGAGGATCGCTGTGAGTTCTAGGCCAGCCTGGACTACAAAGGGAGTCTAGGACAGCCAAGGCTACACAGAGAAATCCTGTCTCGAAAAACGAAAGAAACAAAGAAACAAAGAAAACCATAATAATAATCACCATCTGGAGGTGGAGAAGGGTAGGCAGATTTCAGAAGCAGCGTCTGTACAGGTAGCAAATGCCAAGCCTATTTCCTCACCATGTACCCATTTGCCATAATAATGTTCTTCACCCATGTGAAATGCCATCTTTATTAGTTAATAAATTTCTAATTGTGGGAATTTTTGTTTTAAGAACAGTAATTCTACACAAGGACAAAAGACAATGTAAGCTCAGTACAGTGGTCCATGCCTGTTATTCCGTGACCCAAGCAATCTGAAGGTAGATCAGCAAGCAAGAGGGGAGTAAAGGCTAGCCTGTGCTACCTGTCTACACAACGAACCTACCTTTCTCAAACACAAAATTTAAAAGGGGACATTAGGAGATTATTAGTTTCATAAAAAGAGCCTTTGTGTGTACTTTCTTTTTAAGGGTTTATTTATTACATATATAGTGCTCTGCCTACATGCACGCCTGCACACCAGAAGAGAGCATCAGATTTCATTATAGATGGCTGTGAGCCACCATGTGGGTGCTAGCAATTGAACTCAGGACCTCTGGAAGAGCAGACAGTGCTCTTAACTATTGCGCCATCTCTTCAGACCATGGGCGCTTTTCTTTTTTAAATTTTTAAAAAATTAATTAATTTATTTATTCACTTTACACCCCAGTAGGAGCCCCTCCTTCCACTCCTCCCAGTCCCATCCTCCCTCTCCCATTCCCCTACCCTGTTCCTCAGAAAAGAGGAGCCCCATACCCACCCGCTCCAGCTTATCAAGCCACATCAGGACTGTGCTTGTCTTCTTCCCTTGTGGCCTGGCCAGGCAGTCCCATCAAGGGGAAATGATTAAAAAGCAGGCAGAGACAGCCCCCACTCCCCTTACGAGTGGACCCCCATGAAGCCTGAGCTGCCCATAAGCTACATCTATGTAAGGGGCCTAGGTCCAGTTCGTGCATGGTCCTTCAGACTCCACATGGCCCTCTGGGCCCTGGCTAGTTGTCTCTGTTGGTCTTGCAGAGCTCATCATGCCTAGGTCCTTTTTTCCTTCCACCAACTTTTCCACTAGACTCCCTATGCTTCGCCCAATGTTTGGCTGTGAGTCTCAGCGTCTGTTTCAAACTGCAGCTCAATGTTTGCTCAGCTATGTTCATAGCAGCTTTATTTGTAATAGACAGAATCTGGAAACAACCTAGGTGTCCTTCAATGAAAGAATAGATAAAGAAATTGTGGAACATATACACAATGGAATGCTACTCAGCCATTAAAAACAAGGAATCATAAAATTTATAGCAAATGGATAGAACTATAAAAAAAATCATCCTGAGTGAGGTAATCTTTTTTGGTTTTTTGGGTTTTGGGGTTTTTCTGTTTTTTTGTTTTTTTTTTTTTAGTTTTTAGTTTTGTTTGTTTGTTTGTTTGTTTGTTTTGAGACAGGGTTTCTCTGTGTAGTCTTGGCTGTCCTCAAACTCATGAACATCCACCCACTTCTACCTCCTTAGCGATGGGATTACAGGCATGTGCCACCAAGCCAGGCCCGAGGTAATTTTTTAATTTTATAGAATAATTTGACAAGTATTGGTTTAAGCTGTTCTTTGAAGGTCTAAAAGTCTGTGCTGAATCTGCCGTGGCCCTGGGCTTTTTCAGTTGGGAGATTTTCGTTTTTTATATTTATTCAATTTTATTCAGTTTTGCCTGTAGATATACGTGTGCCTGGTGCCCATGGAGGTCAGAAGAGGGCATCCTTGGAACTGGAGTTAGAAAGGATGTGAGCCACCATGTGGATGCTGGGTCTGGAACCTGGGTCTTCTTCAAGAGCATCAAGTACTCTAAGTCATTAAACTACCTCTCCAGCCCCTACTTGAGAGATTTTTAGTTACTGCTTCATGTTCATTGCTTACTATAGAGCAATTTAAATTATTTACTGCATCTTGGTTTAAATTTAGTTTAAGTCACAAAAGCTCATCTACTTCTATTAGGTTTTCTAGTTTGGTAAATAGTGGAGTTTTTTTTTTGTTTGTTTTGTTTTGGTTTGGTTTTTTGCTTTTGCTTTTTAAAGATTTATGTATGTGTGTGTATGTTTTTTAAGATTTATTTATTATGCATACAATGTTGTATCTGCCTGTACAACAGAGGGCACTAGACCTCATTACAGATGGTTGTGAGCCACCATGTGGTTGCTTGGAATTGAACTCAGGACCTCTGGAAGAGCAGTCAGTGCTCTTAATAGCTGAGCCATCTCTCCAGCCCAAAGTATTTTAAATTAAAGAATTACATTGGTTATTTCAACTATTTTCTAATTGTTTCTAGGAATCCTACAGCCAATTCAAAAGCATTTGCTCATTTACTGGTTTTTGTTTGACTAATACCACTCTTTGTTAAAGGTTTACCAATGAACAATGTTCAATCTAAGCAGCACTATAACTATAAAGTATTTTCCTGAACAGTTATTAATTATTCAAATAAAAGACAAAGCTACTTGTCAGTTTTTAATCTAAGAGAGAAATAAATTACCTAGGAAAGTGTTTTAAAAGAAATTTCCTGAAACTATACACAAAATTTTCATGAATATATAGAGATTTCTTAGAAAAGGCTATCTGTTTTGGCTCCCCAAATGGTCAATGATCATGGATTTAATTTTTTAAATGGATGAGTTCTTTAAACTTTTATATATAGTATATATAATTGCTATAGAGTACACAGGTGACAGATCCAAGTGATGCCAGGAAAGAAAGCAGGGATTGGTGCTGGTTCAAAGGAATCCTCTGAGTTCAAACCCTGTGGCAGATAATAGGCTTGGTATGGACAGACTACATTACTCAAATAGATTAAAATAGAGTTTAAGAAAGAAACAAGTAACAAGAGCTTAGAGAATATGGGAAATTGTTTAAAAAACTTGAGAGTACAAAATGCCCTTTAAATTTATACTTAAGACTCGGAAGACATTAACGGAGGGAAAACTCCCCAACAAGACTTAAGAAACTGGGAAAAGTTTACAACTCATATAGACAAAAGACAAATCTAGTCTAAAACAGTAGCCATACCTATCTTTTTGAAAAACAATATTGCATTTTAAAATGGACAAAATACATGCTTTACAAGAAAGAAAATCAAACTCCTAAAAATATATAGCAGTATATCTTACTTATGTCTCGTAACCTCAGCCAGTCTTGAAAACACAGTCCTCCTGCTTCAGCCTCCTGAACGCTACGACTGTAAGTGTGCACACCACACTTAAAACCTAACTTCAGTTTTAAAACTACAGCAATGAGGGGGCAGGGGGGCTGGAGAGATGGCGCCGTGGTTAAGAGCACTGGCTGCTCTTCAAGAGGACCAGGCTCAATTCCCAGCACCTAACATAGCAGCTCACAACTGTCTATAACTCCAGTTTCAAGAGCTCTGACAACCTCCCACCTATGTACATAAATTAATAATAAATTTTTTAAACTACAGCAATATAGTAAAATCAAGAAACAATTAAAAACCTCTTTTAAAATATTCTTATATAAGCATAAATGGTATGAGAAATATCACAGCATTTAATCTGTAGAGATATTACTCTTTAAAAACTACTTCAAATCAAAGGTGGCACACACCTTTAATCCCAGCACTTGGGAGGCAGAGGCAGGTGGATTACTGTGAGTTTGAGGCCAGCCTGGTCTACAAAATGAGTCCAGGCTGTTACAAAGAGAAACCATGTCTCGGGAAAAAAAAAAACAAAAAAACTTCAAATATACCATACTTGGAGTTACATTAACAGTGGAGAGTTTAACAATAATTTAAGTGAAGTTTAAAGTTTTTTCTTCAACTTTTTTCTAAAATGACTTTATAAATAAAAGCATAATATTTCATGATGAGAATAAATTATAATTTCCTACTTACATTTTCGTTTTTCAGGATAAGCTTCAAGATTGCTTCTCTTTGTTTTAGAGCCTAAAACCAAGGAATTTTCCAATTAGCATTTAAAAATACTACCAGTAATTTGTATATTGTTTTTCCTTTGTAAGCTACAGGATAATAACTGATATGAAATGACAGGCTGAGAGAGGTTAAAGTAAGGTATGATATGATACTGTACAGTAACCATCTGTAGTTAGTCCAATCAGTTCTGTTTTTTATTCATGTCTGGGGTGAAAAAGGAATACATTAAAATAACCAAAGAGTTTCTTTTTCTTTTTCTTCTTCTTCTTTTTTTTTTTTGACACAGGGTCTGCCTGACTGGTCTGGAACTTAAGTGTGCAGACCAGGCTGGACTCAAGCTTGTAGCAATTTTTCTGCCTCTATCCCACAAGTGCTGAGATTTCAGACATGTACTACTATGCCAGCCTTTCCCATACAGGCATACAGTTTTCATTATTTTCCTTCCTTTATTAAATTTATGTAAGTTCACCATCACAAACTACCTTTTTGTCCATTTTTAATTGTAGCTTTTATTTTATTAAAAAATTAGCATACAAAGAAACCAGCTGACAGAGATTAAAAACTAGGAGGGACTTTGAGTTGAAGGGTGTTTAAGACAGTGTGGATAAGAAGAGGGCCTTTTTTGAGCTTTGAGCTAACAAGCTCTTTGGCTTTTAGTTTTTTTTGGCTTTTCCTCCTGGGCTGTCAGTTGAGCTAGTGAGCTTTTGGGGCTTTTTCCTCTGGGATGTGAGCTGAGTAGGAAGGTCAGGTGGGTACTTTCTCTGCCTCTCTGAGCTAGCAAGTTTTCACCCCAGCACCTAGCTCTCCAGTCTTTATTAGTAAAATCAAATCATTAGGATTTTCGTTTTTTAGAACAACAGTTTCGCTTCAGTGATACATCATATTTTTACACCGGAGAGCAAAATCTACACTTAACTCGTTGTACAAAATTACATAATGCTGGCTGTGCTGGAGAATGCCTCTACTCCCAGCATTTGGAGGGTGGAGGGAGGAGAGTCAGAACTTGGAGTCATCCTCAACTACACTGCCAGGTCAAGGCAACCTGGGCTACATGAGAACCTACCTAAAAGAATAAATAATAATGGTTGTAGTAGTAAATGAAATAATAATCACTAATAAGTGAAATAAGGAACATCTTACATAAAAATAGATTTTAAGTTTGTCATGACTAAATTCATTCTTACTAACATTAAGATTTTGAACTCAAGAACTGCTGTTGCCGTAATTTGTGTATCTAACCTTAACAACTACTTTTTAGTTAATAAGTATTTTGCTTGGAGAGAAATTTTAAGGTAAGCTCAATAATATTCTTTGATACTGTAACAAACAAAAAAGAATTACCCTCTAAGGCGTATTAACTAAAAATGAACAATGACAGAATTCCCGTTTGCTCATTAACAGTATACAAATCTAACAAATTTGATGAACCCTGCTATAATTCATTTTGATAACACACACTGTATTTCACTGACAGTTTTAATGACTGTAATCCTATTTTTATACAAGCACATCAAAACCCTTAGCTGTCTTTAGAATTACATTTCAATTTTTAATTTTTTAAGTCTTTTTTTAAAAAGACATTTATTTTGGGTAAAAGTACAAATGTTGTTCAGATACAGGTCTGCAATCTATTTTCTCCTTCCACCATGTGGGTTCATGAAACTAGGTCATCAGGCTTGGTTGCAAGATCCTGCCAGTCCTACACCTGAATTTCTGATAAAGATCACTAACCTTGGTATTCAGAATCGTATAGATAAGCAAATGTTCCTTAAATTAGTCTAATATCTTGCCTGGAAATTAGAGGATTCATATGTGAAGCATACATAGTCCATGTAAACACAATCACAATCTACCTTCCCAGACTCATATATCTTGTTTTCTTCAATGCTCTAAGTGAACTACAAGCCCACCCACTAACCTGCTTCCACACCACATCTTTGCTCATTATGACAGAAAGGCTTTGCTTGTCAACTACCTATTTCATTCCTACATCCTTTAAGGCCCAACAGGATTTCTTAAATCCCACTAACTGCACAGCATAATTAGTTTTCATCATTATTTCAGCCTCTCCCAGCTCTATGTACATACCTTTAAAGCACATTTTTACATTATTTACTTTTGAGTCTGCTTCCCCTGCAACACACAGTTCTTTGAGGACAAGACTTGTCTTCCATTCACTGGAGCCCAGCAAGTGTCTGACATACATTAATGCTCAATAAGTATTAGCTATAGTAAGCATAATTATTAGTCTTCTATGTAATTAAAGAGAACTCATGGATTGATCAAGCACTTTTCAAATGGAATGATTATATACATCCTACGAACCAGAAGTGTTGGCTATGGCACATGACTTAGCAGAGTAATCTTACAGAGCCTACCACCTTCAACCTGCAGTCATTTTCACTGACTGCATCAACTGAATCTGATAATTGACAGAATGTAAGTGGGACAAATAATTTCTGCCAAAGATTACAATGGAGTTTGTCTAAAAATTCTAAGATTATAAATGGAGTTGGAATATTTTCATTACAAACATCTGGAAGAAATAACTATCTAAATTCCCCCTACGTACCTATAAATAAAATACGCTATTCATATGGAACACATTTTCTACCATGAGAACCTATTGTTTTCAATATAAAAGCTGACTAAATTCACAACTGTGTGAATTGTATGATTTTCTTCATAAGCTAAAGTTGTAACAACCTACTCAAGGGTACTTCTTCTTCTTCTTTTTTTTTTTTTTTCCGAGACAAGGTTTCTCTGTGTAGCCTTGGCTGTCCTGGACTCACTTTGTAGACCAGGCTGGCCTCGAACTCACAGCCACCCGCCTGCCTCTGCCTCCGGGGTGCTGGGATTAAAGGCGTGCGCCACGACCGCCCAGTCTTCAAGGGTACTTCTTAACAAAAAAGAATGCTAGAAAAAAGTATTCATAAAGAAAGGGTAGTGGGCCAGGTGTGGTGGCGCATGCCTGTAATCCCAGCTCTAGGGAGGCAGAGGCAGGAGGGTCACTATGAGTTTGAGTCTAGCCTGGTCCACAAAGTGACTCTAGGACAGCCAAGGCTAACACAGAGAGACCCTGACTCGAAACCCTACTCCCATCCCCACAAAAAAGAAAGAAAGAAAAGAAAAAGAAAGGTATAGTAGCTCCTGTAAACAGCACTTTGGAAAGTGAGGCAAAAGTACTGCCATTAGGTTTGAAGCCAGCCTGGGCTATGTGGTGGTTTTAAGCCACAGAGTTCAATGGTGGCTAAAGAGTGACACTCTCTTTGTCTTGGTTTTTGTTTGTTTGTTTTTTCAAGACAGGGTTTTCCTGTGTAGCCTTGGCTGTGCTGGACTCACTCTGTAGACCAGCCTGCCCCCTACCTCTGCCTCTCTGAGTGCTGGGCTCACAGGCGTGCACCACCGCACCCAGCTCAGAGCAAGCCTCTTGTCTCAAAACCCAAACGAAAGTAGTAAAGGCTGACTGCCACTTATCTTCACTAGCTACAGCAAGTATGTTGGTTCTAGAATCATTACCACCAGAGAGAACCTCCACTAACTTGTTAATAATAACCCTCCGTTGTTCCTCAGGCTACATATTCAGAACATGACCCTCTAGCCTCTAGTTCCCAAATTTAATCTGCGTTAATCCAAAACTTTAATTTAGATTTTCTTCTGTATCTTCATAAGACAGAAACTACCAAAGTGTGCAAGCAATTTTGAGGTAATTCTATACTTGGGGAAAGATCAAATGCACTAATCATAACATGAAAAAAAAGGGAAAGAAATGTCAGAAAGGGCAGGACCTAGATTGACTTTCTTATACCTTTCTTTTTCATAAACAAATCCAAAGAAACAAAATAAGCCTTCTTAAAGGTCACAGATAAAAACCTGTTTAAACGGCAACTATTCCCCTCTTCAAAACACAACTAAGACCACTTACTGGTTGGTTGATATGAAATCTTGTAGGCATTCTTCTCATTATAGCAGAGTCCAGGTCTTGCGGGCGATTGGTAGCTCCCATCACTATGACCTAAATATAAAGACAAACAAGGTATCAACTCTACCAGCAATATGTTCTGCGGCCATTACCATTAGGACTTAACACAGCCTTTAAGAGCAGTGCATGGTGGTACACGACTTTAATCCCAGCACTCTAGAGGCAGAGGCAGGTAGATTTCTGCGAGTTCAAGGTCAGCCTGGTTTACAAAGTGAGTCTAGGACTGCCCAGGGCTGTTACACAGAAAAGGCCTATCTGGAAAAACACAGATACAAGTATCATTATTGAAGAAGTATAGCTTTTTGTTTTTTGAGACAGGGTTTCTCTGTGTAGTCCTGGCTGTCCTGAACTCCCTCAGTAGACCAGGCTGGCCTCGAACTCACAGAGATCCCTCTTGAGTGCTGGGATTAAAGGCATGCACCACCACTGCCAGTCAAGAAGTACAGTTTAAAAAAAAAACACTGGCAGTTCACAAAATATGATCAATGAGTATCTATACCAAAAAATATGAAAATGTTAAAATGATTTGCATTTTACAAAATATGGTTGTTTATTAAATGAATACATCTTGGAAGTATGAGTAAAAGGAATACTTTAAGCCTTTCCTAATGTTGTGAAAAAAAAATTTCTCCATAAGTATGACGATTCTGATGGTAGTAATATATATTAGGTGCTTTTTCCCTCCAGATTTCACATCTTCTCACTGTATGACCAGCTCTGTGGGTGTGAATGCTAAATGTAAAACTGTTCTAGAGTGCAACTTCAAACATAAACTGCGAGTAAAGCAAACATCAAACTCCTGGACAGGGGCTGTGGGGCACCTCAATAGTAGAGTGCTTGCCAAATGTACGTTACAACCCTCACAGAAACAGCGGAAGCTTTGAAAGGGGAAGAGAAGCAGAATTTTAAAGGGGAGAATATGCTGTTGGCCCTACCAACTTCTAAGTATATGCTACTTACTTAGAAAAGAGGTAGAGATGAAAAACCGATTTTAGAGGCTCAGCAGTTAAGGGCAGTGACTGTTTGTTCTTCCAGAGAACCTGGGTTCAACTCCCAATACCCACATGGCACCTCACAATTGTCTACAGCTCCAGTGACAGAGAATCTGACACCCTCACACAGACATGCAAGCAAAACACCAATGTACATAAAATACAATTATTTTTAGAATTTAAAATAATAACATGAACAATAATAGCAAAACAGCAACAATTTAAAAACCAATATAAATAAAGACCAAGATATTCAAAATAAAATTCCTTTTTTTTTTTTTTTTTTTTTTTTTTTGGTAACAGGGTATCATTACAGAATTGTGGTTGTCCTGGAACTCTGACTGGCCCTTACACCCCAGTGCTTGGATAAAGGCATCCACCACCACACTTGGTGAAAGTTTCTTTAAAATATCCATAATGACATCATATACCTGATATACAAACTTAATTTGTTATTATTATATAGAGCATATTTATCTGGTACCACTTTATTTCTGCCTGACAGTTTGAGATTTCTCAAAAAATTCTAGAGCAAGTTAAAATATCCACCAAATTTTATGAGCCAATTATTTATTTGCTCTTTACCTTTTATCAGTCAAAAATCACAAAGCAAAATTATTGTTAACTAACCAAGTCTGCCATCTAGAGGGGGGAAGTGTAAGTACAACACAGATTTAAGTTCTAAAACATGCAATTCTGTGTATGAGTCAAATGGTCCTAAAGGTCTACAAAGGGAGTCCAGGACAGGCAAGGCTACACAGAGAGACCCTGCCTCAAAAAAAAAAAAAAAAAAAAAAAAAAAAAAAAAAAAAATTTTTTCCATGTTTATATTCAGACAACTTTTATTTCTTCATTTTTATATTTGGACAACTCTTTTTTTAAGACTTTATTTTTTTTTTTTGTATATACATTTATATTATTACATGTAAGTAGAAAAATTACATACAGCAAGAAGAACCACGAAACAATCAATCAGGGATCATATGAATGTTACATTCAAGGTGTTTTGGTTAATTACATTTAGCAACCTTGTAAAAAACATCTTTCCTATCTTAGTGAGTCTAAGATTTCTGAATGAAAATCACATCTATCATATGTCATCTCTGTCAACTCAAAACCCCTATGTAGACCTAAAAACATCTTAACCCCTAAACAGCTAAGGTTAATTTAAAACTAAACTATCTGGTCTTTAACCCCATCAGAGACTTGAGAAGAAATGAAACTTAATTACTTGAGTGAACCGGAAGTGCAGGTTAGCAGCTTCCAAAATGAGAAGGAAAAATAAAATAACATAAAATAAAATAATGTAACAATATAACATAACATAAAATAAAATAAAATAAAATGCAGAGACAGTTTGCTGCCTGAACAGTCACCCATAACTCTCTAGAACGTTGAAGCATCATCTTCTTCCTTCTGGCCCAGTCTGACAGACATATTTGTGAGGCAGGGACTATTAAGGCCTTGCTTATTACCCTGTCTTGTCAGAGTTTGGCCGTCGACTCTGCCTGCATCCAAGCTTGCCCATTTTTAGACAGAATTCTGTCTGTGGCAGAATCGAGGACATTTTGCCCAGTGGCTTGTTTGCCACATTTGAAGCCATCTCCATATGGAGGTTCTTTGATGCTCATCATCTTCTTGAAGTAGGCTGAGTGTTGCCAGGAGTTAACCTGTCTTGTTGTCAAAGAATCTTTAAGATATTAAAAGCTTCTTAAATGCCATATTCTGCGGGTCTTTGAAGCTTTGAGGGCCTTATAAAACAAAATCTTAATGCCCCTATTCCCAGCATGCAGGAGACAAATACAAGCAGATCTCTGGTCTACCTAGTGAGTTCTAGACCAACCAGGGACATACACTGAGACCCTGCCTCATTTAAAACAAAACAAAAAAGTATAAGGATATTTGAAACACTGTTAGGAGCTTGTTGAAAACTATAAAGACCACAAAAGACACTGTGTGTGTGTAAGGCAATGTTCTGAAAAGCAGACACAAAAACAAAACCTTGACAAGTGAGTTAAGTTAGTTACATTTTTTAGATAAATTCCAGATAAACCAAGAAACCTAAAACATAGATCACAGTATAGAAGGTGAAGTGCTAGAAACAAAAATCAACAAATTATAATTAATCTAGCTAAGATATCCTAGTAAATGTATATAATAAGGTATTCATGATAAAAAAAAAAAAAACAGAAACTACTTGTAGTTTGTGTAAAATATTAAGGAGTGCTTTTTTAAATTTTTATTCTTCTCTCATATATTGGGTCTGACTACAGTCCACCCTCCCTCCTCTCCCCACACCCCTTCCCTCTTAAGGAGTGCTTTTTAAGAAAACTTACACATGTATTAAATAACTTATGAGTTAAACAAATAAGTTAAAATTCAAATTCAGGAACATTAGTATATAAGCAACAAAATCTAAAGAATGGTTAAAATTTTTAAAAATCTCTTAAAGTATGGAAATAACTTTATTATTTCATACTTAAAATAAGCAAATCTAATGGCTGAAGAGATAGTTCAGTGGTTAAGAGCAATGGCTGCTCTTGTAGGACTGGAGTTTAATTCCCAGCAACCACATGTTGGCTCACAACCATCTATAATGAGATCTGGTACCCTCTTCTGCCATGTAGGTATTACATGCAAACAGAACACTCATATACATAAAATAAATAATCCTTTAAATAAGCAAGTCTAAATTTATGCCTCAAATTTTTACTGATGGAGATATTTTTTAAAAAATCACCATTCTTTATGTATCATTTCTCCAAAAAGGAAGACTGTGTCATGAATTGCTAGGGAGCCCAGTTGTCATGACAGGCTTCATCAATCATTTACTATTTTTGTTTTTGTGACTATATGTTTGAAAGAAAGCTACCTAAGGTCAAGCACTACCAACAGTCACTGAAAAGGTAATCTGAAAGAAAAATTAACTGGTTCATGAGAAAGTAGAATACATTTAAAACTCTGAATCGAAATTATAAATATAAAATTTAATCCTTTAAATATACAAAAAAAAAAAAACTTCATTTCTCTCCTCAAAGCAAAATACATCTTAATGAAAATTGCAGTTGCTACTTATGAAAAAAGAATTGTGGTTCTGCAAACTAAAATGCCACACCAGAGCCCCAGAGCTGAGGAGCCACCATGCATGGTACTGGAGACCCTGGATTGCCTCTGTATCCTCTGCTTTACTGAGCACTGTGCTCAGGGAAATTTATGAGAGTTGGCTATATAAGGCCAGGATGCATGAGGAAAAAATGCTTAAGTTTGAAAACTATTCAGTGAAAAACAGGACTTGGCTCTTGGGTAGCAAACATGTGCAGGGCCAGTAAAATGGTTCTTTTTAATTTTGTATTGCAATGCTAGGGACTAAACTTGGGGCACACTAGGTAAACACTGAACTATATCCCTAGTCCTTGGTTTTCCCAGACAGGCCACTCTGTGCAGCGCAGGCTGGTATACAACTGGGAATCTCCCTGCCTCAGCTTCCTAAACTGTCCCGGCCTGCAGGACAAATCAAACCAGGGTTCACCTGAAAGAGGGAGTGGGGATTGAAAGTGGGGGACAGAGACACGAGAAATACTGAGTCAAGTCTGGAAATTTCTGATCAAGACTCTCTTTAATGTGGATGAGTAAGACTTTATATAGCAAGGTCAATAGATCAATTCTAATCCCACTTTCCCTAGCCCCCAGGCAAGAATTGCAATCACCTGAATAGCTTCTACCTCCTTCAGCAAGGGTGAATAACTCAAAGGTCACAACCTTCAGTTTAAGCACAGGATTTCTAACATGGCTGAATTTAGCATGGCTCCCCACACTAAACATTGGAATTAGAGGCTTGTGGTTCTATGCCAGTCAGTTTTGCTTTGTTCTGAGGCGGGACCTCGCCATGTAACCCAGGCTATCCTTAACTTTTGAAATCCTCCTGATTTCTCAAAACTGGAATTACAGGAAGATGCCTCAACACACAGCCTATCTCTTATGAAAGTGAAATCAACGTTGATCATTAACTAAATTTCTGTCTTTAAATGCATTGCATGCCTGTGGGGCTCATGGAACGTGCCTCTAGGGGAACTGGCATGGGGCCAGCAAGATGGAGCATATTCAAGCTCCAGGAATCTCAAATTTGAGATTTAAAATCTCATCCTGAGAACAGAAGTATGGGACAAAGTCCTCTCCTTGTTTCTGTGCCTCCTCAGGAACACATGACACAATCCCCAGGTGGCTACAGGTGGTCAGTCCCATAAGCTATGTCATCTGTTATCTTTTTTCATGCAAATAAGAGCATTGCCAGTCTCCCAAATCCCAGCCAATGAGACACATTCATCCTCAAAGGCCCTCCCCACTGACCAAGATTCCTAAGTCCTTATTCCACATGATATATAAAGCAGTGAACACCATCTACTTCACACCAATGGACTCTGAGACTGGCTGTTTATTCTCACCTGTAGCAATCCCCAAAGAATTCATCAATGGACCCCTGGACTCAACTGCCAGCCATGCAGTCACTACAGAAATGCCAGGATTACGCTAACACTTGCGTGTGGCTAAGAGCTTCTGCTGTTTGTCTTCACTGGCAACAATGCCAATCTATGGGAGTGAGCTGCCAGCTGTTCCCGAAGCAGCCATCCGATTCATCAGTCAGGTTGGGCCTCTATTGCTGTGTGAGCCTGGCTTGGTCTTGGAGCCCTGAGTGCCTGCTGCCACCTGGCCTGGTGCCAGCAGCCTAACTAAAAGAGCAGTAACACTTCCCGCAGAGAAAATCGCCTTTTTCTGAACCCCCACTAGATCACAGATCTTGTGACACTGTCCACGTTCCATCCTTTTCTCCAGGAGACCAATGGTGCACATCTGACTCAGCAGTACCCAAGCCTCCCAGAAGGCAGAGAACACATGCCTAATCTTGAACTGCAGTTATATATGGTTGTGAGGCACCACATGGATGCTGGGAACTGAACCTGGGTCCTCTGCAAAACAGCCAGGACTCGTGACTGCTAAACCAGCTCTCCTCTCCCAATGCTCTAATATGTTTTTTAGGAATAGTTTATTTGAGGAAAAGGAAAAGAATAACTAAGAACACCAGAACAGCAAGTTGAAAATATTCAGTATTATGGCAGTGAGTATGTCAGAAAGTCAGTATTCATGGAAAAAGATGTGGGAGCAAAATTATTTGACTGACTGCAGTTACAGAATCTCCAGGTTTTGTGTGAAATAGGACCTCACAATGTTGCTCAATGGGCCTTAAACCTTTATACTTTCAGGCTCACCTTCCTGTGTAGCTAGGGCTACAGGTGTGGGCCACCATGCATTGGCACTATGCATTGCAGGTTGTCTTGATTAGTGGACCCATAGCTAAATGAGACTGCAGGACTGAACATATGGGTGGCTCCAGGAGATCAGATTACAGCATTTTGCTTTACATACACCTTTACCAGAAATGACCCAAGCTCATCTTGGCTTCTATTTGCAAAATAAACAAGGTTAAGACTACTCCTAAACCTTGTCTCGGAAAAAAACAAAAACAAAAGCAAAAAGACTACTCCTGAAGCCTCATTTCTCTTCATTTTAATTTTGTATTCTCCTCTTTCAGAAATCTACTCTACACACAGAGCATTACTGTTGGTTATGCCCATTGGAGCAGTATTGACAGCGGCAAACACGTATCATTGTTGACTAGATGTACTCTGGTGTTCATGTCACACAGCAGCAACTATACAGGGAGTGTGGGTTCCTCTCACTGTATAAACCTGATGGTAATCATTAAAATGGGTGAAGTTTACAAAAACTACCTTCTTTTGGCTCCTTATCACTTAACACTAAGAATAAAAATAATGAAACGACTTTTGTAGAAAAGTGCAGTAAGCAGCCCAGAAGAGTTCCTACTGATACCAAAACCGTACAAGTTTAGCACAGATTTTGTTCAAATACCTGGCAGCTGTGGTCAGTATCCAGTCCATCCCAGAGACTCATAAACTGTGCTTTCATCATCGCTGTAGCTTCATGGTCAGAACTTGAACGATTTCGTAGAAAAGAGTCTAAAAGAAAACGGTCCTTAATCTTAGTAATTAATGATGAATTAGTTATTCATTGTATAACCTAAAATTATTTAAAAAGCTGTCAACTTCATAAAAGAAGAAAGAAGGTTGGAGATTATATATGCTGTTCAGATATTATCCTGATAAAAAAATATCTTGGTAAATTACTGAGCACATTACAACACAATCAGTACATAATCTTTCTTTCTTTTTCTTTTTTTTTTTTTTTTTTTGGTTTCCTGAGACAGGGTCTCTCTGTGTTAGCCTTGGCTGTCCTGGACTCACTTTGTAGACCAGGCTGGCCTCGAACTCACAGCGATCCGCCTGCTTTTGCCTCCTGAGTGCTGGGATTAAAGGCGTGAGCCACCACGCCCAGCCAGTACAAAATCTTTCTATCCCAAAAATACATTTTTGTCAATATTATAGAAGAGATACAGGCTGGGCAGTGGTGGCGCACGCCTTTAATCCCAACACTCGGGAGGCAGAGGCAGGCAGATCACTGTGAGTTCGAGGCCAGCCTGGTCTACAAAGGGAGTCCAGGACAGCCAAGGCTACACAGAGAAACCCTGTCTCAAAAAAACAAAAACAATAAAAAACACAAAAAAGAACAACAACAAAAAAAGAGAAGCGATACAAAATACAAAGGTTCTAATCTGAAAAGCTAGATAGGTGGCCAAGAACAGAGTCTTGGGAGAGAGCCTAGGTTGTGCACCTCAACTTTTCCAGTTATCAGAACCCTGTATATTCCTAATTATGCCATCATATACTTTCTCTCTCTTACTAATAAACAAAAATAGGAAATGCCTAACATACTATTAAGGGGGAAATGTAAAACAGAAAATGTTTATAATACATATATGTATTACACATACAAATATGACAAAAGGCCTTAAGTAAACAAAATAGAAACTTTGTTTTTGTTTTTGTTTTTTCTTGGTTACTCTATGTAGACCAGGCTGGCTTAAAACTCAGATATCCACCTGCCTCTGCTCCTTGAGTACTGGTATTACAGGTGTGTCACCTCGCCCTGCTGAAATTCTGGTTCCTTTAAGACAATTTAACATTCCTTTTTAAAATTATTTTCTATCTTCAAATAAAGAGCATATCACAAAATGCTTTCCTTTTTATTTTTATTTCATGTGCATTGATGTTTCGCTTGCAGATATGTCTGTATGAGTGTTGAATCTTCTGGAACTGGAGTTACTGACAGTGGTTCACACATATAACCCAGCACTCAGGAGGCCAAGACAGAACTACCAGTTCAAGGCCAGTCTGGGCTACACTGTACTCTCTTGTTCAGCAAGGGATATAGAGTAAGACCCTCTTTAAAAGCCAGGTATAGGGCCTGGAGAGAAGGCTCCGCAGTTAAGAGCACTTGCTGCTCTTCCATAGGTCCTGAGTTCAATTCCCAGCAACCACATGGCTCAAAACAGTCCGTAAAACGATCTGGTGTCCTCTTCTGGTGTGCATGAAGATAGTGTACTCATATACAGAAAATACATCTTTTAAAAAACAAACAAACATGTAAACATGTTTTTGTTTTGATTCCAAGTGTGGGATGTAAAACAAACTTATATGAGGGTGTGTGGTGTTTTTCCGCTGAAAACAGGCTTGTGAGAGAACAAGTGATATTTGTCCACTGGAAGAAGAACCACCTCTTGTGGGGGCATGGTCTTTGCCAACTGATAAACATCCTAGTACAGACTCTGAGAGGATATATATGCCCCAAACAAGAGGCAGGGCTTTTTTGGTCCTATTCATCACTCCACTTCAAGACATTCCTAGAGAGAACCGCTCCAGCTGCTGCTCCTGGTTCCAGCTGCTACTCTGGGTTCCAGTGGCTACGGTTACAGTCACCTTCGCTGAATTGCTGGTTTACTGTTTAACTGGTCTATAGGAATCCTGCCAATTATGCCAGTGGAATTGCTCCAAGGAACTGAGTCTAAAAAAGGTCTATCTCTTCTGTTCCTTTTAACCTCTTTCTCTCCTATCTAGGGTAGGTAGGTGGGAAGGATGTGTAAGCATTAAAGAACCCCAAATAAAGTAGGTTTGAAGAGGTTCAAAGCCTACAGCTAGGAAAAAGAATAAAAAACAGATGGGAGAAAAAGTTTCTTTAAGGACACCAAAAGGCTGAAAAATATTACATCCCAAGAAGGAAAAATTTCAACAGTAAAAGTCAGGTCTTGTATTTTCTAGTACAATTTCAAGTGCTTTGCTTAGTCATATAATAAACCAGTAGCATTACTAAATAAATATCAGGTCTTTTCAATGAATCTATAGTTTGGTGTTTAGCAGTTATATATGAAAGTAGTTTCAAAAGGTATATTCGGTCTAAAGTGTAAAAAAAAGAAAAGAATCCAAGAGAACAAGGCTACATGGTAGTGCACAACTTTAAGTCCAGCACATTAGAGACTGAGGCAACAGAATGGTAACTTTCTTTTTCTTTTTTAAAAGATTTCTTTATGTATACAGCGTTCTGTCTACAAGTAGGCCAGAAGAGGGCATTTGATCACATTATAGATGGTTGTGAGCCTCCATGTGGTCACTGGGAATTGAACTCAGGACCTCTGGAAGAGCAGACAGTGCTCTTAACCACTGAGCCATCATCTCTCCAGCCCCCAGAATGGTAACTTTCAAGGTCAGCCTCGGATTTCTACAGTGAATTTCAGGACAGCCCCAAGATATAGGGCTCCCAAAAAAAACATTTCAAAACAAAAACAACAAAGTAATTCCATGACAAGATAGTCCTGTATACATATATTCTGGATATTTCCCATTTTATATAAGGTTTCTTATTATAGGACTGTAAATCAGACTAACATATATACTGGATAAAGTCTAGTCACTTACTTTTTGAAGATGAACATTATAAATTTACTTGCTTAATTTAACCTTTCTTAATTATTTTCACTGTCAAGAAGCAGTGCTTACAAGATAACTGCTTAAAATAATATGGAAACCCCACCATGTTCCACAAGCACAGCTACATCAGTATTTACATTCAATGTAAATAGAATAAAAACTATATGTTGCTTGTAAGAAACACACTTAAATAGCAATGATTTGGAATATTAATAAGATAGAAAAGGCTTTTCCAGTGGTGATGACCTCCCTATGAGAACATGCCTCCTTCATTCCTCTCCAGAAGAGAAGAGAAAGCACAAGAAAAAGCGCCTGGTGCAGAGCCCCAGCCCCTACTTTATGGATGTGAAATGCCCAGGATGCTATAAAATGACCACAGTCTTTAGCCATGCACACTCAATTAGACTTGTGTGTTGGCTGCTCCACTGTTCTCTGTCAGCCTACAGGCAGAAAAGCAAGGCTGACAGAAGGATGCTCCTTCAGGAGGAAGCAGCACTGAAAGTACCTGATTCAAGATGAGGGAGAACCACACCCAAAACACATTTTGGACATATAATGTTTGTCTTGTTTAACTAGTGGGAAATTGTGCCTCAAGTATTCCAGGGCAACCAGAAGAGTGGTCCTTTTGGGTCAAGAAAGGCTTTGAAGATTAAAGTCCATTCAAAAGTGAGATTTAAGGGCTGGTGAGATGATTCAGCCAGCAGAGACCTTTGACAACAATCTGGTTTGGTTTAAGTCCCCAGAACCTACATGGTGAAAGGAAAGAACAGACTCCCTCAAGTTGTCTCTGACTTCCACGCTTGTGTCAGGGCATGTTTGTTCTCCCTCCCTAACCCAAGCAAATAACTGTAAGAAAAGAAATTAAATAAAATGAGATTTAAGTGTTGGTAAAAAAAAAAAAAAAAAAACCCATATATGTGTGTGTGTGTGTGTGTGTGTATGGATATGCAAATACTATCAAAAACACTGGATAATCAGGGTATGGTGGCTTACTCCTGAAATCCTAGGACTTAGACTGAGTTTCAGATATGCCTGGGAAAGACCCCATCATAGAAGAGGAAGAAAGGGAGAAAAGACAGGAAAAACACAAAAGACATACATGTTTCCAAGGCATGTTCTTACATAAGCCCAGGTTGGCCTAGAACTTGCAATGTGGCTAAAGATGACCTTGAACCTCTGATCCTCCTATCATTACCTCTCAAGTGCTAGAACTATGGGTGTGTGCTGACATGCTTGCCTTGGATAAAGAATTCTTTAAGAAAGTTAATGACAACTTAAGCTTCAACAATGGGACAAGCATATGTAAAATACATATGCTGGACTATAGTCTAAAAATAGAGCATTTGCCTAGCATGCTAAAGAGCCAATGTCTGAGTCCTAGACTCAAAACAGTGTGATGTTAGTTTTATTGATTGTTTTTACAGTCAACATCCGAAACATAATCTCTTTAAAAAGGATACTGTGTCGGGGCGTGGTGGCACACACCTGTAATCCCAGCACTTGGGAGGCAGAGGCAGGAGGATCTCTGTAAGTTGGAGGCCAGTCTGGTTGATAGAGTGAGAACCAAGGACAGGGCTACACAGAGAAACCCAGTCACTAAGACAAACAACCTAACGACTAGAAAAAATATTTGCAAAACATGCACCTGACAATAAGCTAACAATTTATGGCAACTTTAAAGGGGGCAAGATCTGAACTCTTGATCAAGAAGTTCTATAGATATGAGTGTGTGTATGAACATAGATTAAGATCTGGTTTCATTTTAAGACAAAGTCTCATTCTGTAGCCCAAGATGGCCTTGAATTCACACAAACTAAGATTATTAGTGTGAGCCACCATGCCTGGGAAGCTTTAGACTTTTTAAAGATAAGTAGGTATGTAAATTATTTCAATAGAAGAGAAAGAACAGCTTCAAATGTGTAGAAGGGGGTAGGAAGTTATCTACCAGACTGGCAAAAATATAAAGGATGAAATTATATAACAGAAATGAATGTGACTACATCGGCTTTCATAAAGTTACATAATTGGCAATAAGTTATATGTAAAAAGCTATATAAGAATATATCTGCAGGCAAGGTATGGTGGTGCATGCCTTTAATCACAGCACTCGGAGGCAGAGGCAGGCAGATCTTTTAAGTTCGAAAAAGCCTTGTCTACAAAGTGAGTCCAGGACAGTAAGGGTTATTACACAGAAAATCCTGCGCCACACCCCCCCCCCAAAAAAAAGAAAAGAAAGAAAAAATAAATATCTTTTTAATTAAAAAAATTAAGATTTACTTGTGTTTTTTATTTATGTGTGTATGCCACATGTGTGGGTACCTACAAAGAGCAGACGAGGGTATTGAACTGCTTGAATCTGGAGCTACAGAGAGCTGTGAGCCACCTAGCATGGGTGTTGGGCGCCAAACTCTCAGATCCTCTGAAGGAATAGCAAGTACTCTTCATTAGTGGGTCATCTCTACAGCTCCATAATAATATATTTTACCAAGAACAAAAGTATCAATAAGCCATAAAGTTTAGAGTCCACTCAGATTCCAGACATGAAAGGTAGAGTAGTCACTGGGTACTCTACAGAGGGAGGCCAGCACAGCCAGGGCTACAGAGGGAGGCCAGCACAGCCAGGGCTGCACAGAGAACCCTGTCTCAGAGAAACAAACAAACAAACGTAGAATATGGAGAGAGAGATGGGGGCGGGGGAGAGGGAGAGAAAGGAAGGAAGGAACGAAGGAAGGAAGAGGAGGAGGAGGAGGAGGAGGAGGAGGAGGAGGAGGAGGAGAAGAAGAAGAAGAAGAAGAAGAAGAAGAAGAAGAAGAAGAAGAAG
>OU015757.1:52019875-52038512 GCA_907169655.1 Acomys percivali
TCTTCTTCTTCTTCTTCTTCTTCTTCTTCTTCTTCTTCTTCTTCTTCGGTTTTTTGAGACAGGGTTTCTCTGTGTAGACTTGGCTGTCCTGGACTCCCTTTGTAGACCAGGCTGACCACGAACTCACCGAGATCTACCTGCCTCTGCCTCCCGAGTGCTGGGATTAAAGGTATGTGCCACCACACCTGGCTCTAAAAGCATGCTTTTAATTATGTAAGATCTTGCTGTTAGTCAGGGATATGGCTACCAAAAATTCCTATCACAGAACATATATTTACAGACAGACTCAGCTAGCAAGGAGAAATGTGTTATTTCCTGAACAATACTAGGCAATCATATAATAAACCAATTTACCTACCCACTGTATTAAAAAAAAAAAAAAAATCAATGGACTTAAAAACCAGTGGTTTCCAGATTTAGCACTTGAATATGCATACTTTCTCTTTCACTATCAATCAATAAAGCTTTTGTGCCAGCTCATAAAGGTATCTATTTTAGCTCCAAATAAGACAATAATTTATTCTCCCCTGTATGTCTTATACTGGCAAGGCTCAAAACCAGTGGGTTTCAACAAGGGTCATTTTACCTCTAGGGGACATTTGACAATGTCAAAAATACTTGGCTGTCACACTTGGAGGTGAGGAGGATATAGTGCTCTCAACAGTCAGTCAAGGCAAGGATGCTGCTACTCATCCTATAAGGCACAGAAGCCCGTGGCCACATCTGAAAGAACTATCAGGCCTAAAGTGCAGAGATTACTGAGACTGAAAAACCTTTGAGTCTTTTCTTATTAGCTAACTGCCTTGAAATTGTTATTGTATGTAACAACTGTTTATTTTAAATAATAGCCTTTATTAATATGTGGAATTTCCTAGATAAAGTTAATTATACTGAGAGCCAATAAGATGGCGCAGCTAAAGACCTGAGTTTGGTCACCAGGACCCATCTGATGGAGGGCAAGAACTGACTACCACAGCTTGTTCTCTGACCTCCACCACTCTCTACTGCAGGCGTGTGTGTGTGTGTGTGTGTGTGTGTGTGTGTGTGTGTGTGTTCATATACATACATAATCAATAAATTTTTAAGAGTTTAAAATAGTTTATAGAAACAGAAAATACAACATCATTTACCATGTCTCTTTCCTGCAATAGCAGTTCCATTTATAGCTTCAGGTTGTGTTGATAGCAATAACAGAAAAGGTAAAAAGAGGGGTTAGAGAGATGGCTCAGTCATTAAGAGCAGGGACTGCTCTTCCAGAGGATCCCAGAGGAAAGCCACATGGCAACTCACAACCATCTGTACATCCAGTTCTAGGGAAACAGATACTGTCTTTAAGCCTGAAAAGCAGCCACTGTTATCCGCTGCCAAGGTTATATAACTGTCAAGGCACATCGCTGGAGTTTAAGCCCTGGTTTCTCTAATGTGAAAGGCCCAGTTCTGAAGAACTAATATTTCTCACTTAGGAGGGCAGGACGTGATTAACAAGTAAACACAGCCAGGCGGTGGTGGCCCACAGCTTTAACCCCAGCACTCAGGTAGGCAAAGGCAGATGAGCGCTATCAGTTCAAGGCCAGCCTGATCTACAAAGCAAGCCCAGGACAGCCAAGACTACATAAAGAAATCCTGTCTCAAAAATAAATAAAAACCCAACAACAACATCAAAATACAAGTAAATACAACACTAAAAACTACCCTGTAAGTACCTACAAACAAATATGCCTCGACGACAAGTTATCCAATCATCTGGTTTTGAGACCTTGAAGTGAGTTTCTAATTCTAGGCTACTTTAAATAGAAAAAACAAAAATGTCTGGGCAAAAACCAACTCATGTACAGTGTGATCTTTCACATTTCAATGGCAACCACATTTTCTCATCAGTGCTGGCCTGTTTTGTATAGCGGGCCTTACCAAGTGTTGGTTATCTTTGAAGAGAAAATGAAGATGAGGAGCACAGGAGAAGACTGGTCAAATGGTGCTGGGGGTTGGTCTAGTGCTATGCACTCTAATGATAATTACTGGCCCCCAAGATCTGGCTGCTTCCCAGATGGACACCTGTCCTTCTTGCATAAACCTTGCTTCACCTAATTTAAAGTGATTGGTTAATAAAAAATGCTGAAGCTTCTTGGTATTTGGCAGAAGAAAGGGAGGTAGAGTTTGGGGATTGCAGGCTAGTGTCAAGGGGACCACAAGGAGAGGAAAGAGAAGGAAGAGAAAGCAAGGCAGGATGGGAGGAAAAGGAAAAAATGAACTGGCACCATGGGTTGGTGTGGGAAAGGAGGACATGGCCAGATCAGCGTGGATGGAGGAAATGGAGAACATTTGCAAGTATTTATGGAATTATGGATGGGAGATGGCCCAAACCAAAATCAGAGCAGATGCCATGGTACAAGAGTTTGAGAGGTAAAAGATAGCTTAGGAGGTAGGATCTGTCATGGCCCAGGTAAAGGTTGTTCTAAAAATACAACAGGTATCCCTGTCTTTACTGATTAATAGCAGTAAACATTTATTAGACCATATTTTTAAATTAACCCCAACAAAATAGAAGGAAAATGACCTATTGTAACAGTTCCATACTGTTTTTTATCCTTTACACCATTCCATTGCCCTTTTATGGTTTCCTTCTTTCCGTCTATGTAAAGTACTATTATTTTAAAAGAAGTAAGGCTTAAAATATTGATATTTTTGCCTCTGTAGAAAGAAGAGAAACTAGAGGAAAGGACACTTGCGCCTTTGGACTCTTCATCAGACTTAGAAGAGTCACCGTTCTGCAATGTGATATTAGGAGTAAAAACACAGAGAGGAACTATTAAACTTAGGCAGAAACAAAGACATCTTCTGGTCCTTCCAGTGAGGTCACAGCTCAGAGCTGCAATTAAGTAATCATAGAACAATAAGCAACACATTTAAAGAGTTAACAAGGAATCTGAATAATTTAGACACCTTTAACATTTATCCTTTATTATTATTATACTTATTTCTCTTTCCTATGATTTTACTATATAATTCTAATTTAGTAGCTAATATAAAAAAAAAAATCAGCCTGGGTGTTGGTGACCTATGCCTCTAATATCAGCACTTGGGAGGCAGAGGCAGGCTGATCTTAGTTCCAACCAGCCTGGTCTACAGAATGAGTTCACTTAAGGGCTAATGTCTTAGTTATTTTCTATTGTTGTGATAAGACACCATGACCAAGACAACTAATAAAAGGAAGTGTTTAATTTCGGTTTACTGTTGGAGAGTTAGCCTATAGCATCAGAGCAAAGGCATGAAGGCAAGAACAGCTGAAAGCTTACATCTTAATCCACAACCACAAGGCAGTGACACACCTCCTCCAACATGGACGCACATTCCGATCCCTCCCAAACAACTCCACCAATGGGGACCAAGCACTCAAACATGTGGGTATATGGGGCCATTCTCATTCAAACCACCATAGCTGGAATATAGCTCAGTGGAAGAACATCTACAAAATATAAGAGAATACAGACAGCCGGACATGGTGGTGCACGCCTTCAATCCCAGCAGGCAGGCCGATTTCTGTGAGTTTGAGGCCAGCCTGGTCTACAAAGTGAGTCTAGGACAGCCCAGGCTACACAGAGAAACCCTGTCTCAAAAAACCAAAAAAACAAGAGAATCTAGACAAGCCTGTATTTGTAAAATGTATTATTCTTTTCCTACATCATCACAAAGTCCTTCCAGCACTGATTTTCAAGTCAATTTTAGCCAGCCCATTCCTTTTCCCTTTTCCCACTCTTATTCTAGCTCTTTGCCAGGACTCCTGTAGTCTCTAAAAAGTTGTTGTTTCTAGCCTCTCCTACACACTACTATAAGGTGAATCATTCTAAAAATACTGCATTGCTATTATCCAGCCATTCAAATATATTTAGTGTAAATGTCTTCAACTGATCAATAGTGTATTTCCAGAGTTAGTCAGGAATATAGGGAGGAAAGCAGGAAGAGAATACAGAGAAGCCACAGCCACTGGCCAAGCAAATCCCATCATGTTTTCCACAGTGATATGCAAAATGCTATTAAGTTACTATGGGACCAGAATAACCCTAGAAGCAAGAAGCATCAAGACTCCCTTTGAGTTGGTGAAGGACTTCTCTAATGCTGTAGCTCAGTCTCAATCTACTCTCCAGAAAAGAAAGAGAATAAAAGTTCCCTGAGAATATAAAGCAGTCCTTATCTCTCCCACAGGCCCACCACAGCCAACTACACAGAATCTCTTCCCCAACCTAACTAGACTACTTAGACCTTTTCTCTGGTCTTATTATTCCTACCTACCTTATGACTCAATTCAACTCATGGTCTTTCTATTTAACCCTTTCCTTGCCTATCCTAGTGACCAAGCACTCAAGAATTCATAATCACGTCCATCACTAGTGACCCTCTCTAAAGGTACAATGAAAACATAATATCTGATACTTCATATAGCAAGTATTTAGAACAATACATATATTTTCAAGTGAGTCTTAATTATAATAAACTATTACTATAGTAACTTCTATAGAGTTCCGAGAAACAAAGACAAAAACGGACAAAATCTTTGCCTAAGAGCCCTGGAGCTGGAGAGATGGCTCAGCTGTCAAGAATACTTACTGCTCTTCCAGGGGACCCAGGTTGGTTCTCAGCACCTACACTGGTAGCTAACAACTGCCTGTTAACTCCAGTTCCAGGGAATTTGCCACACTCTTCTGGCTTCCATGGAAACCTATACTCATGTGATATCCACCTAACACACACACAAAAATAAATCTTAGCCGGGTGGTGTTGGCAGCAGCACACACTTTTAATCCCAGCACTCAGGAGACAGAGGCGGATGTACTTCTGTGAGTATGAGGCCAGCAGTGTACAGAGCTAGTTCCAGGTCAGCCATGGCTACACAGAAAAGCCTTGTCTTGAAAAACAAAAATAAAGTAAAACAAACAAACATACAAATGCAATGAAATGAAAAGCCCTGTTACCTAAAAATGCTAAAATGGTGAAATTTTATCAAATCCTGACCTTAGAGGTGAACTGATTTCCATGACTTGAGGGTGTAGGGGAGAGGTGTGAGGGATTAAGAGGAGGTACACTGTTACATTTAGGCACATAACAAGATCTTAACTATGCTGGCACCTTGATTTCAAAGTATTAAAAACTGTGAGAAATACATTTCTGCTCTTCACAAGCCCAAAACGAAATGAAAGAACCCGAAGGCTGGAGAGATAGCTCAGTGGTTAAGAGCACTATTTGTTCTTCCAGAAGACTCAAATTCAATTCCCAGCACCCACACAGCAGCTCACAACTATCTGTAACTCCAGTTCCAGGGGATCCAACACCCTCACACAGACATACATGCACATAAAACACCAATGCATATAAAAGAAAAGCAAAAAGCAAAAAACGAAAGAACCCTATATCGATCAGACTTCACAGAGTGTTAAAATAATGAAAATAAGCTGACAAATACAAGCTATAGACTTCTCATCAATTATTTTGTAATCAAATTCAGGCAATAAACTTACACATCTCCAAACATTTTTCGGAGATATATTTACGAAACTATTTTTTTTTTTTTTTGGTTGGTTTGGGTTTGGTTTTTCAAGATAGGGTTTCTCTGTGTAGCCTTGGCTGTCCTGGATTCACTTTGTAGACCAGGCTAGCCTCTAACTCGGAGATCCATCTTAGCATTATCAAGCTGTAGTAGGGCTGGATGCATCTTCTCCTACTGAGACTACACAGTTAGAGGAAAGGGATCCAAAGGCAGGATCCAGAGACAGCCCTTGGTCCTGATGTTAGAGGCCCCACATGAGGACCAAGCTGTACATACACGTGTAGGGGGGCGAGGTCAGTCCTATGCTCTATTATTGGTGGTTCAGTCTCTGTGAGCTCTTATGAGCCCAGGTTAGTTGATCCTGTAGGTTTTCTTGTGGCGTCTTGACCTCTCTGGTTTTCAATACTTCCTCTCCCTCTTCCATAAGACTTCACAAGCTCCTCCTAATGTTTGGTTGTAGGTCTTTGCATCTGCTTTCATCAGCTGCTGGGTGAAGCCACTCAGGGACAGTCACGCTAGCCTCCTGCCTGCCAGTAGAATATCATACTATACTATACAGAGAGGGGTGGGTTCTCTCTCATGGCATGAGGCTCAAGTTGGGCCAGTCGTTGGTTGGCCATTCTCTCGCTTTTGCTCCTGCTTTATCTCTGTACCTCTTTACAGGCAGGAGAAACTTGAGTCAAAGGTTTTGTGGCTGGGATGGTATCCCCATCCCTCCATTGAAGTCTTGCCTGGTGACAGGAGGTGACCATTTCATGTTCCATATCCCCTACTGCTAGGAGTCTTAGCAAGGGTCACACTCATAGATTCCTGGGAGTTTCTACTGTCCGTCATTTCCCCTACTGATCCCAGTTCCCTTTCCCGCCATCCTCTCCACCACACTTAACCCCTCCTGTTCCCCTTCTCACCCCCTTTCCCAGCCAGATCCCTCCTTCATCCACTCCAAAGAATATTCTTAAAAACAAAACTATATTGTCATCTTGAAGTAACTCTCACCAAGCAAAAGAAAAGACAGATCTCCCATGCTCATGGACCAGTAGGTTTAATATAGTAAAAATGACCATCCTACCAGAAGCAATCTGCAGATTCAATACAAACAAGTCCAACACAATTCTCCACACACTTTAAAAAGTCAATTTTCCACTTCTTTTGGAAACACACACACACACACACAAAAGCAGGATAGTTGGAACTATGCTGAATAATAAAAGAACTGCTGGAGATACCATCATCCTTAATTTCAAGTTGTACTACAGAGCCATAGTAATAAAAACAGCATGGTATTAGCACAAAGATATGCTGATCAGTGGAATCAAATTGAAGACCCAGACATAAATCCACACACCTATAGACATTTGATATTTGGATAAACAAGCCAGAATTACACACTGGAAAAAAAAAAAAAAAAGACAGCATCTTACCTAAATGGTTCTGGTCATACTGGACGTCTGTAAGGAGAAGAATGCAAACAGATCCATACTAATCACCTTGCACAAAACTCAACCCCAAATAGATCAAAGACCTCAACACAGGGCTGGAGAGATGACTCGGAGGTTAAGAGCACCAACTGCTCTTCCAGACGTCCTGAGTTCAATTTCCAGCAACCGCATGGTAGCTCATAACCATCTATAATGTGATCTGAAGCCCTCTTCTGGCATGCAAATAGAGCACTCACATACATTTTTTTTTAATCTTAAAAAAAAAAAAAAAGACCTCAACACAAAACCAGGTACATTGGACCTGAGATAGAAAAAAAAAGTGGGGAGAAGCCTTGAACTCATGGGCATAGGAAATAACTTCCTGAACAGAACACCATCAGCTCAAGCACTAAGACTAACAAATGCGACTTCATGAAACTGCAAAACTTCTGCAAGGCAAAGGACATCATCATTCAGACAAAGCGGCAGCCTACAGAACGTGAAGAGACTTTTACTAACTATATCCAATAGAGGACTAATACCCAAAACATATAAAGAACCCAAAAAACTAGTATTAGAAAAACAACACAATTTAAAAATTGGGGTACAGATCTAAACAGAGACTTCTCAAAAGAAGAAACTCAAATGGCTGAGATACACTTATGTTCAACACCCTTAGCCATTAAAAACCATGCAAATCAAAACTACTAAGATCAATAAAACAAGTGACCACTCATACCTTCGAGGATACGGAATAAAAGGAACATTCATCTGTTGCTAGTCTGAGTGCAAGCTTGTACAACCACTTATAGAAATCAGTGTGGTAGTTCCTCAGGAAGGGGAAATCAATCTACCTCAAGACCCAGCTATTCTACCCTTGGGTATATACCCAAAGGACACTTCATCCTACCACAAGGACACTTGCTCAACCATGTTCACTGCTGCTCTATTCTTAATAGCCAGAACTTGGAAACAAGTTATATGTCTGAAAAGAGGGAGGAGCCAGGCAGTGGTGGCACACACCTTTAATCCCAGCACTCAGGAGGCAGAGGCAGGTGGATCTCCATAAGTTCAAGGCCAGCCTGGTCTACAGAGCGAGTTCCAGGACAGTCAGAGCTGTTACACAGAGAGACTCTGTTTTGAAAAACCAAAAAGAAAAAAGAAAGAAAGAAAAGAGGGAGGAAATACAGGAAGAGACAGCTAGAATTAAGGGCCATTTAAAGGGTAGTATGGAAACATAATACAGTAGAAACTTTAAAAATACATATATAACTGTGATCTAAATGAAATCACCAAATAGAGGTGACAGAGGCCCAACTAAACAGATCTTGTCACAAATGAAGCTTTCAATACCAGGACTGGGATATATCTAATGGAATTATTGGCCAAAGGGGTACCATGGGAATCCCCAAACAACCCAGGCTGTGGTCAAGACTATAAATCGTTTTCCATAAACTGACAACACTAGCATAACTCACTGAACATGGAGGAGTCAGGTTAGTACCTACACAGAGCCTTCAACTCTACATTCTAGTCTTTGGTACAGGAAGGTACTCTGCATGCTACCAAATGAAGAACATAAATACCAACCCAGCTAAAAACCATCTGCTTTACAATGGTGTCCTGCCTACATGATAGTGTAATAGTGGCACACAGATTGTGGGAGTAACCAAACAATATTTGACTTGACTTATGGCCCACTCCACAAGATGGAACCCATACCACATTGCTTGGGTACTGGGTGACCAAGAACTTAAGACAAGATAGACCAGTGACCTAGGGTAAAATCAAATACTATTGTCCTTTTAAAACAAAAGTAGCAATAAAATGACTCCTAACACCACTCTGCTTTACTCATAGACCAGTGTTTTGTTCAATCATCATCAGAGAAGTTTCCTCCTGCAGCAGATGGTAACAAATACTGAGACCCACAGCCAGACATTATGCAGAAAAGTGAGAGACCTTGGAAAACTCTGCCATTATTGAGAACCATGTAGAAGAGGAGGCATAAAGTGTTTAAGAGCCAGAGATGATGGAAAACATCAGAAAACAAGCCCTCTAACTCAGTGGTTCTCAATCTTTCTAATGCTGCAAGCCTTTAATACAGCTCCTAATGTTGTGGTGACCTCCAACCATAAAATTATTTTCATTGCTACTTCATGTAGCAACTGTAATTTTCCTACTATTATGAATCCTAATATAAGTATTTAATATGTATCCCCTGTGAAGGATCAATCAATCCCCTAAAGGGGTTGTGAGTGACAGGTTGAAACCACTACTCCAAAGCAACATGATCACAGCTCCTGTGAACTCAGGGACCAAGGCAACAGGCACAGGCCTGCAGCAGGTCCTCTGCATGTGCAGTACTGTGACTTCCAGTTCAGGGTTTCTGTGGGACTCCTGAGTAGGTAAACAAGTACATCTCTGATAATTGTGTCTTCTCTTGGGCTCTATTTATTTTGTCCAATTTCAACGTGTTTGTTTTTGTTTTATAGTATTATATTTTATTTTATTATTATCCCTTAGAAGCCAGTTTGTTTTCTAATGAGTCAAAAAGGGAGTGGATCCAAATGGGAGGGGAGGTGGGGAGGAACTGGGAGGAATAGAGAGGGAAACTGTAATCAGTATGTATGATGTGGGGGGAAATATACTTTCAATAAAGGGGGTAAGTAACACAGATAAAAACAATTTAAAAATCAATTTTCTTCTGATGTTTGTTTACAGAGTAAAAAAGATAGGGTTGATACTGAAATGATGTACCAACAAATTTTCACAAGTTTTATATTTATAATTTTAGCTTAAGTTAAAAAATATTTGCTAGCATAGAAAGCATGACATTCATACCCTGCAATCATACCTGTTTCTGAGCTTCTACTTTCTGCTTTCTGGTTGGGTCAATTGCATCTACCATCCATTTGATAGTGAAGTATGTTACTGCACCAAATATTGTTAAACGGAAAATTAAACCAACAACTTCGTTCCGACTCAATGGACGAGAAAAGGCTTCAGCATGCACCATCTTGATTGTTAACCTTAAGAAAACAAAGAGAAAAGTCACTAGGAAATAACAATATTTGTTACAATTGGGAGAGAAAGTACCAGTAGATTGAACTAAGTATAAAAAACAAACTTCTGGTCAAAAACCAATGCCTATTGTTCAAGGAGTGTTTGATTTGAAGGAGAATAGTGCATTAAGTAAATAAATACATTAAAAGCTTCCCTTAGAAACTAAAGATGAGCCGGGATGGTGGCGCACACCTTTAATCCCAGCACTCAGGAGGCAGAGGCAAGCGGATCTCTCTGAGTTCAAGGCCAGCCTGGTCTACAAAGCAAGTACAGGACAGTGAGGGCTACACAAAGAAATCCCATCTCAAAAAGCTGAAAAAGAAAGAAAGAAAGAAACTAAAGACAACAGGCTGGAGAGATGGCTCAATAGTTAAGAGCACTGTCTGCTCATCCAAAGGACCCAGGTTCAATTCCCAGCACCCACATGGCAGCTCACAACTGTCTGTAATTCCAGTTCCAAGGGATTTGACACCCTTATACCAATACACATAAAATAAAATAAAATTTTAAAAAAGAAAGAAACTAAAGATGAGATACAGGTTTAGTTATAGGATGAATGCTTACTTAAAAATATATATAGTACAGATATTATGTTACTTAGCTTTTAAATATGTTTCAAAGAACCTAGAAGACAATGGCTTACATTTTGTAAACCATCCTTTGCTTCCAACAACAAAGTAAATATGAGACAAGAGAATTTCAAAACGTTTGAACCAACCAGGACTGCTGATGCCAGCTTGTCTGTTTTAAGGTTCAGTAACTCAGACTTGAAACCAACCATGGGCATTCCCAGAAAGCAACCAGGGCGCTTTGGTGTGGGTGCAGGAGGGCTTGGGCTTAGAGCCTCATGCTTAGGGGACAAGGACTCTTACCACTGAGCACTTTTCTCAATGCCTATGTGTATTTTATAAGGCTCATCCCACCAGTCAGGAGAGGAGGCAGAGGCAGGTGGATCACTGTGAATTCGAGGCCAGCCTTGAGGGCTGCAAAATTGGCAAGATTGAGAAACCCTGGTCTAAAGGGGAGAGGAGAGCAAGAGAGGGTAATGGACTGACTAAACGTGACATGAACACAAAGGGAGGATCTGAACATGTGATCCTGTACTTGAGAGGCCAAGACAGACCGTTGTGAGTTCGAGGCCTGTCTGGAGTACACGGTGAGTTTCAGGACAGCCTGGGCTACAGTGAGACCCTGTCTCCACAAACAACAGGTTACATAAGAAGACCCTATTACAAACAAAAGAAAACAACTCAAGAACAGGGTAAAAAAAGGTGATGTGACTACTTTTAAATATAGTCACCCCTGAGCAACTACAACAATCAGGCTTGCAGCAGGAATTCACTCCAGTGTCAAAGGCACTACCTTCACAATTTAGGAGATAGGATACCACGGTCCATCAATGTCATTAAGCCTTATAAAGTGCTGGGGGAAGGGGAGAAAAAAAGTTCATGTATTAACTCATGTAGAATAAACAAATCAGAATCTAGACTGCTCAGTGGTAGGTGCTGAGTGGATACTGTGAAGACCAATATCCGTGTTCCTTCTAGTTCTAAAATAGTTAATTTTCTTTTTTATCTTTTTTTTTTGGTTTTTCGAGACACGGTCTCTCTGTATAGTCTTGGCTGCCCTGGTCACTTTGTAGACCAGGCTGGCCTCGAACTCACAGCGATCCACCTGCCTCTGCCTCCTGAGTGCTGGGATTAAAGGTGTGCGCCACCATGCCCAGCTGTTACTTATTACTGCTAAGTTAAATGCTTCTGGAATAGCTCTAATATTTGTTTATAGTTGCAAAGTAAAAGAAACCTTCCAAATTCTTTCAGTCATCCAATAGCATTTTGACTTCTAAAAGCATTTCCAGGTGAGGGTTCATACTTCTCAGTTACTAGGAGCCACTAGTACTACAAATTATTTAACTTAAACAAGTAAATGAAAGCTCTTATTTTATATTTAAAAAAAACAAAAACAAAAAACTCTGGTCAAGGATAAGTAGTTCATTCAATAAAAATTTACCCAACATCAGGGGCCTGGAGAGATAGCTCAGAGGTTAAGAGCACTGACTGTTCTTCCAGAGATCCTGAGTTCAATTCCCAGCAACCACATGGTGGCTCACAACTATCTAATAATGTGATCTAATGTCCTTTCCTGGCATGTAGGCATATATGCAGTAGAACACTTAACATAATAAGTAAAATAATCCTAAAAAAAAAAACAACAACAAAAAACCAACTTACCAAACATCTACAAAAAAGTGCCCAGCAGCAGTACAAGGTGGGGCATGCCATTAATCCCAGTACTCAGGGAGGCAGAGGCACATGGATCTCTGTGAGTTTGAGGCCAGCCTGGTCTACAAAACAAGTCCAGGATAGCCAGGGCTCTGTGGAAGAGAAACCCTGTCTCAAAAAACAAATTAAAATAAAGATAAAAATAAGAGCCGGCCCCAGTAATCCCAGCACTTGGGAGGCAGAGGCAGGTGAAACAATGTGAGTTCAAAGCCAACCTGGTCTACAAAGAGAGTCCAGGGCAGCCAAGGCTACACAGAGAAACCCTGTCTCAAAAAACAAAAACAAATAAATAAAAATAATAATAGCTAATATATAATTATTCAGTAGCTTATTAATTACTAAAGAAAAAAATGGAACTGACTTAGCCACCAAATTATAACTGTTCATATAACAAATCACAATATGGATTAGTATACGTTAGTATTATTCATTAATATGAATTTCAAAAAATAGGGCACATGACAGTCGACTTCTCAAAGTTTGTTTTCATCCCAATAAAACTGCAAGCACAGTTGCAGCACCCAATAAGTAGGATAAGGGCTTTGTTAGCTTAGTCTGGGAAAAGTAATGACATTCCAATAAAAAAGCGTTTTGTTTTTGTTAAGTTTCAGTCAGAGCTGGGTACAGTTGCATACACCTATGAATCTCAGCACTCAGGAGGCTATATATAATGAAGAGTGATGGTTCAAGGCTAGCTTAGCTACATACGATTCAAGATTAACCTAAACTACAAAAACTCCTTACAACTTCCCTCCTTTCAAAGGGGGGAAAAAAAAGTTTAAGTTGGCATGTTAAAATAACAATGATAAATCAGACACGGGCTGTTTCAAAAGCACAGTTCCTTAAAGTCATCAGACAGTAACAATTTTGGGTTTTTTGGGGAGGCCGGGCAGTCCTTGGGTTTTTTTTTTTCTTTCTTTCTTTTTTCTTTATTTATTTTTTCTTCTTCTTGTTTTTCAGGACAGGGTTTCTCTGTGTAACAACTCTGCCTGTCCTGGAACTCTCTCTGTAGACCAGGCTGGCCTCAAACTCACAGACCTCCTGTCCCTGCCTCCCAAGTGCTAGGATTAAAGGCCTGCTCCACCATCGCCCGGCGGTCCTTGGTTGTTTTCAAGGCAGAGTTTCTCCATGTAGCAGTCCAAGGCTATCCTGGAACTTGCTGTGTAGAGCAGGCTGACCTCAAACTCAGAAATCCACCTGCCTCTGCCTCCAGTTAAATGTGTGGTGATATTAACAATTTGTTTTGTTTTGTTTTTCCAGACAGGGTTTCTCTGTGTAACCGTGACTGTCCTGGACTCACTTTGTAGACCAGGATGGCCTTGAATTTACAGAGATTTGTCTGCCTCTGCCTCCCAAGTGCTGGGATTAAGGCACACACAGCATCTTGGCTGTTTTTTTGATAGGATTAAAAATTGTTACTGTCAAGATGGGCGTGGTGACACATACATTTAACCTAGCACTTGGGAGACAGAGGAAGGTGGATTGCTGTGAGTTCAAGGTCAGCCTGGTCTACAGAGTCCAGGACAGCCAGGCCTAGAAGAGAAACCTTGTCTCGAAGGAAAACAAAAAAACAAAAAACAAAAATAGCCAAGGAAAAACCTCTTGTTTATATAACTTCCTATTCAAATATTAACAGTGGTTCAAGGCAGATTTAAGACTACTGCATGTCAGCCAGGCGTGGTGGCCCACGCCTTTAATCCCAGCACTCGGGAGGCAGAGGCAGGTGGATCGCTGTGAGTTCGAGGCCAGTCTTGTCTACAAAGTGAGTCTAGGACAGCCAAGGCTGCACAGAGAAACCTTGTCTCAAAAAACCAAAAAACAAACAAACAAAAACAACAAAAAGACTACTGCATGTGTAGCCAGAGGGGGTGGGGTACGTAGGTGGTGGCAGCAGCTAAAATTTGAGTGAAGAGGAAGCCGACAGGACGAGAGTGTATCTTTGCCAGCTATACATCTGACAGAGGATTAATATCCAGAACATAGAAAGCAGTGGTTAAACTACAGGGTGGTGATGGCCGACGTCATCTTTAATCCCGGAACCTGGGAGGCAGAAGCAGGTGGATCTGCGAGTTCAAGGCCAGCCTGATCTTCATAGGAGAGTTCCAGCACACCCAGAGCTACACAGAGAAACCCTGTCTCTAAAAAACAAACCAACAAAACAAGACTACTGCACGTCTGTCTTCTCAAATGACTTCAAAATCCTGAAACGAAACTGAAAGGTCCTGCTTTGCAGACAATGAATGGAAATATTTCATACAGTCTATGGAGACGAGATATATACCCACCTATCATTCACAAAGCATTGATATATCTGCAAAATAAGGTCATTCCTTGTAACTACAAGTGTGTAAACGGAAAGTATTTCAATTTTGCATACACACTAATGTTAACTAAGTATACACATTGCTGTATACAACTAAGAACCGCCACAAAACCAGTGTAGTTCAGAATTATCTTTAAACAAATATTTTAAATCGTTTCATTTTAAGCTCTGGGTTCACTGTGGATACCGTACCTCTGAGCAACTTACTAACGTTTGTACAGCAGTATTTCCTTCCTAAGTCACTGCCGTGTTCTACGAATGGTCTCTCGACTCAAAAAGTCCCAATTCTGTGCCTATCAAGGTCCTACAAAACGCAGACTATGACAATGAATGTCTGCCAGGTTTCGCGCAGAGGACGGGTCATGTACTAACACCAGCATCTTCTGTGAAAGCATGGCCAGCCCCGAAGAAACATCTCCGCCTTTGCACAAAGAGGGAGGTGCAGGGCCGGCATGAGCGGACCGGCTCCTTCCAGCTACCTTCCTACAAGCCTGCTCCTGAGGTCGCCCAGCGCGCCCTCCAATCCTCCAGTTACTAGGCCGCCTACAAGAGACGTCCTTGCGAGCGGCCGAAGTCTCCCGCCAGCGCCGAGACCCGAGGGCTCGCGCCGGGCCGGGCGCCAAAGCGAGGCCCCGGACGCCCTTGGAGGTTAATCCTCTGGATCCGGCGGTGCTGGGGAGGTGCTCAAGTGTGACCGGCATGGGGGCAGGTGACTGTCGGGCTGAGCTCCCCAGGTGAGCGCCAGGAGGCCCTGGGGGACCCGGAGAGATGGGGAGGGGGGACGCACCTGGCCCGGCCCCTCGGGAACCTGGTACTCACCCAGAGGCAGGACCAGAGCCGACAAGAGGTTTAACCCGGCCTAGCACAGGAACGAAATGCCGCCTGGGAGAGAACGCTTCCGGGCAGAGCCCCGCCCCCCCCGCACGGAGCATGCGCAGCTGAGCGGGTGCTGTCCCAGCTTGCGGCTTGGAGACGCAGTGCCAGGCAAACTACTTTCCCCTTTCTTAGTATCTGCTGTTCCTATACTTTCAGAAAGGTAGATAGGATGCACATGGTGCTCCCCAAAAGCTGAAAATTCAGCCTCAGAGACTCAGAAACTGAATTGGGGAAGACAGTTGACACATGAAATCCTTGTGCCGCCCTGCAGATGTACGCAACTCTGACAGAGAAGCCTTTTCCAGAAGGCAAAGAAATGCTTCCCCGGTTTGATAAACTTCCACCACCCGCTGCAAGTCCTCATGCTGCCGCGCAGACGCGCATGGCTTCACCATCTGGCTTTCGGTTTCTAGGGTGAGCTCAGCCCCTCCCTCCCCATCTCTGTTTGACACCTGGAGGTGGTGCCTGAGAATCCGCTGAACGCTTGAGCAGCCAGGCGGACCAGGGAGGTCTGGCAGTTGGGTCAGAATAGGGCATCTGGTGACAGGTTTTGCATGTTGGTAACTTTTTTTTCTTTTACCCCTTCCTCTTGCGAAGTGAGGGACGTGACACCAAGGTCCCAAGGAACCATATCTGAAAAGCAACCTCTTCTGAATACATACACTAGCAAGGAACGAGATAAGTAGACACTGCCCCTAAATAAAAAGAACATCACTTCAGATAAGGGCAGTGGGACTATGAAGGAATAAGACAGGCTTCTTAAGACCTCTTGACATTCCTAGAGGAGACAGTTTGTGTTGCTCTGTTGTCAGGATTATCGTTTTAAGGCTAAGAAATTCTTCACCCAAGGTGGGCATGGTACCTCATGCCTGTTTTTCTACTATTGGGGAGGCAAAGGAAGATTGCTTTGTACCCTAGACCACATGGCAACACACTGTCTCCTCCCTCAATCTACAGACAATTTATTATATTAGCAAACAGTGTTGTCAATAGCTGGGAGTCGGGAGAAATTCACCCAGGGCCTGAGAAGTTCCTTGTTAAAGGACTGCACTGGGGCTTGCTAGAGGAATAAAATAGATGGAATGAAAAGATATTTTAAAAGGGGTTTATTTTTTCATCTTTAGATTAGTTTACACAATACAGTCTTGAGTGGTCCGACAAAAGCTGTCCTAGTAGCTGCACAGTCCGGGAAGCTAGATGCCTCAGCAGTCCAACCAGATGCCAAAAGCCTCAAGGATTCCTGGGTAGGCATTACACGTATTTAGTCCACAGGAAGAATCTGGATTCTTATTTCAGTGAAGGATGCCAGCAATATCAGCAGTGGCAGAAACAGTAAAGGAACTAACTCACCCCAGAACATGAAAAGGTAAGCACTGCTAAAAGCAAATCCCTGAGCTGGGCTGTGGTGGCACGTGCCTTTCATCCCAGCACTATGGAGGCAGAGGCAGGTGGAGCTCTGTGAGTTCGAGGCCAGCCTGGTCTACAAAGCAAGAGTCCAGAACAGCCGGGGCTGTTGCACAGAGAAACCCTGTCTTCAGAAACAAAAAACAAAACAAAAAAAAGCAAATCCCTGGGACTTCCTTATATTTGAGTCAGTGTACTTAGGATGAGTCTGTCAATTAACCTAGTCAAGAGAATCCCACACAGGTTTGCCTAATGGCTTGTCTTGGGTCATCTAGATCTTGTCAGATTGACTGTAGTAACCATCACTATCACCTGGACCTCCCCTCTGAGAAAGTCGGATCCTTGACCGTGCAACAACAACAAAAGAGTAAGGCAAACAGAGTGGGTTTACTAAGTAGAGATATGAGATAATGCTTCAGGTCTAAGCATGGGGAGCTGGGGGCGGGGCTCTAAAGACAGTATATGTGAGCAAAATGAATGTTGCTGCTTCTTCCCTTTGCACTGGTTGGCCTATCTCTGCAGGACCTAGTGTTTCCACTTAGCAAATCCTAAGGAAATTTCTTGCATCTGGGCCTAAACATATAAAATTGCTGCCCAAAGGACACTCTGTCCTACCACAAGGACAATTGTTTAACTATGTTCATAGCAACTTTGTTCATCATAGCCAGAAATTGGCAACAAACTAAATGCCCCTCAACAGAAGTATGGATAAAGAAAATGAAGTACACATACACAGTGGAGTATTACTCAGCTGGTCTTTTTGTTTGTTTGTTTTTCTGTTTTGCTTTTTGTTGTTGTTGTTTTGTTTTTGTTTTTCAAGATAGGGTCTCTCTGTGTAGCCTTGACTCTCCTCGACTTGTTTATAGACCAAGCTGGCCTCGAACTCTCAGAGATCCACCTGCCTCTCCCTCCCGAGAGTGCTGGGATTAAAGGCATGTACCACCACGCCCAGCTGCTTTTTTTTTTTTTTTTTTTTTTTTTTAATGCATCATGAAATTTGCAGGCAAAATGGATGGAATTAGAAAAAAATCATCCTGAGTGAGGTAACCCAGATCCAGAAAGACAAACATGGTATGTACTCACTTATAAGTGGATACTTACTAGCTTTTAAGTAAAAGATAACCGTGCATTAATCCACAGACCCAGAAAGGCTAAGTAACAAGGAGGGCTCAAGGGAATGGCATGGAGCTCCCTAGAAAGGGAAAATAGATTTTGTGGGTGGACTGGGGGATGGTGGGGCTGAGAACAGGAGGGGTCAGACAGGGCGGGAGGAATGGAGGGAGAGATCACTGGAATTTGGGGGCATTTGGGAGGGCATGTGAAAACCTAGTAGAAACACCTTGGAATCTATGAGGGTGACCCTAGTGAAGACTCCTTGTAATGGGGAAAACAGAACCTGAGCCAGCCATCTTCTGTAACCAGGCAAGGCTCTCCGTAGTATTACTGGGACACCATACCAACCCAGCCACAAAACCCTCGACCTACAATTTATCCTGCCTGAAACTTATAATAGCCTATTGGTGGTGCAGAACATGTGGGAGTGGCCAAGTTGAGGCCCATGATACCACAAGAGGGAGCCTGAGGCTGACACTGCCTGAGTGACCAGGAACCACAGGCTGGATAACCCAGAGACCTAACATAGAACCAAACACTAGTACTGCCTCCTCCCTGCCCAAAGAAAAGTCAGTGAAATGTATGTATATATATATATATATATATATATATATAT